>CM075867.1:24245204-24735204 GCA_038021265.1 Cyprinella venusta
TTGTTACCCCTTATGTTTTTTTTCGGGGGGTGAAAAATTAAGTTTCTCCAATCTTCTCAAAACTCTGGATTCTGATAGAGGGCCACGAGACATGGACCTGGGTGCAAAAATTGACACTCTAGACCCTTCCAGAGCTGAAATATTGAAACTCAAAATTTTGACCAGAAAAAAAATGACAGTGTTACCCCTTATGTTTTTTTTTCGGGGGGTGAAAAATTAAGTTTCTCCAATCTTCTCAAAACTCTGGATTCTGATAGAGGGCCACGAGACATGGACCTGGGTGCAAAAATTGACGCTCTAGACCCTTCCAGAGCTGAGATATTGAAACTCTAAATTTTGACCAGAAAAAAAAATGACAGTGTTACCCCTTATGTTTTTTTTTCGGGGGGTGAAAAATTAAGTTTCTCCAATCTTCTCAAAACTCTGGATTCTGATAGAGGGCCACGAGACATGGACCTGGGTGCAAAAATTGACGCTCTAGACCCTTCCAGAGCTGAGATATTGAAACTCAAAATTTTGACCAGAAAAAAAAAATGACAGTGTTACCCCTTATGTTTTTTTTCGGGGGGTGAAAAATTAAGTTTCTCCAATCTTCTCAAAACTCTGGATTCTGATAGAGGGCCACGAGACATGGACCTGGGTGCAAAAATTGACGCTCTAGACCCTTCCAGAGCTGAAATATTGAAACTCAAAATTTTGACCAGAAAAAAAAATGAGAGTGTTACCCCTTATGTTTTTTTTCGGGGGGTGAAAAATTAAGTTTCTCCAATCTTCTCAAAACTCTGGATTCTGATAGAGGGCCACGAGACATGGACCTGGGTGCAAAAATTGACGCTCTAGACCCTTCCAGAGCTGAAATATTGAAACTCAAAATTTTGACCAGAAAAAAAAATGACAGTGTTACCCCTTATGTTTTTTTTTCGGGGGGTGAAAAATTAAGTTTCTCCAATCTTCTCAAAACTCTGGATTCTGATAGAGGGCCACGAGACATGGACCTGGGTGCAAAAATTGACGCTCTAGACCCTTCCAGAGCTGAGATATTGAAACTCTAAATTTTGACCAGAAAAAAAAATGACAGTGTTACTCCTTATGTTTTTTTTCGGGGGTGGTGAAAAATTAAGTTTCTCCAATCTTCTCAAAACTCTGGATTCTGATAGAGGGCCACGAGACATGGACCTGGGTGCAAAAATTGAGGCTCTAGACCCTTCCAGAGCTGAAATATTGAAACTCAAAATTTTGACCTGAAAAAAAAAATGACAGTGTTACCCCTTATGTTTTTTTTTTCGGAGGGGTGAAAAATTAAGTTTCTCCAATCTTCTCAAAACTCTGGATTCTGATAGAGGGCCACGAGACATGGACCTGGGTGCAAAAATTGACGCTCTAGACCCTTCCAGAGCTGAAATATTGAAACTCAAATTTTGACCAGAAAAAAAAATGACAGTGTTACCCCTTATGTTTTTTTTTCGGGGGGTGAAAAATTAAGTTTCTCCAATCTTCTCAAAACTCTGGATTCTGATAGAGGGCCACGAGACATGGACCTGGGTGCAAAAATTGACGCTCTAGACCCTTCCAGAGCTGAGATATTGAAACTCAAAATTTTGACCAGAAAAAAAAATGACAGTGTTACCCCTTATGTTTTTTTTTCGGGGGGTGAAAAATTAAGTTTCTCCAATCTTCTCAAAACTCTGGATTCTGATAGAGGGCCACGAGACATGGACCTGGGTGCAAAAATTGACGCTCTAGACCCTTCCAGAGCTGAGATATTGAAACTCAAAATTTTGACCAGAAAAAAAAATGACAGTGTTACCCCTTATGTTTTTTTTCGGGGGGTGAAAAATTAAGTTTCTCCAATCTTCTCAAAACTCTGGATTCTGATAGAGGGCCACGAGACATGGACCTGGGTGCAAAAATTGACGCTCTAGACCCTTCCAGAGCTGAGATATTGAAACTCAAAATTTTGACCAGAAAAAAAAATGACAGTGTTACCCCTTATGTTTTTTTTCGGGGGGTGAAAAATTAAGTTTCTCCAATCTTCTCAAAACTCTGGATTCTGATAGAGGGCCACGAGACATGGACCTGGGTGCAAAAATTGACGCTCTAGACCCTTCCAGAGCTGAGATATTGAAACTCTAAATTTTGACCAGAAAAAAAAATGACAGTGTTACCCCTTATGTTTTTTTTCGGGGGGTGAAAAATTAAGTTTCTCCAATCTTCTCAAAACTCTGGATTCTGATAGAGGGCCACGAGACATGGACCTGGGTGCAAAAATTGACGCTCTAGACCCTTCCAGAGCTGAGATATTGAAACTCTAAATTTTGACCAGAAAAAAAAATGACAGTGTTACCCCTTATGTTTTTTTTTCGGGGGGTGAAAAATTAAGTTTCTCCAATCTTCTCAAAACTCTGGATTCTGATAGAGGGCCACGAGACATGGACCTGGGTGCAAAAATTGACGCTCTAGACCCTTCCAGAGCTGAGATATTGAAACTCAAAATTTTGACCAGAAAAAAAAAATGACAGTGTTACCCCTTATGTTTTTTTTCGGGGGGTGAAAAATTAAGTTTCTCCAATCTTCTCAAAACTCTGGATTCTGATAGAGGGCCACGAGACATGGACCTGGGTGCAAAAATTGAGGCTCTAGACCCTTCCAGAGCTGAGATATTGAAACTCTAAATTTTGACCAGAAAAAAAAATGACAGTGTTACCCCTTATGTTTTTTTTCGGGGGGTGAAAAATTAAGTTTCTCCAATCTTCTCAAAACTCTGGATTCTGATAGAGGGCCACGAGACATGGACCTGGGTGCAAAAATTGACGCTCTAGACCCTTCCAGAGCTGAAATATTGAAACTCAAAATTTTGACCAGAAAAAAAAAATGACAGTGTTACCCCTTATGTTTTTTTTCGGGGGGTGAAAAATTAAGTTTCTCCAATCTTCTCAAAACTCTGGATTCTGATAGAGGGCCACGAGACATGGACCTGGGTGCAAAAATTGACACTCTAGACCCTTCCAGAGCTGAAATATTGAAACTCAAAATTTTGACCAGAAAAAAAAATGACAGTGTTACCCCTTATGTTTTTTTTCGGGGGGTGAAAAATTAAGTTTCTCCAATCTTCTCAAAACTCTGGATTCTGATAGAGGGCCACGAGACATGGACCTGGGTGCAAAAATTGACGCTCTAGACCCTTCCAGAGCTGAGATATTGAAACTCTAAATTTTGACCAGAAAAAAAAATGACAGTGTTACCCCTTATGTTTTTTTTCGGGGGGTGAAAAATTAAGTTTCTCCAATCTTCTCAAAACTCTGGATTCTGATAGAGGGCCACGAGACATGGACCTGGGTGCAAAAATTGACGCTCTAGACCCTTCCAGAGCTGAGATATTGAAACTCAAAATTTTGACCAGAAAAAAAAAATGACAGTGTTACCCCTTATGTTTTTTTTTCGGGGGGTGAAAAATTAAGTTTCTCCAATCTTCTCAAAACTCTGGATTCTGATAGAGGGCCACGAGACATGGACCTGGGTGCAAAAATTGACGCTCTAGACCCTTCCAGAGCTGAAATATTGAAACTCAAAATTTTGACCAGAAAAAAAAATGACAGTGTTACCCCTTATGTTTTTTTTCGGGGGGTGAAAAATTAAGTTTCTCCAATCTTCTCAAAACTCTGGATTCTGATAGAGGGCCACGAGACATGGACCTGGGTGCA
Source organism: Cyprinella venusta (assembly GCA_038021265.1). NCBI lineage: Eukaryota > Metazoa > Chordata > Actinopteri > Cypriniformes > Leuciscidae > Cyprinella > Cyprinella venusta. The sequence continues at coordinate 24,248,906 of CM075867.1, forward strand.
AAAATTGACGCTCTAGACCCTTCCAGAGCTGAGATATTGAAACTCTAAATTTTGACCAGAAAAAAAAAATGACAGTGTTACCCCTTATGTTTTTTTTCGGGGGGTGAAAAATTAAGTTTCTCCAATCTTCTCAAAACTCTGGATTCTGATAGAGGGCCACGAGACATGGACCTGGGTGCAAAAATTGACGCTCTAGACCCTTCCAGAGCTGAGATATTGAAACTCAAAATTTTGACCAGAAAAAAAAAAAATGACAGTGTTACCCCTTATGTTTTTTTTCGGGGGGTGAAAAATTAAGTTTCTCCAATCTTCTCAAAACTCTGGATTCTGATAGAGGGCCACGAGACATGGACCTGGGTGCAAAAATTGACGCTCTAGACCCTTCCAGAGCTGAGATATTGAAACTCAAAATTTTGACCAGAAAAAAAAAAAATGACAGTGTTACCCCTTATGTTTTTTTTCGGGGGGTGAAAAATTAAGTTTCTCCAATCTTCTCAAAACTCTGGATTCTGATAGAGGGCCACGAGACATGGACCTGGGTGCAAAAATTGACGCTCTAGACCCTTCCAGAGCTGAGATATTGAAACTCAAAATTTTGACCAGAAAAAAAAATGACAGTGTTACCCCTTATGTTTTTTTTCAGGGGGTGAAAAAATAAGTTTCTCCAATCTTCTCAAAACTCTGGATTCTGATAGAGGGCCACGAGACATGGACCTGGGTGCAAAAATTGAGGCTCTAGACCCTTCCAGAGCTGAGATATTGAAACTCAAAATTTTGACCAGAAAAAAAAAATGACAGTGTTACCCCTTATGTTTTTTTTCGGGGGATGAAAAATTAAGTTTCTCCAATCTTCTCAAAACTCTGGATTCTGATAGAGGGCCACGAGACATGGACCTGGGTGCAAAAATTGACGCTCTAGACCCTTCCAGAGCTGAGATATTGAAACTCAAAATTTTGACCAGAAAAAAAAATGACAGTGTTACCCCTTATGTTTTTTTTCGGGGGGTGAAAAATTAAGTTTCTCCAATCTTCTCAAAACTCTGGATTCTGATAGAGGGCCACGAGACATGGACCTGGGTGCAAAAATTGACGCTCTAGACCCTTCCAGAGCTGAGATATTGAAACTCAAAATTTTGACCAGAAAAAAAAATGACAGTGTTACCCCTTATGTTTTTTTTCGGGGGGTGAAAAATTAAGTTTCTCCAATCTTCTCAAAACTCTGGATTCTGATAGAGGGCCACGAGACATAGACCTGGGTGCAAAAATCGACACTCTAGACCCTTCCAGAGCTGAAATATTGAAACTCTAAATTTTGACCAGAAAAAAAAATGACAGTGTTACCCCTTATGTTTTTTTTCGGGGGGTGAAAAATTAAGTTTCTCCAATCTTCTCAAAACTCTGGATTCTGATAGAGGGCCACGAGACATGGACCTGGGTGCAAAAATTGACGCTCTAGACCCTTCCAGAGCTGAGATATTGAAACTCAAAATTTTGACCAGAAAAAAAAATGACAGTGTTACCCCTTATGTTTTTTTTTCGGGGGGTGAAAAATTAAGTTTCTCCAATCTTCTCAAAACTCTGGATTCTGATAGAGGGCCACGAGACATGGACCTGGGTGCAAAAATTGACGCTCTAGACCCTTCCAGAGCTGAGATATTGAAACTCAAAATTTTGACCAGAAAAAAAAAAATGACAGTGTTACCCCTTATGTTTTTTTTTTGGGGGGTGAAAAATTAAGTTTCTCCAATCTTCTCAAAACTCTGGATTCTGATAGAGGGCCACGAGACATGGACCTGGGTGCAAAAATTGACGCTCTAGACCCTTCCAGAGCTGAAATATTGAAACTCAAAATTTTGACCAGAAAAAAAAATGACAGTGTTACCCCTTATGTTTTTTTTCGGGGGGTGAAAAATTAAGTTTCTCCAATCTTCTCAAAACTCTGGATTCTGATAGAGGGCCACGAGACATGGACCTGGGTGCAAAAATTGACGCTCTAGACCCTTCCAGAGCTGAGATATTGAAACTCTAAATTTTGACCAGAAAAAAAAATGACAGTGTTACCCCTTATGTTTTTTTTTCGGGGGGTGAAAAATTAAGTTTCTCCAATCTTCTCAAAACTCTGGATTCTGATAGAGGGCCACGAGACATGGACCTGGGTGCAAAAATTGACGCTCTAGACCCTTCCAGAGCTGAGATATTGAAACTCAAAATTTTGACCAGAAAAAAAAATGACAGTGTTACCCCTTATGTTTTTTTTCGGGGGGTGAAAAATTAAGTTTCTCCAATCTTCTCAAAACTCTGGATTCTGATAGAGGGCCACGAGACATGGACCTGGGTGCAAAAATTGACGCTCTAGACCCTTCCAGAGCTGAAATATTGAAACTCAAAATTTTGACCAGAAAAAAAAATGACAGTGTTACCCCTTATGTTTTTTTTCGGGGGGTGAAAAATTAAGTTTCTCCAATCTTCTCAAAACTCTGGATTCTGATAGAGGGCCAGGAGACATGGACCTGGGTGCAAAAATTGACGCTCTAGACCCTTCCAGAGCTGAGATATTGAAACTCAAAATTTTGACCAGAAAAAAAAAATGACAGTGTTACCCCTTATGTTTTTTTTTCGGGGGGTGAAAAATTAAGTTTCTCCAATCTTCTCAAAACTCTGGATTCTGATAGAGGGCCACGAGACATGGACCTGGGTGCAAAAATTGACGCTCTAGACCCTTCCAGAGCTGAGATATTGAAACTCAAAATTTTGACCAGAAAAAAAAAATGACAGTGTTACCCCTTATGTTTTTTTTCGGGGGGTGAAAAATTAAGTTTCTCAAATCTTCTCAAAACTCTGGATTCTGATAGAGGGCCACGAGACATGGACCTGGGTGCAAAAATTGACGCTCTAGACCCTTCCAGAGCTGAGATATTGAAAGTCAAAATTTTGACCAGAAAAAAAAAATGACAGTGTTACCCCTTATGTTTTTTTTCGGGGGGTGAAAAATTAAGTTTCTCCAATCTTCTCAAAACTCTGGATTCTGATAGAGGGCCACGAGACATGGACCTGGGTGCAAAAATTGACACTCTAGACCCTTCCAGAGCTGAAATATTGAAACTCAAAATTTTGACCAGAAAAAAAAATGACAGTGTTACCCCTTATGTTTTTTTTCGGGGGGTGAAAAATTAAGTTTCTCCAATCTTCTCAAAACTCTGGATTCTGATAGAGGGCCACGAGACATGGACCTGGGTGCAAAAATTGACGCTCTAGACCCTTCCAGAGCTGAGATATTGAAACTCTAAATTTTGACCAGAAAAAAAAAATGACAGTGTTACCCCTTATGTTTTTTTTCGGGGGGTGAAAAATTAAGTTTCTCCAATCTTCTCAAAACTCTGGATTCTGATAGAGGGCCACGAGACATGGACCTGGGTGCAAAAATTGACGCTCTAGACCCTTCCAGAGCTGAAATATTGAAACTCAAAATTTTGACCAGAAAAAAAAAATGACAGTGTTACCCCTTATGTTTTTTTTCGGGGGGTGAAAAATTAAGTTTCTCCAATCTTCTCAAAACTCTGGATTCTGATAGAGGGCCACGAGACATGGACCTGGGTGCAAAAATTGACGCTCTAGACCCTTCCAGAACTGAGATATTGAAACTCTAAATTTTGACCAGAAAAAAAAAATGACAGTGTTACCCCTTATGTTTTTTTTCGGGGGGTGAAAAATTAAGTTTCTCCAATCTTCTCAAAACTCTGGATTCTGATAGAGGGCCACGAGACATGGACCTGGGTGCAAAAATTGACGCTCTAGACCCTTCCAGAGCTGAGATATTGAAACTCTATATTTTGACCAGAAAAAAAAATGACAGTGTTACCCCTTATGTTTTTTTTTTTCGGGGGGTGAAAAATTAAGTTTCTCCAATCTTCTCAAAACTCTGGATTCTGATAGAGGGCCACGAGACATGGACCTGGGTGCAAAAATTGACGCTCTAGACCCTTCCAGAGCTGAGATATTGAAACTCAAAATTTTGACCAGAAAAAAAAATGACAGTGTTACCCCTTATGTTTTTTTTCGGGGGGTGAAAAATTAAGTTTCTCCAATCTTCTCAAAACTCTGGATTCTGATAGAGGGCCACGAGACATGGACCTGGGTGCAAAAATTGACGCTCTAGACCCTTCCAGAGCTGAAATATTGAAACTCAAAATTTTGACCAGAAAAAAAAAATGACAGTGTTACCCCTTATGTTTTTTTTCGGGGGGTGAAAAATTAAGTTTCTCCAATCTTCTCAAAACTCTGGATTCTGATAGAGGGCCACGAGACATAGACCTGGGTGCAAAAATCGACACTCTAGACCCTTCCAGAGCTGAAATATTGAAACTCTAAATTTTGACCAGAAAAAAAAAATGACAGTGTTACCCCTTATGTTTTTTTTCGGGGGGTGAAAAATTAAGTTTCTCCAATCTTCTCAAAACTCTGGATTCTGATAGAGGGCCACGAGACATGGACCTGGGTGCAAAAATTGACGCTCTAGACCCTTCCAGAGCTGAGATATTGAAACTCAAAATTTTGACCAGAAAAAAAAATGACAGTGTTACCCCTTATGTTTTTTTTACGGGGGGTGAAAAATTAAGTTTCTCCAATCTTCTCAAAACTCTGGATTCTGATAGAGGGCCACGAGACATGGACCTGGGTGCAAAAATTGACGCTCTAGACCCTTCCAGAGCTGAGATATTGAAACTCAAAATTTTGACCAGAAAAAAAAAAATGACAGTGTTACCCCTTATGTTTTTTTTCGGGGGGTGAAAAATTAAGTTTCTCCAATCTTCTCAAAACTCTGGATTCTGATAGAGGGCCACGAGACATGGACCTGGGTGCAAAAATTGACGCTCTAGACCCTTCCAGAGCTGAAATATTGAAACTCAAAATTTTGACCAGAAAAAAAAATGACAGTGTTACCCCTTATGTTTTTTTTCGGGGGGTGAAAAATTAAGTTTCTCCAATCTTCTCAAAACTCTGGATTCTGATAGAGGGCCACGAGACATGGACCTGGGTGCAAAAATTGACGCTCTAGACCCTCCCAGAGCTGAGATATTGAAACTCTAAATTTTGACCAGAAAAAAAAATGACAGTGTTACCCCTTATGTTTTTTTTCGGGGGGTGAAAAATTAAGTTTCTCCAATCTTCTCAAAACTCTGGATTCTGATAGAGGGCCACGAGACATGGACCTGGGTGCAAAAATTGACGCTCTAGACCCTTCCAGAGCTGAGATATTGAAACTCTAAATTTTGACCAGAAAAAAAAATGACAGTGTTACCCCTTATGTTTTTTTTTCGGGGGGTGAAAAATTAAGTTTCTCCAATCTTCTCAAAACTCTGGATTCTGATAGAGGGCCACGAGACATGGACCTGGGTGCAAAAATTGACGCTCTAGACCCTTCCAGAGCTGAGATATTGAAACTCAAAATTTTGACCAGAAAAAAAAATGACAGTGTTACCCCTTATGTTTTTTTTCGGGGGGTGAAAAATTAAGTTTCTCCAATCTTCTCAAAACTCTGGATTCTGATAGAGGGCCACGAGACATGGACCTGGGTGCAAAAATTGACGCTCTAGACCCTTCCAGAGCTGAAATATTGAAACTCAAAATTTTGACCAGAAAAAAAAATGACAGTGTTACCCCTTATGTTTTTTTTCGGGGGGTGAAAAATTAAGTTTCTCCAATCTTCTCAAAACTCTGGATTCTGATAGAGGGCCACGAGACATGGACCTGGGTGCAAAAATTGACGCTCTAGACCCTTCCAGAGCTGAGATATTGAAACTCAAAATTTTGACCAGAAAAAAAAATGACAGTGTTACCCCTTATGTTTTTTTTTCGGGGGGTGAAAAATTAAGTTTCTCCAATCTTCTCAAAACTCTGGATTCTGATAGAGGGCCACGAGACATGGACCTGGGTGCAAAAATTGACGCTCTAGACCCTTCCAGAGCTGAGATATTGAAACTCAAAATTTTGACCAGAAAAAAAAATGACAGTGTTACCCCTTATGTTTTTTTTCGGGGGGTGAAAAATTAAGTTTCTCAAATCTTCTCAAAACTCTGGATTCTGATAGAGGGCCACGAGACATGGACCTGGGTGCAAAAATTGACGCTCTAGACCCTTCCAGAGCTGAGATATTGAAAGTCAAAATTTTGACCAGAAAAAAAAAATGACAGTGTTACCCCTTATGTTTTTTTTCGGGGGGTGAAAAATTAAGTTTCTCCAATCTTCTCAAAACTCTGGATTCTGATAGAGGGCCACGAGACATGGACCTGGGTGCAAAAATTTACACTCTAGACCCTTCCAGAGCTGAAATATTGAAACTCAAAATTTTGACCAGAAAAAAAAATGACAGTGTTACCCCTTATGTTTTTTTTGGGGGGGTGAAAAATTAAGTTTCTCCAATCTTCTCAAAACTCTGGATTCTGATAGAGGGCCACGAGACATGGACCTGGGTGCAAAAATTGACGCTCTAGACCCTTCCAGAGCTGAGATATTGAAACTCTAAATTTTGACCAGAAAAAAAAAATAACAGTGTTACCCCTTATGTTTTTTTTCGGGGGGTGAAAAATTAAGTTTCTCCAATCTTCTCAAAACTCTGGATTCTGATAGAGGGCCACGAGACATGGACCTGGGTGCAAAAATTGACGCTCTAGACCCTTCCAGAGCTGAAATATTGAAACTCAAAATTTTGACCTGAAAAAAAAAATGACAGTGTTACCCCTTATGTTTTTTTTTCGGGGGGTGAAAAATTAAGTTTCTCAAATCTTCTCAAAACTCTGGATTCTGATAGAGGGCCACGAGACACGGACCTGGGTGCAAAAATTGACGCTCTAGACCCTTCCAGAGCTGAAATATTGAAACTCAAAATTTTGACCAGAAAAAAAAATGACAGTGTTACCCCTTATGTTTTTTTTCGGGGGGTGAAAAATTAAGTTTCTCCAATCTTCTCAAAACTCTGGATTCTGATAGAGGGCCACGAGACATGGACCTGGGTGCAAAAATTGACGCTCTAGACCCTTCCAGAGCTGAGATATTGAAACTCAAAATTTTGACCAGAAAAAAAAATGACAGTGTTACCCCTTATGTTTTTTTTCAGGGGGTGAAAAATTAAGTTTCTCCAATCTTCTCAAAACTCTGGATTCTGATAGAGGGCCACGAGACATGGACCTGGGTGCAAAAATTGAGGCTCTAGACCCTTCCAGAGCTGAGATATTGAAACTCAAAATTTTGACCAGAAAAAAAATGACAGTGTTACCACTTATGTTTTTTTTCGGGGGGTGAAAAATTAAGTTTCTCCAATCTTCTCAAAACTCTGGATTCTGATAGAGGGCCACGAGACATGGACCTGGGTGCAAAAATTGACGCTCTAGACCCTTCCAGAGCTGAGATATTGAAACTCTAAATTTTGACCAGAAAAAAAAATGACAGTGTTACCCCTTATGTTTTTTTTCGGGGGGTGAAAAATTAAGTTTCTCCAATCTTCTCAAAACTCTGGATTCTGATAGAGGGCCACGAGACATGGACCTGGGTGCAAAAATTGACGCTCTAGACCCTTCCAGAGCTGAGATATTGAAACTCAAAATTTTGACCAGAAAAAAAAATGACAGTGTTACCCCTTATGTTTTTTTTCGGGGGGTGAAAAATTAAGTTTCTCCAATCTTCTCAAAACTCTGGATTCTGATAGAGGGCCACGAGACATGGACCTGGGTGCAAAAATTGACACTCTAGACCCTTCCAGAGCTGAAATATTGAAACTCAAAATTTTGACCAGAAAAAAAAATGACAGTGTTACCCCTTATGTTTTTTTTCGGGGGGTGAAAAATTAAGTTTCTCCAATCTTCTCAAAACTCTGGATTCTGATAGAGGGCCACGAGACATGGACCTGGGTGCAAAAATTGACGCTCTAGACCCTTCCAGAGCTGAGATATTGAAACTCAAAATTTTGACCAGAAAAAAAAATGACAGTGTTACCCCTTATGTTTTTTTTTCGGGGGGTGAAAAATTAAGTTTCTCCAATCTTCTCAAAACTCTGGATTCTGATAGAGGGCCACGAGACATGGACCTGGGTGCAAAAATTGACGCTCTAGACCCTTCCAGAGCTGAGATATTGAAACTCAAAATTTTGACCAGAAAAAAAAATGACAGTGTTACCCCTTATGTTTTTTTTCGGGGGGTGAAAAATTAAGTTTCTCCAATCTTCTCAAAACTCTGGATTCTGATAGAGGGCCACGAGACATGGACCTGGGTGCAAAAATTGACGCTCTAGACCCTTCCAGAGCTGAGATATTGAAACTCAAAATTTTGACCAGAAAAAAATAATGACAGTGTTACCCCTTATGTTTTTTTTCGGGGGGTGAAAAATTAAGTTTCTCCAATCTTCTCAAAACTCTGGATTCTGATAGAGGGCCACGAGACATGGACCTGGGTGCAAAAATTGACACTCTAGACCCTTCCAGAGCTGAAATATTGAAACTCAAAATTTTGACCAGAAAAAAAATGACAGTGTTACCCCTTATGTTTTTTTTTCGGGGGGTGAAAAATTAAGTTTCTCCAATCTTCTCAAAACTCTGGATTCTGATAGAGGGCCACGAGACATGGACCTGGGTGCAAAAATTGACGCTCTAGACCCTTCCAGAGCTGAGATATTGAAACTCTAAATTTTGACCAGAAAAAAAAATGACAGTGTTACCCCTTATGTTTTTTTTTCGGGGGGTGAAAAATTAAGTTTCTCCAATCTTCTCAAAACTCTGGATTCTGATAGAGGGCCACGAGACATGGACCTGGGTGCAAAAATTGACGCTCTAGACCCTTCCAGAGCTGAGATATTGAAACTCAAAATTTTGACCAGAAAAAAAAATGACAGTGTTACCCCTTATGTTTTTTTTCGGGGGGTGAAAAATTAAGTTTCTCCAATCTTCTCAAAACTCTGGATTCTGATAGAGGGCCACGAGACATGGACCTGGGTGCAAAAATTGACGCTCTAGACCCTTCCAGAGCTGAGATATTGAAACTCAAAATTTTGACCAGAAAAAAAAATGACAGTGTTACCCCTTATGTTTTTTTTTCGGGGGGTGAAAAATTAAGTTTCTCCAATCTTCTCAAAACTCTGGATTCTGATAGAGGGCCACGAGACATGGACCTGGGTGCAAAAATTGACGCTCTAGACCCTTCCAGAGCTGAGATATTGAAACTCAAAATTTTGACCAGAAAAAAAAATGACAGTGTTACCCCTTATGTTTTTTTTCGGGGGGTGAAAAATTAAGTTTCTCAAATCTTCTCAAAACTCTGGATTCTGATAGAGGGCCACGAGACATGGACCTGGGTGCAAAAATTGACGCTCTAGACCCTTCCAGAGCTGAGATATTGAAAGTCAAAATTTTGACCAGAAAAAAAAAATGACAGTGTTACCCCTTATGTTTTTTTTCGGGGGGTGAAAAATTAAGTTTCTCCAATCTTCTCAAAACTCTGGATTCTGATAGAGGGCCACGAGACATGGACCTGGGTGCAAAAATTGACACTCTAGACCCTTCCAGAGCTGAAATATTGAAACTCAAAATTTTGACCAGAAAAAAAAATGACAGTGTTACCCCTTATGTTTTTTTTTGGGGGGTGAAAAATTAAGTTTCTCCAATCTTCTCAAAACTCTGGATTCTGATAGAGGGCCACGAGACATGGACCTGGGTGCAAAAATTGACGCTCTAGACCCTTCCAGAGCTGAGATATTGAAACTCTAAATTTTGACCAGAAAAAAAAAAATAACAGTGTTACCCCTTATGTTTTTTTTCGGGGGGTGAAAAATTAAGTTTCTCCAATCTTCTCAAAACTCTGGATTCTGATAGAGGGCCACGAGACATGGACCTGGGTGCAAAAATTGACGCTCTAGACCCTTCCAGAGCTGAAATATTGAAACTCAAAATTTTGACCTGAAAAAAAAAATGACAGTGTTACCCCTTATGTTTTTTTTTCGGGGGGTGAAAAATTAAGTTTCTCAAATCTTCTCAAAACTCTGGATTCTGATAGAGGGCCACGAGACACGGACCTGGGTGCAAAAATTGACGCTCTAGACCCTTCCAGAGCTGAAATATTGAAACTCAAAATTTTGACCAGAAAAAAAAATGACAGTGTTACCCCTTATGTTTTTTTTCGGGGGGTGAAAAATTAAGTTTCTCCAATCTTCTCAAAACTCTGGATTCTGATAGAGGGCCACGAGACATGGACCTGGGTGCAAAAATTGACGCTCTAGACCCTTCCAGAGCTGAGATATTGAAACTCAAAATTTTGACCAGAAAAAAAAATGACAGTGTTACCCCTTATGTTTTTTTTCAGGGGGTGAAAAATTAAGTTTCTCCAATCTTCTCAAAACTCTGGATTCTGATAGAGGGCCACGAGACATGGACCTGGGTGCAAAAATTGAGGCTCTAGACCCTTCCAGAGCTGAGATATTGAAACTCAAAATTTTGACCAGAAAAAAAATGACAGTGTTACCACTTATGTTTTTTTTCGGGGGGGTGAAAAATTAAGTTTCTCCAATCTTCTCAAAACTCTGGATTCTGATAGAGGGCCACGAGACATGGACCTGGGTGCAAAAATTGACGCTCTAGACCCTTCCAGAGCTGAGATATTGAAACTCTAAATTTTGACCAGAAAAAAAAATGACAGTGTTACCCCTTATGTTTTTTTTCGGGGGGTGAAAAATTAAGTTTCTCCAATCTTCTCAAAACTCTGGATTCTGATAGAGGGCCACGAGACATGGACCTGGGTGCAAAAATTGACGCTCTAGACCCTTCCAGAGCTGAGATATTGAAACTCAAAATTTTGACCAGAAAAAAAAATGACAGTGTTACCCCTTATGTTTTTTTTCGGGGGGTGAAAAATTAAGTTTCTCCAATCTTCTCAAAACTCTGGATTCTGATAGAGGGCCACGAGACATGGACCTGGGTGCAAAAATTGACACTCTAGACCCTTCCAGAGCTGAAATATTGAAACTCAAAATTTTGACCAGAAAAAAAAATGACAGTGTTACCCCTTATGTTTTTTTTCGGGGGGTGAAAAATTAAGTTTCTCCAATCTTCTCAAAACTCTGGATTCTGATAGAGGGCCACGAGACATGGACCTGGGTGCAAAAATTGACGCTCTAGACCCTTCCAGAGCTGAGATATTGAAACTCAAAATTTTGACCAGAAAAAAAAATGACAGTGTTACCCCTTATGTTTTTTTTTTCGGGGGGTGAAAAATTAAGTTTCTCCAATCTTCTCAAAACTCTGGATTCTGATAGAGGGCCACGAGACATGGACCTGGGTGCAAAAATTGACGCTCTAGACCCTTCCAGAGCTGAGATATTGAAACTCAAAATTTTGACCAGAAAAAAAAATGACAGTGTTACCCCTTATGTTTTTTTTCGGGGGGTGAAAAATTAAGTTTCTCCAATCTTCTCAAAACTCTGGATTCTGATAGAGGGCCACGAGACATGGACCTGGGTGCAAAAATTGACGCTCTAGACCCTTCCAGAGCTGAGATATTGAAACTCAAAATTTTGACCAGAAAAAAATAATGACAGTGTTACCCCTTATGTTTTTTTTCGGGGGGTGAAAAATTAAGTTTCTCCAATCTTCTCAAAACTCTGGATTCTGATAGAGGGCCACGAGACATGGACCTGGGTGCAAAAATTGACACTCTAGACCCTTCCAGAGCTGAAATATTGAAACTCAAAATTTTGACCAGAAAAAAAATGACAGTGTTACCCCTTATGTTTTTTTTTCGGGGGGTGAAAAATTAAGTTTCTCCAATCTTCTCAAAACTCTGGATTCTGATAGAGGGCCACGAGACATGGACCTGGGTGCAAAAATTGACGCTCTAGACCCTTCCAGAGCTGAGATATTGAAACTCTAAATTTTGACCAGAAAAAAAAATGACAGTGTTACCCCTTATGTTTTTTTTTCGGGGGGTGAAAAATTAAGTTTCTCCAATCTTCTCAAAACTCTGGATTCTGATAGAGGGCCACGAGACATGGACCTGGGTGCAAAAATTGACGCTCTAGACCCTTCCAGAGCTGAGATATTGAAACTCAAAATTTTGACCAGAAAAAAAAAATGACAGTGTTACCCCTTATGTTTTTTTTCGGGGGGTGAAAAATTAAGTTTCTCCAATCTTCTCAAAACTCTGGATTCTGATAGAGGGCCACGAGACATGGACCTGGGTGCAAAAATTGACGCTCTAGACCCTTCCAGAGCTGAAATATTGAAACTCAAAATTTTGACCAGAAAAAAAAATGACAGTGTTACCCCTTATGTTTTTTTTCGGGGGGTGAAAAATTAAGTTTCTCCAATCTTCTCAAAACTCTGGATTCTGATAGAGGGCCACGAGACATGGACCTGGGTGCAAAAATTGACGCTCTAGACCCTTCCAGAGCTGAAATATTGAAACTCAAAATTTTGACCAGAAAAAAAAATGACAGTGTTACCCCTTATGTTTTTTTTTCGGGGGGTGAAAAATTAAGTTTCTCCAATCTTCTCAAAACTCTGGATTCTGATAGAGGGCCACGAGACATGGACCTGGGTGCAAAAATTGACGCTCTAGACCCTTCCAGAGCTGAGATATTGAAACTCTAAATTTTGACCAGAAAAAAAAATGTCAGTGTTACTCCTTATGTTTTTTTTCGGGGGGGTGAAAAATTAAGTTTCTCCAATCTTCTCAAAACTCTGGATTCTGATAGAGGGCCACGAGACATGGACCTGGGTGCAAAAATTGACGCTCTAGACCCTTCCAGAGCTGAGATATTGAAACTCTAAATTTTGACCAGAAAAAAAAATGACAGTGTTACCCCTTATGTTTTTTTTCGGGGGGTGAAAAATTAAGTTTCTCCAATCTTCTCAAAACTCTGGATTCTGATAGAGGGCCACGAGACATGGACCTGGGTGCAAAAATTGACGCTCTAGACCCTTCCAGAGCTGAGATATTGAAACTCAAAATTTTGACCAGAAAAAAAAATGACAGTGTTACCCCTTATGTTTTTTTTTCGGGGGGTGAAAAATTAAGTTTCTCCAATCTTCTCAAAACTCTGGATTCTGATAGAGGGCCACGAGACATGGACCTGGGTGCAAAAATTGACGCTCTAGACCCTTCCAGAGCTGAGATATTGAAACTCAAAATTTTGACCAGAAAAAAAAAAATGACAGTGTTACCCCTTATGTTTTTTTTCGGGGGGTGAAAAATTAAGTTTCTCCAATCTTCTCAAAACTCTGGATTCTGATAGAGGGCCACGAGACATGGACCTGGGTGCAAAAATTGACGCTCTAGACCCTTCCAGAGCTGAAATATTGAAACTCAAAATTTTGACCAGAAAAAAAAATGACAGTGTTACCCCTTATGTTTTTTTTCGGGGGGTGAAAAATTAAGTTTCTCCAATCTTCTCAAAACTCTGGATTCTGATAGAGGGCCACGAGACATGGACCTGGGTGCAAAAATTGACGCTCTAGACCCTTCCAGAGCTGAGATATTGAAACTCTAAATTTTGACCAGAAAAAAAAATGACAGTGTTACCCCTTATGTTTTTTTTCGGGGGGTGAAAAATTAAGTTTCTCCAATCTTCTCAAAACTCTGGATTCTGATAGAGGGCCACGAGACATGGACCTGGGTGCAAAAATTGACGCTCTAGACCCTTCCAGAGCTGAGATATTGAAACTCTAAATTTTGACCAGAAAAAAAAATGACAGTGTTACCCCTTATGTTTTTTTTTTCGGGGGGTGAAAAATTAAGTTTCTCCAATCTTCTCAAAACTCTGGATTCTGATAGAGGGCCACGAGACATGGACCTGGGTGCAAAAATTGACGCTCTAGACCCTTCCAGAGCTGAGATATTGAAACTCAAAATTTTGACCAGAAAAAAAAATGACAGTGTTACCCCTTATGTTTTTTTTCGGGGGGTGAAAAATTAAGTTTCTCCAATCTTCTCAAAACTCTGGATTCTGATAGAGGGCCACGAGACATGGACCTGGGTGCAAAAATTGAGGCTCTAGACCCTTCCAGAGCTGAGATATTGAAACTCTAAATTTTGACCAGAAAAAAAAATGACAGTGTTACCCCTTATGTTTTTTTTCGGGGGGTGAAAAATTAAGTTTCTCCAATCTTCTCAAAACTCTGGATTCTGATAGAGGGCCACGAGACATGGACCTGGGTGCAAAAATTGACGCTCTAGACCCTTCCAGAGCTGAAATATTGAAACTCAAAATTTTGACCAGAAAAAAAAAATGACAGTGTTACCCCTTATGTTTTTTTTCGGGGGGTGAAAAATTAAGTTTCTCCAATCTTCTCAAAACTCTGGATTCTGATAGAGGGCCACGAGACATGGACCTGGGTGCAAAAATTGACACTCTAGACCCTTCCAGAGCTGAAATATTGAAACTCAAAATTTTGACCAGAAAAAAAAATGACAGTGTTACCCCTTATGTTTTTTTTCGGGGGGTGAAAAATTAAGTTTCTCCAATCTTCTCAAAACTCTGGATTCTGATAGAGGGCCACGAGACATGGACCTGGGTGCAAAAATTGACGCTCTAGACCCTTCCAGAGCTGAGATATTGAAACTCTAAATTTTGACCAGAAAAAAAAATGACAGTGTTACCCCTTATGTTTTTTTTCGGGGGGTGAAAAATTAAGTTTCTCCAATCTTCTCAAAACTCTGGATTCTGATAGAGGGCCACGAGACATGGACCTGGGTGCAAAAATTGACGCTCTAGACCCTTCCAGAGCTGAGATATTGAAACTCAAAATTTTGACCAGAAAAAAAAAATGACAGTGTTACCCCTTATGTTTTTTTTTTCGGGGGGTGAAAAATTAAGTTTCTCCAATCTTCTCAAAACTCTGGATTCTGATAGAGGGCCACGAGACATGGACCTGGGTGCAAAAATTGACGCTCTAGACCCTTCCAGAGCTGAAATATTGAAACTCAAAATTTTGACCAGAAAAAAAAATGACAGTGTTACCCCTTATGTTTTTTTTCGGGGGGTGAAAAATTAAGTTTCTCCAATCTTCTCAAAACTCTGGATTCTGATAGAGGGCCACGAGACATGGACCTGGGTGCAAAAATTGACGCTCTAGACCCTTCCAGAGCTGAGATATTGAAACTCTAAATTTTGACCAGAAAAAAAAAATGACAGTGTTACCCCTTATGTTTTTTTTCGGGGGGTGAAAAATTAAGTTTCTCCAATCTTCTCAAAACTCTGGATTCTGATAGAGGGCCACGAGACATGGACCTGGGTGCAAAAATTGACGCTCTAGACCCTTCCAGAGCTGAGATATTGAAACTCTAAATTTTGACCAGAAAAAAAAATGACAGTGTTACCCCTTATGTTTTTTTTCGGGGGGTGAAAAATTAAGTTTCTCCAATCTTCTCAAAACTCTGGATTCTGATAGAGGGCCACGAGACATGGACCTGGGTGCAAAAATTGACGCTCTAGACCCTTCCAGAGCTGAGATATTGAAACTCAAAATTTTGACCAGAAAAAAAAATGACAGTGTTACCCCTTATGTTTTTTTTCGGGGGGTGAAAAATTAAGTTTCTCCAATCTTCTCAAAACTCTGGATTCTGATAGAGGGCCACGAGACATGGACCTGGGTGCAAAAATTGACGCTCTAGACCCTTCCAGAGCTGAAATATTGAAACTCAAAATTTTGACCAGAAAAAAAAATGACAGTGTTACCCCTTATGTTTTTTTTTCGGGGGGTGAAAAATTAAGTTTCTCCAATCTTCTCAAAACTCTGGATTCTGATAGAGGGCCACGAGACATGGACCTGGGTGCAAAAATTGACGCTCTAGACCCTTCCAGAGCTGAGATATTGAAACTCTAAATTTTGACCAGAAAAAAAAATGACAGTGTTACCCCTTATGTTTTTTTTTCGGGGGGTGAAAAATTAAGTTTCTCCAATCTTCTCAAAACTCTGGATTCTGATAGAGGGCCACGAGACATGGACCTGGGTGCAAAAATTGAGGCTCTAGACCCTTCCAGAGCTGAAATATTGAAACTCAAAATTTTGACCTGAAAAAAAAAATGACAGTGTTACCCCTTATGTTTTTTTTTCGGGGGGTGAAAAATTAAGTTTCTCAAATCTTCTCAAAACTCTGGATTCTGATAGAGGGCCACGAGACATGGACCTGGGTGCAAAAATTGACGCTCTAGACCCTTCCAGAGCTGAAATATTGAAACTCAAAATTTTGACCAGAAAAAAAAATGACAGTGTTACCCCTTATGTTTTTTTTCGGGGGGTGAAAAATTAAGTTTCTCCAATCTTCTCAAAACTCTGGATTCTGATAGAGGGCCACGAGACATGGACCTGGGTGCAAAAATTGACGCTCTAGACCCTTCCAGAGCTGAGATATTGAAACTCAAAATTTTGACCAGAAAAAAAAATGACAGTGTTACCCCTTATGTTTTTTTTCGGGGGGTGAAAAATTAAGTTTCTCCAATCTTCTCAAAACTCTGGATTCTGATAGAGGGCCACGAGACATGGACCTGGGTGCAAAAATTGACGCTCTAGACCCTTCCAGAGCTGAAATATTGAAACTCAAAATTTTGACCAGAAAAAAAAATGACAGTGTTACCCCTTATGTTTTTTTTCGGGGGGTGAAAAATTAAGTTTCTCCAATCTTCTCAAAACTCTGGATTCTGATAGAGGGCCACGAGACATGGACCTGGGTGCAAAAATTGACGCTCTAGACCCTTCCAGAGCTGAGATATTGAAACTCAAAATTTTGACCAGAAAAAAAAAATGACAGTGTTACCCCTTATGTTTTTTTTCGGGGGGTGAAAAATTAAGTTTATCCAATCTTCTCAAAACTCTGGATTCTGATAGAGGGCCACGAGACATGGACCTGGGTGCAAAAATTGACGCTCTAGACCCTTCCAGAGCTGAGATATTGAAACTCAAAATTTTGACCAGAAAAAAAAAATGACAGTGTTACCCCTTATGTTTTTTTTTCGGGGGGTGAAAAATTAAGTTTCTCCAATCTTCTCAAAACTCTGGATTCTGATAGAGGGCCACGAGACATGGACCTGGGTGCAAAAATTGACGCTCTAGACCCTTCCAGAGCTGAGATATTGAAACTCTAAATTTTGACCAGAAAAAAAATGACAGTGTTACCCCTTATGTTTTTTTTCAGGGGGTGAAAAATTAAGTTTCTCCAATCTTCTCAAAACTCTGGATTCTGATAGAGGGCCACGAGACATGGACCTGGGTGCAAAAATTGACGCTCTAGACCCTTCCAGAGCTGAGATATTGAAACTCAAAATTTTGACCAGAAAAAAAAATGACAGTGTTACCCCTTATGTTTTTTTTCGGGGGGTGAAAAATTAAGTTTCTCCAATCTTCTCAAAACTCTGGATTCTGATAGAGGGCCACGAGACATGGACCTGGGTGCAAAAATTGACGCTCTAGACCCTTCCAGAGCTGAGATATTGAAACTCAAAATTTTGACCAGAAAAAAAATGACAGTGTTACCCCTTATGTTTTTTTTCGGGGGGTGAAAAATTAAGTTTCTCCAATCTTCTCAAAACTCTGGATTCTGATAGAGGGCCACGAGACATGGACCTGGGTGCAAAAATTGACGCTCTAGACCCTTCCAGAGCTGAAATATTGAAACTCAAAATTTTGACCAGAAAAAAAAAATGACAGTGTTACCCCTTATGTTTTTTTTCGGGGGGTTAAAAATTAAGTTTCTCCAATCTTCTCAAAACTCTGGATTCTGATAGAGGGCCACGAGACATGGACCTGGGTGCAAAAATTGACGCTCTAGACCCTTCCAGAGCTGAGATATTGAAACTCTAAATTTTGACCAGAAAAAAAAAATGACAGTGTTACCCCTTATGTTTTTTTTTCGGGGGGTGAAAAATTAAGTTTCTCCAATCTTCTCAAAACTCTGGATTCTGATAGAGGGCCACGAGACATGGACCTGGGTGCAAAAATTGACGCTCTAGACCCTTCCAGAGCTGAAATATTGAAACTCTAAATTTTGACCAGAAAAAAAAATGACAGTGTTACCCCTTATGTTTTTTTTTCGGGGGGTGAAAAATTAAGTTTCTCCAATCTTCTCAAAACTCTGGATTCTGATAGAGGGCCACGAGACATGGACCTGGGTGCAAAAATTGACGCTCTAGACCCTTCCAGAGCTGAGATATTGAAACTCAAAATTTTGACCAGAAAAAAAAATGACAGTGTTACCCCTTATGTTTTTTTTCGGGGGGTGAAAAATTAAGTTTCTCCAATCTTCTCAAAACTCTGGATTCTGATAGAGGGCCACGAGACATGGACCTGGGTGCAAAAATTGACACTCTAGACCCTTCCAGAGCTGAAATATTGAAACTCAAAATTTTGACCAGAAAAAAAAATGACAGTGTTACCCCTTATGTTTTTTTTCAGGGGGTGAAAAATTAAGTTTCTCCAATCTTCTCAAAACTCTGGATTCTGATAGAGGGCCACGAGACATGGACCTGGGTGCAAAAATTGACGCTCTAGACCCTTCCAGAGCTGAGATATTGAAACTCAAAATTTTGACCAGAAAAAAAAATGACAGTGTTACCCCTTATGTTTTTTTTCGGGGGGTGAAAAATTAAGTTTCTCCAATCTTCTCAAAACTCTGGATTCTGATAGAGGGCCACGAGACATGGACCTGGGTGCAAAAATTGACGCTCTAGACCCTTCCAGAGCTGAGATATTGAAACTCAAAATTTTGACCAGAAAAAAAATGACAGTGTTACCCCTTATGTTTTTTTTCGGGGGGTGAAAAATTAAGTTTCTCCAATCTTCTCAAAACTCTGGATTCTGATAGAGGGCCACGAGACATGGACCTGGGTGCAAAAATTGACGCTCTAGACCCTTCCAGAGCTGAAATATTGAAACTCAAAATTTTGACCAGAAAAAAAAAATGACAGTGTTACCCCTTATGTTTTTTTTCGGGGGGTTAAAAATTAAGTTTCTCCAATCTTCTCAAAACTCTGGATTCTGATAGAGGGCCACGAGACATGGACCTGGGTGCAAAAATTGACGCTCTAGACCCTTCCAGAGCTGAGATATTGAAACTCTAAATTTTGACCAGAAAAAAAAAATGACAGTGTTACCCCTTATGTTTTTTTTCGGGGGGTGAAAAATTAAGTTTCTCCAATCTTCTCAAAACTCTGGATTCTGATAGAGGGCCACGAGACATGGACCTGGGTGCAAAAATTGACGCTCTAGACCCTTCCAGAGCTGAAATATTGAAACTCTAAATTTTGACCAGAAAAAAAAATGACAGTGTTACCCCTTATGTTTTTTTTTCGGGGGGTGAAAAATTAAGTTTCTCCAATCTTCTCAAAACTCTGGATTCTGATAGAGGGCCACGAGACATGGACCTGGGTGCAAAAATTGACGCTCTAGACCCTTCCAGAGCTGAGATATTGAAACTCAAAATTTTGACCTGAAAAAAAAAATGACAGTGTTACCCCTTATGTTTTTTTTCGGGGGGTGAAAAATTAAGTTTTTCAAATCTTCTCAAAACTCTGGATTCTGATAGAGGGCCACGAGACATGGACCTGGGTGCAAAAATTGACGCTCTAGACCCTTCCAGAGCTGAAATATTGAAACTCAAAATTTTGACCAGAAAAAAAAAATGACAGTGTTACCCCTTATGTTTTTTTTCGGGGGGTGAAAAATTAAGTTTCTCCAATCTTCTCAAAACTCTGGATTCTGATAGAGGGCCACGAGACATGGACCTGGGTGCAAAAATTGACGCTCTAGACCCTTCCAGAGCTGAGATATTGAAACTCAAAATTTTGACCAGAAAAAAAAATGACAGTGTTACCCCTTATGTTTTTTTTCGGGGGGTGAAAAATTAAGTTTCTCCAATCTTCTCAAAACTCTGGATTCTGATAGAGGGCCACGAGACATGGACCTGGGTGCAAAAATTGACGCTCTAGACCCTTCCAGAGCTGAAATATTGAAACTCAAAATTTTGACCAGAAAAAAAAATGACAGTGTTACCCCTTATGTTTTTTTTCGGGGGGTGAAAAATTAAGTTTCTCCAATCTTCTCAAAACTCTGGATTCTGATAGAGGGCCACGAGACATGGACCTGGGTGCAAAAATTGACGCTCTAGACCCTTCCAGAGCTGAGATATTGAAACTCAAAATTTTGACCAGAAAAAAAAAATGACAGTGTTACCCCTTATGTTTTTTTTCGGGGGGTGAAAAATTAAGTTTCTCCAATCTTCTCAAAACTCTGGATTCTGATAGAGGGCCACGAGACATGGACCTGGGTGCAAAAATTGACGCTCTAGACCCTTCCAGAGCTGAGATATTGAAACTCAAAATTTTGACCAGAAAAAAAAAATGACAGTGTTACCCCTTATGTTTTTTTTCGGGGGGTGAAAAATTAAGTTTCTCCAATCTTCTCAAAACTCTGGATTCTGATAGAGGGCCACGAGACATGGACCTGGGTGCAAAAATTGACGCTCTAGACCCTTCCAGAGCTGAGATATTGAAACTCAAAATTTTGACCAGAAAAAAAATGACAGTGTTACCCCTTATGTTTTTTTTCAGGGGGTGAAAAATTAAGTTTCTCCAATCTTCTCAAAACTCTGGATTCTGATAGAGGGCCACGAGACATGGACCTGGGTGCAAAAATTGAGGCTCTAGACCCTTCCAGAGCTGAGATATTGAAACTCAAAATTTTGACCAGAAAAAAAAATGACAGTGTTACCCCTTATGTTTTTTTTCGGGGGGTGAAAAATTAAGTTTCTCCAATCTTCTCAAAACTCTGGATTCTGATAGAGGGCCACGAGACATGGACCTGGGTGCAAAAATTGACGCTCTAGACCCTTCCAGAGCTGAGATATTGAAACTCAAAATTTTGACCAGAAAAAAAAATGACAGTGTTACCCCTTATGTTTTTTTTCGGGGGGTGAAAAATTAAGTTTCTCCAATCTTCTCAAAACTCTGGATTCTGATAGAGGGCCACGAGACATGGACCTGGGTGCAAAAATTGACGCTCTAGACCCTTCCAGAGCTGAGATATTGAAACTCAAAATTTTGACCAGAAAAAAAAATGACAGTGTTACCCCTTATGTTTTTTTTTCGGGGGGTGAAAAATTAAGTTTCTCCAATCTTCTCAAAACTCTGGATTCTGATAGAGGGCCACGAGACATGGACCTGGGTGCAAAAATTGAGGCTCTAGACCCTTCCAGAGCTGAGATATTGAAACTCAAAATTTTGACCAGAAAAAAAAATGACAGTGTTACCCCTTATGTTTTTTTTCGTGGGGTGAAAAATTAAGTTTCTCCAATCTTCTCAAAACTCTGGATTCTGATAGAGGGCCACGAGACATGGACCTGGGTGCAAAAATTGACGCTCTAGACCCTTCCAGAGCTGAGATATTGAAACTCAAAATTTTGACCAGAAAAAAAAATGACAGTGTTACCCCTTATGTTTTTTTTTCGGGGGGTGAAAAATTAAGTTTCTCCAATCTTCTCAAAACTCTGGATTCTGATAGAGGGCCACGAGACATGGACCTGGGTGCAAAAATTGACGCTCTAGACCCTTCCAGAGCTGAGATATTGAAACTCAAAATTTTGACCAGAAAAAAAAATGACAGTGTTACCCCTTATGTTTTTTTTCGGGGGGTGAAAAATTAAGTTTCTCCAATCTTCTCAAAACTCTGGATTCTGATAGAGGGCCACGAGACATGGACCTGGGTGCAAAAATTGACACTCTAGACCCTTCCAGAGCTGAAATATTGAAACTCAAAATTTTGACCAGAAAAAAAAAATGACAGTGTTACCCCTTATGTTTTTTTTCGGGGGGTGAAAAATTAAGTTTCTCCAATCTTCTCAAAACTCTGGATTCTGATAGAGGGCCACGAGACATGGACCTGGGTGCAAAAATTGACGCTCTAGACCCTTCCAGAGCTGAGATATTGAAACTCAAAATTTTGACCAGAAAAAAAAATGACAGTGTTACCCCTTATGTTTTTTTTCGGGGGGTGAAAAATTAAGTTTCTCCAATCTTCTCAAAACTCTGGATTCTGATAGAGGGCCACGAGACATGGACCTGGGTGCAAAAATTGACGCTCTAGACCCTTCCAGAGCTGAAATATTGAAACTCAAAATTTTGACCAGAAAAAAAAATGACAGTGTTACCCCTTATGTTTTTTTTCGGGGGGTGAAAAATTAAGTTTCTCCAATCTTCTCAAAACTCTGGATTCTGATAGAGGGCCACGAGACATGGACCTGGGTGCAAAAATTGACGCTCTAGACCCTTCCAGAGCTGAAATATTGAAACTCAAAATTTTGACCAGAAAAAAAAATGACAGTGTTACCCCTTATGTTTTTTTTTCGGGGGGTGAAAAATTAAGTTTCTCCAATCTTCTCAAAACTCTGGATTCTGATAGAGGGCCACGAGACATGGACCTGGGTGCAAAAATTGAGGCTCTAGACCCTTCCAGAGCTGAAATATTGAAACTCAAAATTTTGTCCAGAAAAAAAAAAATGACAGTGTTACCCCTTATGTTTTTTTTCGGGGGGTGAAAAATTAAGTTTCTCCAATCTTCTCAAAACTCTGGATTCTGATAGAGGGCCACGAGACATGGACCTGGGTGCAAAAATTGACACTCTAGACCCTTCCAGAGCTGAAATATTGAAACTCAAAATTTTGACCAGAAAAAAAAATGACAGTGTTACCCCTTATGTTTTTTTTCGGGGGGTGAAAAATTAAGTTTCTCCAATCTTCTCAAAACTCTGGATTCTGATAGAGGGCCACGAGACATGGACCTGGGTGCAAAAATTGTCGCTCTAGACCCTTCCAGAGCTGAGATATTGAAACTCTAAATTTTGACCAGAAAAAAAAATGACAGTGTTACCCCTTATGTTTTTTTTCGGGGGGTGAAAAATTAAGTTTCTCCAATCTTCTCAAAACTCTGGATTCTGATAGAGGGCCACGAGACATGGACCTGGGTGCAAAAATTGACGCTCTAGACCCTTCCAGAGCTGAGATATTGAAACTCAAAATTTTGACCAGAAAAAAAAAATGACAGTGTTACCCCTTATGTTTTTTTTCGGGGGGTGAAAAATTAAGTTTCTCCAATCTTCTCAAAACTCTGGATTCTGATAGAGGGCCACGAGACATGGACCTGGGTGCAAAAATTGACGCTCTAGACCCTTCTAGAGCTGAAATATTGAAACTCAAAATTTTGACCAGAAAAAAAATGACAGTGTTACCCCTTATGTTTTTTTTCGGGGGGTGAAAAATTAAGTTTCTCCAATCTTCTCAAAACTCTGGATTCTGATAGAGGGCCACGAGACATGGACCTGGGTGCAAAAATTGACGCTCTAGACCCTTCCAGAGCTGAAATATTGAAACTCAAAATTTTGACCAGAAAAAAAAAATGACAGTGTTACCCCTTATGTTTTTTTTCGGGGGGTGAAAAATTAAGTTTCTCCAATCTTCTCAAAACTCTGGATTCTGATAGAGGGCCACGAGACATGGACCTGGGTGCAAAAATTGACACTCTAGACCCTTCCAGAGCTGAAATATTGAAACTCAAAATTTTGACCAGAAAAAAAAAATGACAGTGTTACCCCTTATGTTTTTTTTCGGGGGGTGAAAAATTAAGTTTCTCCAATCTTCTCAAAACTCTGGATTCTGATAGAGGGCCACGAGACATGGACCTGGGTGCAAAAATTGACGCTCTAGACCCTTCCAGAGCTGAGATATTGAAACTCTAAATTTTGACCAGAAAAAAAAATGACAGTGTTACCCCTTATGTTTTTTTTCGGGGGGTGAAAAATTAAGTTTCTCCAATCTTCTCAAAACTCTGGATTCTGATAGAGGGCCACGAGACATGGACCTGGGTGCAAAAATTGACGCTCTAGACCCTTCCAGAGCTGAGATATTGAAACTCTAATTTTTGACCAGAAAAAAAATGACAGTGTTACCCCTTATGTTTTTTTTCGGGGGGTGAAAAATTAAGTTTCTCCAATCTTCTCAAAACTCTGGATTCTGATAGAGGGCCACGAGACATGGACCTGGGTGCAAAAATTGAGGCTCTAGACCCTTCCAGAGCTGAAATATTGAAACTCAAAATTTTGACCTGAAAAAAAAATGACAGTGTTACCCCTTATGTTTTTTTTCGGGGGGTGAAAAATTAAGTTTCTCCAATCTTCTCAAAACTCTGGATTCTGATAGAGGGCCACGAGACATGGACCTGGGTGCAAAAATTGACGTTCTAGACCCTTTCAGAGCTGAGATATTGAAACTCAAAATTTTGACCAGAAAAAAAAATGACAGTGTTACCCCTTATGTTTTTTTTCAGGGGGTGAAAAATTAAGTTTCTCCAATCTTCTCAAAACTCTGGATTCTGATAGAGGGCCACGAGACATGGACCTGGGTGCAAAAATTGACGCTCTAGACCCTTCCAGAGCTGAAATATTGAAACTCAAAATTTTGACCAGAAAAAAAAAATGACAGTGTTACCCCTTATGTTTTTTTTCGGGGGGTGAAAAATTAAGTTTCTCCAATCTTCTCAAAACTCTGGATTCTGATAGAGGGCCACGAGACATGGACCTGGGTGCAAAAATTGACGCTCTAGACCCTTCCAGAGCTGAAATATTGAAACTCAAAATTTTGACCTGAAAAAAAATGACAGTGTTACCCCTTATGTTTTTTTTCGGGGGGTGAAAAATTAAGTTTTTCAAATCTTCTCAAAACTCTGGATTCTGATAGAGGGCCACGAGACATGGACCTGGGTGCAAAAATTGACGCTCTAGACCCTTCCAGAGCTGAAATATTGAAACTCAAAATTTTGACCAGAAAAAAAAAAATGACAGTGTTACCCCTTATGTTTTTTTTCGGGGGGTGAAAAATTAAGTTTCTCCAATCTTCTCAAAACTCTGGATTCTGATAGAGGGCCACGAGACATGGACCTGGGTGCAAAAATTGACGCTCTAGACCCTTCCAGAGCTGAGATATTGAAACTCAAAATTTTGACCAGAAAAAAAAATGACAGTGTTACCCCTTATGTTTTTTTTCGGGGGGTGAAAAATTAAGTTTCTCCAATCTTCTCAAAACTCTGGATTCTGATAGAGGGCCACGAGACATGGACCTGGGTGCAAAAATTGACGCTCTAGACCCTTCCAGAGCTGAAATATTGAAACTCAAAATTTTGACCAGAAAAAAAAATGACAGTGTTACCCCTTATGTTTTTTTTCGGGGGGTGAAAAATTAAGTTTCTCCAATCTTCTCAAAACTCTGGATTCTGATAGAGGGCCACGAGACATGGACCTGGGTGCAAAAATTGACGCTCTAGACCCTTCCAGAGCTGAGATATTGAAACTCAAAATTTTGACCAGAAAAAAAAATGACAGTGTTACCCCTTATGTTTTTTTTCGGGGGGTGAAAAATTAAGTTTCTCCAATCTTCTCAAAACTCTGGATTCTGATAGAGGGCCACGAGACATGGACCTGGGTGCAAAAATTGACGCTCTAGACCCTTCCAGAGCTGAGATATTGAAACTCAAAATTTTGACCAGAAAAAAAAAATGACAGTGTTACCCCTTATGTTTTTTTTCGGGGGGTGAAAAATTAAGTTTCTCCAATCTTCTCAAAACTCTGGATTCTGATAGAGGGCCACGAGACATGGACCTGGGTGCAAAAATTGACGCTCTAGACCCTTCCAGAGCTGAGATATTGAAACTCAAAATTTTGACCAGAAAAAAAATGACAGTGTTACCCCTTATGTTTTTTTTCAGGGGGTGAAAAATTAAGTTTCTCCAATCTTCTCAAAACTCTGGATTCTGATAGAGGGCCACGAGACATGGACCTGGGTGCAAAAATTGAGGCTCTAGACCCTTCCAGAGCTGAGATATTGAAACTCAAAATTTTGACCAGAAAAAAAAATGACAGTGTTACCCCTTATGTTTTTTTTCGGGGGGTGAAAAATTAAGTTTCTCCAATCTTCTCAAAACTCTGGATTCTGATAGAGGGCCACGAGACATGGACCTGGGTGCAAAAATTGACGCTCTAGACCCTTCCAGAGCTGAGATATTGAAACTCAAAATTTTGACCAGAAAAAAAAATGACAGTGTTACCCCTTATGTTTTTTTTCGGGGGGTGAAAAATTAAGTTTCTCCAATCTTCTCAAAACTCTGGATTCTGATAGAGGGCCACGAGACATGGACCTGGGTGCAAAAATTGACGCTCTAGACCCTTCCAGAGCTGAGATATTGAAACTCAAAATTTTGACCAGAAAAAAAAATGACAGTGTTACCCCTTATGTTTTTTTTCGGGGGGTGAAAAATTAAGTTTCTCCAATCTTCTCAAAACTCTGGATTCTGATAGAGGGCCACGAGACATGGACCTGGGTGCAAAAATTGAGGCTCTAGACCCTTCCAGAGCTGAGATATTGAAACTCAAAATTTTGACCAGAAAAAAAAATGACAGTGTTACCCCTTATGTTTTTTTTTCGGGGGGTGAAAAATTAAGTTTCTCCAATCTTCTCAAAACTCTGGATTCTGATAGAGGGCCACGAGACATGGACCTGGGTGCAAAAATTGACGCTCTAGACCCTTCCAGAGCTGAGATATTGAAACTCTAAATTTTGACCAGAAAAAAAAATGACAGTGTTACCCCTTATGTTTTTTTTCGGGGGGTGAAAAATTAAGTTTCTCCAATCTTCTCAAAACTCTGGATTCTGATAGAGGGCCACGAGACATGGACCTGGGTGCAAAAATTGAGGCTCTAGACCCTTCCAGAGCTGAAATATTGAAACTCAAAATTTTGACCTGAAAAAAAAAATGACAGTGTTACCCCTTATGTTTTTTTTTCGGGGGGTGAAAAATTAAGTTTCTCAAATCTTCTCAAAACTCTGGATTCTGATAGAGGGCCACGAGACATGGACCTGGGTGCAAAAATTGACGCTCTAGACCCTTCCAGAGCTGAAATATTGAAACTCAAAATTTTGACCAGAAAAAAAAATGACAGTGTTACCCCTTATGTTTTTTTTCGGGGGGTGAAAAATTAAGTTTCTCCAATCTTCTCAAAACTCTGGATTCTGATAGAGGGCCACGAGACATGGACCTGGGTGCAAAAATTGACGCTCTAGACCCTTCCAGAGCTGAGATATTGAAACTCAAAATTTTGACCAGAAAAAAAAAATGACAGTGTTACCCCTTATGTTTTTTTTCGGTGGGTGAAAAATTAAGTTTCTCCAATCTTCTCAAAACTCTGGATTCTGATAGAGGGCCACGAGACATGGACCTGGGTGCAAAAATTGACGCTCTAGACCCTTCCAGAGCTGAAATATTGAAACTCAAAATTTTGACCAGAAAAAAAAATGACAGTGTTACCCCTTATGTTTTTTTTCGGGGGGTGAAAAATTAAGTTTCTCCAATCTTCTCAAAACTCTGGATTCTGATAGAGGGCCACGAGACATGGACCTGGGTGCAAAAATTGACGCTCTAGACCCTTCCAGAGCTGAGATATTGAAACTCAAAATTTTGACCAGAAAAAAAAAATGACAGTGTTACCCCTTATGTTTTTTTTCGGGGGGTGAAAAATTAAGTTTATCCAATCTTCTCAAAACTCTGGATTCTGATAGAGGGCCACGAGACATGGACCTGGGTGCAAAAATTGACGCTCTAGACCCTTCCAGAGCTGAGATATTGAAACTCAAAATTTTGACCAGAAAAAAAAAAATGACAGTGTTACCCCTTATGTTTTTTTTTCGGGGGGTGAAAAATTAAGTTTCTCCAATCTTCTCAAAACTCTGGATTCTGATAGAGGGCCACGAGACATGGACCTGGGTGCAAAAATTGACGCTCTAGACCCTTCCAGAGCTGAGATATTGAAACTCTAAATTTTGACCAGAAAAAAAATGACAGTGTTACCCCTTATGTTTTTTTTCAGGGGGTGAAAAATTAAGTTTCTCCAATCTTCTCAAAACTCTGGATTCTGATAGAGGGCCACGAGACATGGACCTGGGTGCAAAAATTGACGCTCTAGACCCTTCCAGAGCTGAGATATTGAAACTCAAAATTTTGACCAGAAAAAAAAATGACAGTGTTACCCCTTATGTTTTTTTTCGGGGGGTGAAAAATTAAGTTTCTCCAATCTTCTCAAAACTCTGGATTCTGATAGAGGGCCACGAGACATGGACCTGGGTGCAAAAATTGACGCTCTAGACCCTTCCAGAGCTGAGATATTGAAACTCAAAATTTTGACCAGAAAAAAAATGACAGTGTTACCCCTTATGTTTTTTTTCGGGGGGTGAAAAATTAAGTTTCTCCAATCTTCTCAAAACTCTGGATTCTGATAGAGGGCCACGAGACATGGACCTGGGTGCAAAAATTGACGCTCTAGACCCTTCCAGAGCTGAAATATTGAAACTCAAAATTTTGACCAGAAAAAAAAAATGACAGTGTTACCCCTTATGTTTTTTTTCGGGGGGTTAAAAATTAAGTTTCTCCAATCTTCTCAAAACTCTGGATTCTGATAGAGGGCCACGAGACATGGACCTGGGTGCAAAAATTGACGCTCTAGACCCTTCCAGAGCTGAGATATTGAAACTCTAAATTTTGACCAGAAAAAAAAAATGACAGTGTTACCCCTTATGTTTTTTTTCGGGGGGTGAAAAATTAAGTTTCTCCAATCTTCTCAAAACTCTGGATTCTGATAGAGGGCCACGAGACATGGACCTGGGTGCAAAAATTGACGCTCTAGACCCTTCCAGAGCTGAAATATTGAAACTCTAAATTTTGACCAGAAAAAAAAATGACAGTGTTACCCCTTATGTTTTTTTTTCGGGGGGTGAAAAATTAAGTTTCTCCAATCTTCTCAAAACTCTGGATTCTGATAGAGGGCCACGAGACATGGACCTGGGTGCAAAAATTGACGCTCTAGACCCTTCCAGAGCTGAGATATTGAAACTCAAAATTTTGACCAGAAAAAAAAATGACAGTGTTACCCCTTATGTTTTTTTTCGGGGGGTGAAAAATTAAGTTTCTCCAATCTTCTCAAAACTCTGGATTCTGATAGAGGGCCACGAGACATGGACCTGGGTGCAAAAATTGACACTCTAGACCCTTCCAGAGCTGAAATATTGAAACTCAAAATTTTGACCAGAAAAAAAAAATGACAGTGTTACCCCTTATGTTTTTTTTCGGGGGGTGAAAAATTAAGTTTCTCCAATCTTCTCAAAACTCTGGATTCTGATAGAGGGCCACGAGACATGGACCTGGGTGCAAAAATTGACGCTCTAGACCCTTCCAGAGCTGAGATATTGAAACTCAAAATTTTGACCAGAAAAAAAAATGACAGTGTTACCCCTTATGTTTTTTTTTCGGGGGGTGAAAAATTAAGTTTCTCCAATCTTCTCAAAACTCTGGATTCTGATAGAGGGCCACGAGACATGGACCTGGGTGCAAAAATTGACGCTCTAGACCCTTCCAGAGCTGAGATATTGAAACTCAAAATTTTGACCAGAAAAAAAAATGACAGTGTTACCCCTTATGTTTTTTTTCGGGGGGTGAAAAATTAAGTTTCTCCAATCTTCTCAAAACTCTGGATTCTGATAGAGGGCCACGAGACATGGACCTGGGTGCAAAAATTGACGCTCTAGACCCTTCCAGAGCTGAGATATTGAAACTCAAAATTTTGACCAGAAAAAAAAATGACAGTGTTACCCCTTATGTTTTTTTTCAGGGGGTGAAAAATTAAGTTTCTCCAATCTTCTCAAAACTCTGGATTCTGATAGAGGGCCACGAGACATGGACCTGGGTGCAAAAATTGACGCTCTAGACCCTTCCAGAGCTGAAATATTGAAACTCAAAATTTTGACCAGAAAAAAAAATGACAGTGTTACCCCTTATGTTTTTTTTCGGGGGGTGAAAAATTAAGTTTCTCCAATCTTCTCAAAACTCTGGATTCTGATAGAGGGCCACGAGACATGGACCTGGGTGCAAAAATTGACGCTCTAGACCCTTCCAGAGCTGAAATATTGAAACTCAAAATTTTGACCAGAAAAAAAAATGACAGTGTTACCCCTTATGTTTTTTTTTTCGGGGGGTGAAAAATTAAGTTTCTCCAATCTTCTCAAAACTCTGGATTCTGATAGAGGGCCACGAGACATGGACCTGGGTGCAAAAATTGAGGCTCTAGACCCTTCCAGAGCTGAAATATTGAAACTCAAAATTTTGACCAGAAAAAAAAAATGACAGTGTTACCCCTTATGTTTTTTTTCGGGGGGTGAAAAATTAAGTTTCTCCAATCTTCTCAAAACTCTGGATTCTGATAGAGGGCCACGAGACATGGACCTGGGTGCAAAAATTGACACTCTAGACCCTTCCAGAGCTGAAATATTGAAACTCAAAATTTTGACCAGAAAAAAAAAATGACAGTGTTACCCCTTATGTTTTTTTTCGGGGGGTGAAAAATTAAGTTTCTCCAATCTTCTCAAAACTCTGGATTCTGATAGAGGGCCACGAGACATGGACCTGGGTGCAAAAATTGACGCTCTAGACCCTTCCAGAGCTGAGATATTGAAACTCTAAATTTTGACCAGAAAAAAAAATGACAGTGTTACCCCTTATGTTTTTTTTCGGGGGGTGAAAAATTAAGTTTCTCCAATCTTCTCAAAACTCTGGATTCTGATAGAGGGCCACGAGACATGGACCTGGGTGCAAAAATTGACGCTCTAGACCCTTCCAGAGCTGAGATATTGAAACTCTAATTTTTGACCAGAAAAAAAATGACAGTGTTACCCCTTATGTTTTTTTTCGGGGGGTGAAAAATTAAGTTTCTCCAATCTTCTCAAAACTCTGGATTCTGATAGAGGGCCACGAGACATGGACCTGGGTGCAAAAATTGAGGCTCTAGACCCTTCCAGAGCTGAAATATTGAAACTCAAAATTTTGACCTGAAAAAAAAATGACAGTGTTACCCCTTATGTTTTTTTTCGGGGGGTGAAAAATTAAGTTTCTCCAATCTTCTCAAAACTCTGGATTCTGATAGAGGGCCACGAGACATGGACCTGGGTGCAAAAATTGACGTTCTAGACCCTTTCAGAGCTGAGATATTGAAACTCAAAATTTTGACCAGAAAAAAAAATGACAGTGTTACCCCTTATGTTTTTTTTCAGGGGGTGAAAAATTAAGTTTCTCCAATCTTCTCAAAACTCTGGATTCTGATAGAGGGCCACGAGACATGGACCTGGGTGCAAAAATTGACGCTCTAGACCCTTCCAGAGCTGAAATATTGAAACTCAAAATTTTGACCAGAAAAAAAAAATGACAGTGTTACCCCTTATGTTTTTTTTCGGGGGGTGAAAAATTAAGTTTCTCCAATCTTCTCAAAACTCTGGATTCTGATAGAGGGCCACGAGACATGGACCTGGGTGCAAAAATTGACGCTCTAGACCCTTCCAGAGCTGAAATATTGAAACTCAAAATTTTGACCTGAAAAAAAAATGACAGTGTTACCCCTTATGTTTTTTTTCGGGGGGTGAAAAATTAAGTTTTTCAAATCTTCTCAAAACTCTGGATTCTGATAGAGGGCCACGAGACATGGACCTGGGTGCAAAAATTGACGCTCTAGACCCTTCCAGAGCTGAAATATTGAAACTCAAAATTTTGACCAGAAAAAAAAAATGACAGTGTTACCCCTTATGTTTTTTTTCGGGGGGTGAAAAATTAAGTTTCTCCAATCTTCTCAAAACTCTGGATTCTGATAGAGGGCCACGAGACATGGACCTGGGTGCAAAAATTGACGCTCTAGACCCTTCCAGAGCTGAGATATTGAAACTCAAAATTTTGACCAGAAAAAAAAATGACAGTGTTACCCCTTATGTTTTTTTTCGGGGGGTGAAAAATTAAGTTTCTCCAATCTTCTCAAAACTCTGGATTCTGATAGAGGGCCACGAGACATGGACCTGGGTGCAAAAATTGACGCTCTAGACCCTTCCAGAGCTGAAATATTGAAACTCAAAATTTTGACCAGAAAAAAAAATGACAGTGTTACCCCTTATGTTTTTTTTCGGGGGGTGAAAAATTAAGTTTCTCCAATCTTCTCAAAACTCTGGATTCTGATAGAGGGCCACGAGACATGGACCTGGGTGCAAAAATTGACGCTCTAGACCCTTCCAGAGCTGAGATATTGAAACTCAAAATTTTGACCAGAAAAAAAAAATGACAGTGTTACCCCTTATGTTTTTTTTCGGGGGGTGAAAAATTAAGTTTCTCCAATCTTCTCAAAACTCTGGATTCTGATAGAGGGCCACGAGACATGGACCTGGGTGCAAAAATTGACGCTCTAGACCCTTCCAGAGCTGAGATATTGAAACTCAAAATTTTGACCAGAAAAAAAAAATGACAGTGTTACCCCTTATGTTTTTTTTCGGGGGGTGAAAAATTAAGTTTCTCCAATCTTCTCAAAACTCTGGATTCTGATAGAGGGCCACGAGACATGGACCTGGGTGCAAAAATTGACGCTCTAGACCCTTCCAGAGCTGAGATATTGAAACTCAAAATTTTGACCAGAAAAAAAATGACAGTGTTACCCCTTATGTTTTTTTTCAGGGGGTGAAAAATTAAGTTTCTCCAATCTTCTCAAAACTCTGGATTCTGATAGAGGGCCACGAGACATGGACCTGGGTGCAAAAATTGAGGCTCTAGACCCTTCCAGAGCTGAGATATTGAAACTCAAAATTTTGACCAGAAAAAAAAATGACAGTGTTACCCCTTATGTTTTTTTTCGGGGGGTGAAAAATTAAGTTTCTCCAATCTTCTCAAAACTCTGGATTCTGATAGAGGGCCACGAGACATGGACCTGGGTGCAAAAATTGACGTTCTAGACCCTTTCAGAGCTGAGATATTGAAACTCAAAATTTTGACCAGAAAAAAAAAATGACAGTGTTACCCCTTATGTTTTTTTTCAGGGGGTGAAAAATTAAGTTTCTCCAATCTTCTCAAAACTCTGGATTCTGATAGAGGGCCATGAGACATGGACCTGGGTGCAAAAATTGAGGCTCTAGACCCTTCCAGAGCTGAAATATTGAAACTCAAAATTTTGACCAGAAAAAAAAATGACAGTGTTACCCCTTATGTTTTTTTTCGGGGGGTGAAAAATTAAGTTTCTCCAATCTTCTCAAAACTCTGGATTCTGATAGAGGGCCACGAGACATGGACCTGGGTGCAAAAATTGACGCTCTAGACCCTTCCAGAGCTGAGATATTGAAACTCAAAATTTTGACCAGAAAAAAAAAATGACAGTGTTACCCCTTATGTTTTTTTTCGGGGGGTGAAAAATTAAGTTTCTCCAATCTTCTCAAAACTCTGGATTCTGATAGAGGGCCACGAGACATGGACCTGGGTGCAAAAATTGACACTCTAGACCCTTCCAGAGCTGAAATATTGAAACTCAAAATTTTGACCAGAAAAAAAAATGACAGTGTTACCCCTTATGTTTTTTTCGGGGGGTGAAAAATTAAGTTTCTCCAATCTTCTCAAAACTCTGGATTCTGATAGAGGGCCACGAGACATGGACCTGGGTGCAAAAATTGACGCTCTAGACCCTTCCAGAGCTGAGATATTGAAACTCTAAATTTTGACCAGAAAAAAAAAATGACAGTGTTACCCCTTATGTTTTTTTTCGGGGGGTGAAAAATTAAGTTTCTCCAATCTTCTCAAAACTCTGGATTCTGATAGAGGGCCACGAGACATGGACCTGGGTGCAAAAATTGACACTCTAGACCCTTCCAGAGCTGAAATATTGAAACTCAAAATTTTGACCAGAAAAAAAAATGACAGTGTTACCCCTTATGTTTTTTTCGGGGGGTGAAAAATTAAGTTTCTCCAATCTTCTCAAAACTCTGGATTCTGATAGAGGGCCACGAGACATGGACCTGGGTGCAAAAATTGACGCTCTAGACCCTTCCAGAGCTGAGATATTGAAACTCTAAATTTTGACCAGAAAAAAAAAATGACAGTGTTACCCCTTATGTTTTTTTTCGGGGGGTGAAAAATTAAGTTTCTCCAATCTTCTCAAAACTCTGGATTCTGATAGAGGGCCACGAGACATGGACCTGGGTGCAAAAATTGAGGCTCTAGACCCTTCCAGAGCTGAAATATTGAAACTCAAAATTTTGACCTGAAAAAAAAATGACAGTGTTACCCCTTATGTTTTTTTTTCGGGGGGTGAAAAATTAAGTTTCTCAAATCTTCTCAAAACTCTGGATTCTGATAGAGGGCCACGAGACATGGACCTGGGTGCAAAAATTGACGCTCTAGACCCTTCCAGAGCTGAAATATTGAAACTCAAAATTTTGACCAGAAAAAAAAATGACAGTGTTACCCCTTATGTTTTTTTTCGGGGGGTGAAAAATTAAGTTTCTCCAATCTTCTCAAAACTCTGGATTCTGATAGAGGGCCACGAGACATGGACCTGGGTGCAAAAATTGACGCTCTAGACCCTTCCAGAGCTGAGATATTGAAACTCAAAATTTTGACCAGAAAAAAAAAATGACAGTGTTACCCCTTATGTTTTTTTTCGGGGGGTGAAAAATTAAGTTTCTCCAATCTTCTCAAAACTCTGGATTCTGATAGAGGGCCACGAGACATGGACCTGGGTGCAAAAATTGAGGCTCTAGACCCTTCCAGAGCTGAAATATTGAAACTCAAAATTTTGACCAGAAAAAAAAAATGACAGTGTTACCCCTTATGTTTTTTTTCGGGGGGTGAAAAACTAAGTTTCTCCAATCTTCTCAAAACTCTGGATTCTGATAGAGGGCCACGAGACATGGACCTGGGTGCAAAAATTGACGCTCTAGACCCTTCCAGAGCTGAAATATTGAAACTCAAAATTTTGACCAGAAAAAAAATGACAGTGTTACCCCTTATGTTTTTTTTCGGGGGGTGAAAAATTAAGTTTCTCCAATCTTCTCAAAACTCTGGATTCTGATAGAGGGCCACGAGACATGGACCTGGGTGCAAAAATTGAGGCTCTAGACCCTTCCAGAGCTGAGATATTGAAACTCAAAATTTTGACCAGAAAAAAAAATGACAGTGTTACCCCTTATGTTTTTTTTTCGGGGGGTGAAAAATTAAGTTTCTCCAATCTTCTCAAAACTCTGGATTCTGATAGAGGGCCACGAGACATGGACCTGGGTGCAAAAATTGACGCTCTAGACCCTTCCAGAGCTGAAATATTGAAACTCAAAATTTTGACCAGAAAAAAAAATGACAGTGTTACCCCTTATGGTTTTTTTCGGGGGGTGAAAAATTAAGTTTCTCCAATCTTCTCAAAACTCTGGATTCTGATATAGAGGGCCACAAGACATGGACCTGGGTGCAAAAATTGACGCTCTAGACCCTTCCAGAGCTGAGATATTGAAACTCAAAATTTTGACCAGAAAAAAAAATGACAGTGTTACCCATTATGTTTTTTTTCAGGGGGTGAAAAATTAAGTTTCTCCAATCTTCTCAAAACTCTGGATTCTGATAGAGGGCCACGAGACATGGACCTGGGTGCAAAAATTGAGGCTCTAGACCCTTCCAGAGCTGAGATATTGAAACTCAAAATTTTGACCAGAAAAAAAAATGACAGTGTTACCCCTTATGTTTTTTTTCGGGGGGTGAAAAATTAAGTTTCTCCAATCCTCTCAAAACTCTGGATTCTGATAGAGGGCCACGAGACATGGACCTGGGTGCAAAAATTGACGCTCTAGACCCTTCCAGAGCTGAAATATTGAAACTCAAAATTTTGACCAGAAAAAAAAATGACAGTGTTACCCCTTATGTTTTTTTTCGGGGGGTGAAAAATTAAGTTTCTCCAATCTTCTCAAAACTCTGGATTCTGATAGAGGGCCATGAGACATGGACCTGGGTGCAAAAATTGACGCTCTAGACCCTTCCAGAGCTGAAATATTGAAACTCAAAATTTTGACCAGAAAAAAAAATGACAGTGTTACCCCTTATGTTTTTTTTCAGGGGGTGAAAAATTAAGTTTCTCCAATCTTCTCAAAACTCTGGATTCTGATAGAGGGCCACGAGACATGGACCTGGGTGCAAAAATTGACGCTCTAGACCCTTCCAGAGCTGAGATATTGAAACTCAAAATTTTGACCAGAAAAAAAAATGACAGTGTTACCCCTTATGTTTTTTTTCGGGGGGTGAAAAATTAAGTTTCTCCAATCTTCTCAAAACTCTGGATTCTGATAGAGGGCCACGAGACATGGACGTGGGTGCAAAAATTGACGCTCTAGACCCTTCCAGAGCTGAGATATTGAAACTCAAAATTTTGACCAGAAAAAAAAAATGACAGTGTTACCCCTTATGTTTTTTTTTCGGGGGGTGAAAAATTAAGTTTCTCCAATCTTCTCAAAACTCTGGATTCTGATAGAGGGCCACGAGACATGGACATGGGTGCAAAAATTGAGGCTCTAGACCCTTCCAGAGCTGAAATATTGAAACTCAAAATTTTGACCAGAAAAAAAAATGACAGTGTTACCCCTTATGTTTTTTTTCGGGGGGTGAAAAATTAAGTTTCTCCAATCTTCTCAAAACTCTGGATTCTGATAGAGGGCCACGAGACATGGACCTGGGTGCAAAAATTGAGGCTCTAGACCCTTCCAGAGCTGAAATATTGAAACTCAAAATTTTGACCAGAAAAAAAAAATGACAGTGTTACCCCTTATGTTTTTTTTCGGGGGGTGAAAAATTAAGTTTCTCCAATCTTCTCAAAACTCTGGATTCTGATAGAAGGCCACGAGACATGGACCTGGGTGCAAAAATTGACACTCTAGACCCTTCCAGAGCTGAAATATTGAAACTCAAAATTTTGACCAGAAAAAAAAAATGACAGTGTTACCCCTTATGTTTTTTTTCGGGGGGTGAAAAATTAAGTTTCTCCAATCTTCTCAAAACTCTGGATTCTGATAGAGGGCCACGAGACATGGACCTGGGTGCAAAAATTGACGCTCTAGACCCTTCCAGAGCTGAGATATTGAAACTCTAAATTTTGACCAGAAAAAAAAATGACAGTGTTACCCCTTATGTTTTTTTTCGGGGGGTGAAAAATTAAGTTTCTCCAATCTTCTCAAAACTCTGGATTCTGATAGAGGGCCACGAGACATGGACCTGGGTGCAAAAATTGACGCTCTAGACCCTTCCAGAGCTGAGATATTGAAACTCTAATTTTTGACCAGAAAAAAAAATGACAGTGTTACCCCTTATGTTTTTTTTCGGGGGGTGAAAAATTAAGTTTCTCCAATCTTCTCAAAACTCTGGATTCTGATAGAGGGCCACGAGACATGGACCTGGGTGCAAAAATTGACGCTCTAGACCCTTCCAGAGCTGAGATATTGAAACTCTAAATTTTGACCAGAAAAAAAAATGACAGTGTTACCCCTTATGTTTTTTTTCGGGGGGTGAAAAATTAAGTTTCTCCAATCTTCTCAAAACTCTGGATTCTGATAGAGGGCCACGAGACATGGACCTGGGTGCAAAAATTGAGGCTCTAGACCCTTCCAGAGCTGAGATATTGAAACTCAAAATTTTGACCAGAAAAAAAAAATGACAGTGTTACCCCTTATGTTTTTTTTCGGGGGGTGAAAAATTAAGTTTCTCCAATCTTCTCAAAACTCTGGATTCTGATAGAGGGCCACGAGACATGGACGTGGGTGCAAAAATTGACGCTCTAGACCCTTCCAGAGCTGAGATATTGAAACTCAAAATTTTGACCAGAAAAAAAAAAAAATGACAGTGTTACCCCTTATGTTTTTTTTCGGGGGGTGAAAAATTAAGTTTCTCCAATCTTCTCAAAACTCTGGATTCTGATAGAGGGCCACGAGACATGGACTTGGGTGCAAAAATTGAGGCTCTAGACCCTTCCAGAGCTGAAATATTGAAACTCAAAATTTTGACCAGAAAAAAAAATGACAGTGTTACCCCTTATGTTTTTTTTCGGGGGGTGAAAAATTAAGTTTCTCCAATCTTCTCAAAACTCTGGATTCTGATAGAGGGCCACGAGACATGGACCTGGGTGCAAAAATTGACGCTCTAGACCCTTCCAGAGCTGAAATATTGAAACTCAAAATTTTGACCAGAAAAAAAAATGACAGTGTTACCCCTTATGTTTTTTTCGGGGGGTGAAAAATTAAGTTTCTACAATCTTCTCAAAACTCTGGATTCTGATAGAGGGCCACGAGACATGGACGTGGGTGCAAAAATTGACGCTCTAGACCCTTCCAGAGCTGAGATATTGAAACTCAAAATTTTGACCAGAAAAAAAAAATGACAGTGTTACCCCTTATGTTTTTTTTCGGGGGGTGAAAAATTAAGTTTCTCCAATCTTCTCAAAACTCTGGATTCTGATAGAGGGCCACGAGACATGGACCTGGGTGCAAAAATTGAGGCTCTAGACCCTTCCAGAGCTGAAATATTGAAACTCAAAATTTTGACCTGAAAAAAAAAATGACAGTGTTACCCCTTATGTTTTTTTTCGGGGGGTGAAAAATTAAGTTTCTCAAATCTTCTCAAAACTCTGGATTCTGATAGAGGGCCACTAGACATGGACCTGGGTGCAAAAATTGACGCTCTAGACCCTTCCAGAGCTGAAATATTGAAACTCAAAATTTTGACCAGAAAAAAAAATGACAGTGTTACCCCTTATGTTTTTTTTCGGGGGGTGAAAAATTAAGTTTCTCCAATCTTCTCAAAACTCTGGATTCTGATAGAGGGCCACGAGACATGGACCTGGGTGCAAAAATTGACGCTCTAGACCCTTCCAGAGCTGAGATATTGAAACTCAAAATTTTGACCAGAAAAAAAAATGACAGTGTTACCCCTTATGTTTTTTTTCGGGGGGTGAAAAATTAAGTTTCTCCAATCTTCTCAAAACTCTGGATTCTGATAGAGGGCCACGAGACATGGACCTGGGTGCAAAAATTGACGCTCTAGACCCTTCCAGAGCTGAAATATTGAAACTCAAAATTTTGACCAGAAAAAAAAATGACAGTGTTACCCCTTATGTTTTTTTTTC
Source organism: Cyprinella venusta (assembly GCA_038021265.1). Classification (NCBI taxonomy): domain Eukaryota; kingdom Metazoa; phylum Chordata; class Actinopteri; order Cypriniformes; family Leuciscidae; genus Cyprinella; species Cyprinella venusta. The sequence goes on from CM075867.1 coordinate 24,287,963, forward strand.
GGGGGGTGAAAAATTAAGTTTCTCCAATCTTCTCAAAACTCTGGATTCTGATAGAGGGCCACGAGACATGGACCTGGGTGCAAAAATTGACGCTCTAGACCCTTCCAGAGCTGAGATATTGAAACTCAAAATTTTGACCAGAAAAAAAAAATGACAGTGTTACCCCTTATGTTTTTTTTCGGGGGGTGAAAAATTAAGTTTCTCCAATCTTCTCAAAACTCTGGATTCTGATAGAGGGCCACGAGACATGGACGTGGGTGCAAAAATTGACGCTCTAGACCCTTCCAGAGCTGAGATATTGAAACTCAAAATTTTGACCAGAAAAAAAAAATGACAGTGTTACCCCTTATGTTTTTTTTCGGGGGGTGAAAAATTAAGTTTCTCCAATCTTCTCAAAACTCTGGATTCTGATAGAGGGCCACGAGACATGGACCTGGGTGCAAAAATTGACACTCTAGACTCTTCCAGAGCTGAAATATTGAAACTCAAAATTTTGACCAGAAAAAAAAATGACAGTGTTACCCCTTATGTTTTTTTTCGGGGGGTGAAAAATTAAGTTTCTCCAATCTTCTCAAAACTCTGGATTCTGATAGAGGGCCACGAGACATGGACCTGGGTGCAAAAATTGACGCTCTAGACCCTTCCAGAGCTGAGATATTGAAACTCTAAATTTTGACCAGAAAAAAAAAAATGACAGTGTTACCCCTTATGTTTTTTTTCGGGGGGTGAAAAATTAAGTTTCTCCAATCTTCTCAAAACTCTGGATTCTGATAGAGGGCCACGAGACATGGACCTGGGTGCAAAAATTGAGGCTCTAGACCCTTCCAGAGCTGAAATATTGAAACTCAAAATTTTGACCTGAAAAAAAAAAAATTACAGTGTTACCCCTTATGTTTTTTTTCGGGGGGTGAAAAATTAAGTTTCTCAAATCTTCTCAAAACTCTGGATTCTGATAGAGGGCCACGAGACATGGACCTGGGTGCAAAAATTGACGCTCTAGACCCTTCCAGAGCTGAAATATTGAAACTCAAAATTTTGACCAGAAAAAAAAAATGACAGTGTTACCCCTTATGTTTTTTTTCGGGGGGTGAAAAATTAAGTTTCTCCAATCTTCTCAAAACTCTGGATTCTGATAGAGGGCCACGAGACATGGACCTGGGTGCAAAAATTGACGCTCTAGACCCTTCCAGAGCTGAGATATTGAAACTCAAAATTTTGACCAGAAAAAAAAAATGACAGTGTTACCCCTTATGTTTTTTTTCGGGGGGTGAAAAATTAAGTTTCTCCAATCTTCTCAAAACTCTGGATTCTGATAGAGGGCCACGAGACATGGACCTGGGTGCAAAAATTGACGCTCTAGACCCTTCCAGAGCTGAGATATTGAAACTCAAAATTTTGACCAGAAAAAAAAAATGACAGTGTTACCCCTTATGTTTTTTTTCAGGGGGTGAAAAATTAAGTTTCTCCAATCTTCTCAAAACTCTGGATTCTGATAGAGGGCCACGAGACATGGACCTGGGTGCAAAAATTGAGGCTCTAGACCCTTCCAGAGCTGAGATATTGAAACTCAAAATTTTGACCAGAAAAAAAAATGACAGTGTTACCCCTTATGTTTTTTTTCGGGGGGTGAAAAATTAAGTTTCTCCAATCTTCTCAAAACTCTGGATTCTGATAGAGGGCCACGAGACATGGACCTGGGTGCAAAAATTGACGCTCTAGACCCTTCCAGAGCTGAAATATTGAAACTCAAAATTTTGACCAGAAAAAAAATGACAGTGTTACCCCTTATGTTTTTTTTCGGGGGGTGAAAAATTAAGTTTCTCCAATCTTCTCAAAACTCTGGATTCTGATAGAGGGCCACGAGACATGGACCTGGGTGCAAAAATTGACGCTCTAGACCCTTCCAGAGCTGAAATATTGAAACTCAAAATTTTGACCAGAAAAAAAAATGACAGTGTTACCCCTTATGTTTTTTTTCGGGGGGTGAAAAATTAAGTTTCTCCAATCTTCTCAAAACTCTGGATTCTGATAGAGGGCCACGAGACATGGACGTGGGTGCAAAAATTGACGCTCTAGACCCTTCCAGAGCTGAGATATTGAAACTCAAAATTTTGACCAGAAAAAAAAATGACAGTGTTACCCCTTATGTTTTTTTTTTCGGGGGGTGAAAAATTAAGTTTCTCCAATCTTCTCAAAACTCTGGATTCTGATAGAGGGCCATGAGACATGGACCTGGGTGCAAAAATTGACGCTCTAGACCCTTCCAGAGCTGAAATATTGAAACTCAAAATTTTGACCAGAAAAAAAAATGACAGTGTTACCCCTTATGTTTTTTTTAGGGGGGTGAAAAATTAAGTTTCTCCAATCTTCTCAAAACTCTGGATTCTGATAGAGGGCCACGAGACATGGACCTGGGTGCAAAAATTGAGGCTGTAGACCCTTCCAGAGCTGAGATATTGAAACTCAAAATTTTGACCAGAAAAAAAAAATGACAGTGTTACCCCTTATGTTTTTTTTTCGGGGGGTGAAAAATTAAGTTTCTCCAATCTTTTCAAAACTCTGGATTCTGATAGAGGGCCACGAGACATGGACCTGGGTGCAAAAATTGAGGCTCTAGACCCTTCCAGAGCTGAGATATTGAAACTCAAAATTTTGACCAGAAAAAAAAAATGACAGTGTTACCCCTTATGTTTTTTTTCGGGGGATGAAAAATTAAGTTTCTCCAATCTTCTCAAAACTCTGGATTCTGATAGAGGACCACGAGACATGGACCTGGGTGCAAAAATTGAGACTGTAGACCCTTCCAGAGCTGAGATATTGAAACTCAAAATTTTGACCAGAAAAAAAAATGACAGTGTTACCCCTTATGTTTTTTTTTTCGTGGGGTGAAAAATTAAGTTTCTCCAATCTTTTCAAAACTCTGGATTCTGATAGAGGGCCACGAGATATGGACCTGGGTGCAAAAATTGAGGCTGTAGACCCTTCCAGAGCTGGTCTGAGTGTTGTGATTCCATGTGGGAAACCTGGGTTCAAATCACACTCTTGTAACGCTTTAGTTTCACTGGATTGTCGAAGTAAGACATGTTCCCAAAAAAAGAAGAGTGAGTGTGCAAGCTACAGTGGCTCAGTGGTCTGAGTGTTATGGTTCCATGTGGAAAACCAGGGTTCGAGCCTCACTCTTACCATGCTTTAGTTTCACTGGCTTTGTCCAAGAAAGACATGTTCCCAAAAAGGAAGTGTGAGCGTGTGTGGTCCAGTGGCTCAGTGGTCTGAGTCTTGTGATTCCATGTGGGAAACCTGGATTCGAATCACACTTTTGTGATGCTTTAGTTTCACTGGATTGTCGAAGTCGACATGCTCCCAACTCGTCCACATGCTCCCAAAAAAAGGAGAGTGAGTGTGCAAGCTCCAGTGGCTCAGTGGTCTGAGTGTTATGGTTCCATGTGGGAAACCAGGGTTTGAGCCTCACTCTTACCATGCTTTAGTTTCAAGGGGTTTGTCCAAGAGAGAAAAAGACTTGCTCCCAAAAAATTAAGTATGTGTGTGGATGGTCTAGTGGCTCATTGGGTGAGCTCTCACTCCCCAGTTGGGAGGTTCCTGGTTCAAGACTAGGCTGGACACTGAAGCAAGTGATGGTTGCAGGATGAGGATGGAGATGGAGATGGAGATGGAGATGGAGATGGAGATGGAGATGGAGATGGAGATGGAGATGGAGATGGAGATGGAGGAGTATCTAGGATGAGAACTATAGATAATAGTGTGTATGAGGTAAGAAATAAAATATTTTTTGGTGCATGCTAATGTAGTGTACATTTCATGTATTCCAAAATTGAAATTTTGGTTAAGTCCAACAAAAAAATGCCTCTCTCTGCAGCAACACCGCTGCTGGATATCGTCCCAGAAATCCCCAGGGGGAGGAGTTAGGTTATTTCCTCCCCCCTTCGTGTCCTGACCGTCTCTCGTCCCCCAGCTGCAGATCTGGAGGATGTTTGTCAACGCAACCATGCTTCACGGTCCAGCGGTCCCGGTCTTGAACCAGGAACATCCCAACCTCCCGATTCGGGAGTGAGAGCTCATCCACGGAGCCACTGGACCATCCACACTCAAACTTCTTTTTTTTGGGAGCATGTCTTCTTTATTTGGACCAAACCGGTGAAAGAAGAGTTTTACCAACAAGAGACTCGAACCAGGATTCTCCACACAAGAGCGCAACACTCACACCACTGAGCCACTGGACCATACACGCTCATACTTAATTTTTTGGGAGCATGTCTTTCTCTCTCTTGGACAAACCCATTGAAAATAAAGCATCATAAGAGTGAGGCTCAAACCCTGGTTTCCCACATGGAACCATAACACTCAGACCACTGAGCCACTGGAGCTTGCACACTCACTCTTCTTTTTTGGGGAGCATGTCTTACTTCGACAATCCAGTGAAACTAAAGCATCACAAGAGTGTGATTTGAACCTGGGTTTCCCACATAGAATCACAACACTCAGACCACTGAGCCACAGGAGCTTCTTCATTTCAATGTTTCTGTTTGTCTCAAAAAATCACACTAAAGTAATTTCAACCGCAAAAGTGAGATTTGAATCAGGGTTGTCAACACAGAACAGCAACGCTTTTACCACCGAACCACTTACAATTGGATGTCCTTTTTGAAGATTGGTCTTTTTATTTAGACCAAACCAATCAAACTAAAAATGTTAACCATCAAGAGACTCAAACATGGATTCTCCACACGAGAGATTGACACTCACACCACTGAGCCATTCAAGCTTCCACTCTTTCACTTTCTTTTGCAGGCATTTCTTTTTTATTTGGACAAAACCATTCAAAATAAAGCATTTTAATGCAAAGAGTGGGACTTGAACCCAAATCCTCAATATGATAGAGGAACACTCTGACCACTGAGCCATTCAAGCTTCCACTTTTTCACTTTATTTTGCAGGCATGTCTTTTTTATTTGGACAAGACCCTTCAAAATAAAGAATTTTCATGCTAAGAGCAGGACTTGAACCTAAATCCTCAACATGATAGAGTAACACTCTAACCACTGAGCCATTCAAGCTGCCAATCTTGCACTTTATTTTGCAGGCATTTCTTTTTTATTTGGACAAAACCCTTCAAAATAAAGCATTTTAATGCTAAGAGTGGGACTTGAACCCAAATCCTCGACATGATAGTGTAATACTCTAACCACTGAGCCATTCATGCTTCCACTCTTTGGTTTTATTTTGCAGCCATGTCTTTTTTATTTGGACAAAACCCTTCAAAATAAAGCATTTTAATGCAAAGAGTGGGACTTGAACCCCTATCCTCAACATGATAGAGGAACACTCTAACCACTGAGCCATTCAAGCTTCCACTCTTTCACTTTATTTTGCAGCCATGTCTTTTTTATTTGGACAAAACCCTTCAAAATAAAGAATTTTAATGTTAAGAGCGGACTTGAACCCAAATCCTCAACATGATAGAGTAACACTCTAACCACTGAGCCATTCAAGCTTCCACTCTTTCACTTTATTTTGCAGACATGTCTTTTTATTTGGACAAAACCATTCAAACTAAAGCATTTTAATGCAAAGAGTGGGACTTGAACCCAAATCCTCAACATGATAGAGGAACACTCTGACCACTGAGCCATTCAAACTTGCAGACTTTCACTTTATTTTGCAGGCATGTCTTTTTTATTTGGACAAAACCCTTCAAAATAAAGCATTTTAATGCAAAGAGTGGGACTTGATCCCATATCCTCAACATGATAGAGGAACACGCCAACCACTGAGCCATTCAAGCTTCAACTCTTTGACTTTATTTTGCAGGCATGTCTTTTTAATTTGGACAAAACCCTTCAAAATAAAGCATTTTAATGCTAAGAGCAGGACTTGAACCCAAATCCTCAACATGATAAAGGAACACTCTTACCACTGAGCCATTCAAGCTTCCACTCTTTCAGGTTATTTTGCAGGCATTTCTTTTTTATTTGGACAAAACCCTTCAAAATAAAGAATTTCAATGCTAAGAGCAGACTTGAACCCAAATGCTCAACATGATAGAGTAACACTCTAACCACTGAGACATTCAAGCTTCCAGACTTTCACTATATTTTGCAGCCATGTCTTTTTTATTTGGACAAAACCATTCAAAATAAAGCATTTTAATGCAAAGAGTTGGACTTGGACCCAAATCCTCAACATGACAGAGGAACACTCTAACCACTGAGCCACTCAAGCTTCCACTCTTTCACTTTATTTTGCAGCCATGTCTTTTTTATTTGGACAAATAATTTTTGCACCCAGGTCCATGTGTCGTGGCCCTCTATCAGAATCCAGAGTTTTGAGAAGATTGGAGAAACTTAATTTTTCACCCCCTGAAAAAAAACATAAGGGGTAACACTGTCATTTTTTTTTCTGGTCAAAATTTTGAGTTTCAATATCTCAGCTCTGGAAGGGTCTACAGCCTCAATTTTTGCACCCAGGTCCATGTTTCGTGGCCCTCTATCAGAATCCAGAGTTTTGAGAAGATTGGAGAAACTTAATTTTTCACCCCCCCGAAAAAAAACATAAGGGGTAACACTGTCGTTTTTGGCCGAAATTTTGACCCCCTCCGATCTTCTTGAAACTCTGGATTCTGACAGAGGGCCACGAGACTTCGACCAGCGCGCAAAAATGGAGGCTCTAGACCCTTCCAGAGCCGAGATATCGGATGTCAAAGTTTTGACCTGAAAAAAAAAACATAAGGGGTAACACTGTCGTTTTTGGCCGAAATTTTGACCCCCTCCGATCTTCTTGAAACTCTGGATTCTGACAGAGGGCCACGAGACTTCGACCAGCGCGCAAAAATGGAGGCTCTAGACCCTTCCAGAGCCGAGATATCGGATGTCAAAGTTTTGACCTGAAAAAAAACATAAGGGGTAACACTGTCGTTTTTGGCCGAAATTTTGACCCCCTCCGATCTTCTCGAAACTCTGGATTCTGACAGAGGGCCACGAGACTTCGACCAGCGCGCAAAAATGGAGGCTCTAGACCCTTCCAGAGCCGAGATATCGGATGTCAAAGTTTTGACCGGAAAAAAATCATAAGGGGTAACATTGTCGTTTTTGGCCGAAATTTTGACCCCCTCCGATCTTCTTGAAACTCTGGATTCTGACAGAGGGCCACGAGACTTCGACCAGCGCGCGAAAATGGAGGCTCTAGACCCTTCCAGAGCCGAGATATCGGATGTCAAAGTTTTGACCTGAAAAAAAAAAACATAAGGGGTAACACTGTCGTTTTTGGCCGAAATTTTGACCCCCTCCGATCTTCTCGAAACTCTGGATTCTGACAGAGGGCCACGAGACTTCGACCAGCGCGCAAAAATGGAGGCTCTAGACCCTTCCAGAGCCGAGATATCGGATGTCAAAGTTTTGACCTGAAAAAAAAACATAAGGGGTAACACTGTCGTTTTTGGCCGAAATTTTGACCCCCTCCGATCTTCTCGAAACTCTGGATTCTGACAGAGGGCCACGAGACTTCGACCAGCGCGCAAAAATGGAGGCTTTAGACCCTTCCAGAGCCGAGATATCGGATGTCAAAGTTTTGACCTGAAAAAAAAACATAAGGGGTAACACTGTCGTTTTTGGCCGAAATTTTGACCCCCTCCGATCTTCTCGAAACTCTGGATTCTGACAGAGGGCCACGAGACTTCGACCAGCGCGCAAAAATGGAGGCTCTAGACCCTTCCAGAGCCGAGATATCGGATGTCAAAGTTTTGACCTGAAAAAAAAACATAAGGGGTAACACTGTCATTTTTTTTTCTGGTCAAAATTTTGGGTTTCAATATCTCAGCTCTGGAAGGGTCTAGAGCCTCAATTTTTGCACCCAGGTCGATGTCTTGTGGCCCTCTATCAGAATCCAGAGTTTTGAGAAGATTGGAGAAACTTAATTTTTCACCCCCCGAAAAAAAACATAAGGGGTAACACTGTCATTTTTTTTTTTCTGGTCAAATTTTTGAGTTTCAATATCTCAGCTCTGGAAGGGTCTAGAGCCTCAATTTTTGCACCCAGGTGCATGTCTCGTGGCCCTCTATCAGAATCCAGAGTTTTGAGAAGATTGGAGAAACTTAATTTTTCACCCCCCGAAAAAAAAACATAAGGGGTAACACTGTCATTTTTTTTCTGGTCAAAATTTTGGGTTTCAATATCTCAGCTCTGGAAGGGTCTAGAGCCTCATTTTTTGCACCCAGGTCGATGTCTTGTGGCCCTCTATCAGAATCCAGAGTTTTGAGAAGATTGGAGAAACTTAATTTTTCACCCCCCCGAAAAAAAAACATAAGGGGTAAAACTGTCGTTTTTGGCCAAAATTTTGACCCCCTCCGATCTTCTCGAAACTCTGGATTCTGACAGAGGGCCACGAGACTTCGACCAGCGCGCAAAAATGGAGGCTCTAGACCCTTCCAGAGCCGAGATATCGGATGTCAAAGTTTTGACCCGAAAAAAAAACATAAGGGGTAACACTGTCGTTTTTGGCCGAAATTTTGACCCCCTCCGATCTTCTTGAAACTCTGGATTCTGACAGAGGGCCACAAGACTTCGACCAGCGCGCAAAAATGGAGGCTCTAGACCCTTCCAGAGCCGAGATATCGGATGTCAAAGTTTTGACCCGAAAAAAAAACATAAGGGGTAACACTGTCGTTTTTCGCCGAAATTTTGACCCCCTCCGATCTTCTTGAAACTCTGGATTCTGACAGAGGGCCACGAGACTTCGACCAGCGCGCAAAAATGGAGGCTCTAGACCCTTCCAGAGCCGAGATATCGGACGTCAAAGTTTTGACCCGAAAAAAAACATAAGGGGTAACACTGTCGTTTTTGGCCGAAATTTTGACCTCCTCCGATCTTCTTGAAACTCTGGATTCTGACAGAGGGCCACGAGACTTCGACCAGCGCGCAAAAATGGAGGCTCTAGACCCTTCCAGAGCCGAGATATCGGATGTCAAAGTTTTGACCTGAAAAAAAAACATAAGGGGTAACACTGTCGTTTTTGGCCGAAATTTTGACCCCCTCCGATCTTCTTGAAACTCTGGATTCTGACAGAGGGCCACGAGACTTCGACCAGCGCGCAAAAATGGAGGCTCTACACCCTTCCAGAGCCGAGATATCGGATGTCAAAGTTTTGACCTGAAAAAAAACATAAGGGGTAACACTGTCGTTTTTGGCCGAAATTTTGACCCCCTCCGATCTTCTCGAAACTCTGGATTCTGACAGAGGGCCACGAGACTTCGACCAGCGCGCAAAAATGGAGGCTCTAGACCCTTCCAGAGCCGAGATATCGGATGTCAAAGTTTTGACCTGAAAAAAAAAACATAAGGGGTAACACTGTCGTTTTTGGCCGAAATTTTGACCCCCTCCGATCTTCTCGAAACTCTGGATTCTGACAGAGGGCCACGAGACTTCGACCAGCGCGCAAAAATGGAGGCTCTAGACCCTTCCAGAGCCGAGATATCGGATGTCAAAGTTTTGACCTGAAAAAAAAAAACATAAGGGGTAACACTGTCGTTTTTGGCCAAAATGTTGACCCCCTCCGATCTTCTTGAAACTCTGGATTCTGACAGAGGGCCACGAGACTTCGACCAGCGCGCAAAAATGGAGGCTCTAGACCCTTCCAGAGCCGAGATATCGGATGTCAAAGTTTTGACCCGAAAAAAAAAACATAAGGGGTAACACTGTCGTTTTTGGCCGAAATTTTGACCCCCTCCGATCTTCTTGAAACTCTGGATTCTGACAGAGGGCCACAAGACTTCGACCAGCGCGCAAAAATGGAGGCTCTAGACCCTTCCAGAGCCGAGATATCGGATGTCAAAGTTTTGACCCGAAAAAAAAAAACATAAGGGGTAACACTGTCGTTTTTCGCCGAAATTTTGACCCCCTCCGATCTTCTTGAAACTCTGGATTCTGACAGAGGGCCACGAGACTTCGACCAGCGCGCAAAAATGGAGGCTCTAGACCCTTCCAGAGCCGAGATATCGGACGTCAAAGTTTTGACCTGAAAAAAAAACATAAGGGGTAACACTGTCGTTTTTGGCCGAAATTTTGACCCCCTCCGATCTTCTCGAAACTCTGGATTCTGACAGAGGGCCACGAGACTTCGACCAGCGCGCAAAAATGGAGGCTCTAGACCCTTCCAGAGCCGAGATATCGGATGTCAAAGTTTTGACCTGAAAAAAAAACATAAGGGGTAACACTGTCGTTTTTGGCCGAAATTTTGACCCCCTCCGATCTTCTCGAAACTCTGGATTCTGACAGAGGGCCACGAGACTTCGACCAGCGCGCAAAAATGGAGGCTCTAGACCCTTCCAGAGCCGAGATATCGGATGTCAAAGTTTTGACCCGAAAAAAAAAACATAAGGGGTAACACTGTCGTTTTTGGCCGAAATTTTGACCCCCTCCGATCTTCTTGAAACTCTGGATTCTGACAGAGGGCCACAAGACTTCGACCAGCGCGCAAAAATGGAGGCTCTAGACCCTTCCAGAGCCGAGATATCGGATGTCAAAGTTTTGACCCGAAAAAAAAACATAAGGGGTAACACTGTCGTTTTTCGCCGAAATTTTGACCCCTTCCGATCTTCTTGAAACTCTGGATTCTGACAGAGGGCCACGAGACTTCGACCAGCGCGCAAAAATGGAGGCTCTAGACCCTTCCAGAGCCGAGATATCGGACGTCAAAGTTTTGACCTGAAAAAAAAACATAAGGGGTAACACTGTCGTTTTTGGCCGAAATTTTGACCCCCTCCGATCTTCTCGAAACTCTGGATTCTGACAGAGGGCCACGAGACTTCGACCAGCGCGCAAAAATGGAGGCTCTAGACCCTTCCAGAGCCGAGATATCGGATGTCAAAGTTTTGACCTGAAAAAAAAACATAAGGGGTAACACTGTCGTTTTTGGCCGAAATTTTGACCCCCTCCGATCTTCTCGAAACTCTGGATTCTGACAGAGGGCCACGAGACTTCGACCAGCGCGCAAAAATGGAGGCTCTAGACCCTTCCAGAGCCGAGATATCGGATGTCAAAGTTTTGACCTGAAAAAAAAAAACATAAGGGGTAACACTGTCGTTTTTGGCCAAAATGTTGACCCCCTCCGATCTTCTTGAAACTCTGGATTCTGACAGAGGGCCACGAGACTTCGACCAGCGCGCAAAAATGGAGGCTCTAGACCCTTCCAGAGCCGAGATATCGGATGTCAAAGTTTTGACCCGAAAAAAAAACATAAGGGGTAACACTGTCGTTTTTGGCCGAAATTTTGACCCCCTCCGATCTTCTTGAAACTCTGGATTCTGACAGAGGGCCACAAGACTTCGACCAGCGCGCAAAAATGGAGGCTCTAGACCCTTCCAGAGCCGAGATATTGGATGTCAAAGTTTTGACCCGAAAAAAAAAAACATAAGGGGTAACACTGTCGTTTTTCGCCGAAATTTTGACCCCCTCCGATCTTCTTGAAACTCTGGATTCTGATAGAGGGCCACGAGACTTCGACCAGCGCGCAAAAATGGAGGCTCTAGACCCTTCCAGAGCCGAGATATCGGACGTCAAAGTTTTGACCCGAAAAAAAAAATATAAGGGGTAACACTGTCGTTTTTGGCCGAAATTTTGACCTCCTCCGATCTTCTTGAAACTCTGGATTCTGACAGAGGGCCACGAGACTTCGACCAGCGCGCAAAAATGGAGGCTCTAGACCCTTCCAGAGCCGAGATATCGGATGTCAAAGTTTTGACCTGAAAAAAAACATAAGGGGTAACACTGTCGTTTTTGGCCGAAATTTTGACCCCCTCCGATCTTCTTGAAACTCTGGATTCTGACAGAGGGCCACGAGACTTCGACCAGCGCGCAAAAATGGAGGCTCTACACCCTTCCAGAGCCGAGATATCGGATGTCAAAGTTTTGACCTGAAAAAAAAACATAAGGGGTAACACTGTCGTTTTTGGCCGAAATTTTGACCCCCTCCGATCTTCTCGAAACTCTGGATTCTGACAGAGGGCCACGAGACTTCGACCAGCGCGCAAAAATGGAGGCTCTAGACCCTTCCAGAGCCGAGATATCGGATGTCAAAGTTTTGACCTGAAAAAAAACATAAGGGGTAACACTGTCGTTTTTGGCCGAAATTTTGACCCCCTCCGATCTTCTCGAAACTCTGGATTCTGACAGAGGGCCACGAGACTTCGACCAGCGCGCAAAAATGGAGGCTCTAGACCCTTCCAGAGCCGAGATATCGGATGTCAAAGTTTTGACCTGAAAAAAAAAACATAAGGGGTAACATTGTCGTTTTTGGCCGAAATTTTGACCCCCTCCGATCTTCTTGAAACTCTGGATTCTGACAGAGGGCCACGAGACTTCGACCAGCGCGCAAAAATGGAGGCTCTAGACCCTTCCAGAGCCGAGATATCGGATGTCAAAGTTTTGACCTGAAAAAAAAACATAAGGGGTAACACTGTCGTTTTTGGCCGAAATTTTGACCCCTCCGATCTTCTTGAAACTCTGGATTCTGACAGAGGGCCACGAGACTTCGACCAGCGCGCGAAAATGGAGGCTCTAGACCCTTCCAGAGCCGAGATATCGGATGTCAAAGTTTTGACCTGAAAAAAAAACATAAGGGGTAACACTGTCGTTTTTGGCCGAAATTTTGACCCCCTCCGATCTTCTCGAAACTCTGGATTCTGACAGAGGGCCACGAGACTTCGACCAGCGCGCAAAAATGGAGGCTCTAGACCCTTCCAGAGCCGAGATATCGGATGTCAAAGTTTTGACCTGAAAAAAAAACATAAGGGGTAACACTGTCGTTTTTGGCCGAAATTTTGACCCCCTCCGATCTTCTCGAAACTCTGGATTCTGACAGAGGGCCACGAGACTTCGACCAGCGCGCAAAAATGGAGGCTCTAGACCCTTCCAGAGCCGAGATATCGGATGTCAAAGTTTTGACCTGAAAAAAAAACATAAGGGGTAACACTGTCATTTTTTTTTCTGGTCAAAATTTTGGGTTTCAATATCTCAGCTCTGGAAGGGTCTAGAGCCTCAATTTTTGCACCCAGGTCGATGTCTTGTGGCCCTCTATCAGAATCCAGAGTTTTGAGAAGATTGGAGAAACTTAATTTTTCACCCCCCGAAAAAAAACATAAGGGGTAACACTGTCATTTTTTTTTCTGGTCAAATTTTTGAGTTTCAATATCTCAGCTCTGGAAGGGTCTAGAGCCTCAATTTTTGCACCCAGGTGCATGTCTCGTGGCCCTCTATCAGAATCCAGAGTTTTGAGAAGATTGGAGAAACTTAATTTTTCACCCCCCGAAAAAAAACATAAGGGGTAACACTGTCATTTTTTTTTCTGGTCAAAATTTTGGGTTTCAATATCTCAGCTCTGGAAGGGTCTAGAGCCTCATTTTTTGCACCCAGGTCGATGTCTTGTGGCCCTCTATCAGAATCCAGAGTTTTGAGAAGATTGGAGAAACTTAATTTTTCACCCCCCCCCCCCCGAAAAAAAACATAAGGGGTAACACTGTCGTTTTTGGCCAAAATTTTGACCCCCTCCGATCAAAAATGGAGGCTCTAGACCCTTCCAGAGCCGAGATATCGGATGTCAAAGTTTTGACCCGAAAAAAAAACATAAGGGGTAACACTGTCGTTTTTGGCCGAAATTTTGACCCCCTCCGATCTTCTTGAAACTCTGGATTCTGACAGAGGGCCACAAGACTTCGACCAGCGCGCAAAAATGGAGGCTCTAGACCCTTCCAGAGCCGAGATATCGGATGTCAAAGTTTTGACCCGAAAAAAAAAACATAAGGGGTAACACTGTCGTTTCTCGCCGAAATTTTGACCCCCTCCGATCTTCTTGAAACTCTGGATTCTGACAGAGGGCCACGAGACTTCGACCAGCGCGCAAAAATGGAGGCTCTAGACCCTTCCAGAGCCGAGATATCGGACGTCAAAGTTTTGACCCGAATAAAAACATAAGGGGTAACACTGTCGTTTTTGGCCGAAATTTTGACCTCCTCCGATCTTCTTGAAACTCTAGATTCTGACAGAGGGCCACGAGACTTCGACCAGCACGCAAAAATGGAGGCTCTAGACCCTTCCAGAGCCGAGATATCGGATGTCAAAGTTTTGACCTGAAAAAAAAACATAAGGGGTAACACTGTCGTTTTTGGCCGAAATTTTGACCCCCTCCGATCTTCTTGAAACTCTGGATTCTGACAGAGGGCCACGAGACTTCGACCAGCGCGCAAAAATGGAGGCTCTACACCCTTCCAGAGCCGAGATATCGGATGTCAAAGTTTTGACCTGAAAAAAAACATAAGGGGTAACACTGTCGTTTTTGGCCGAAATTTTGACCCCCTCCGATCTTCTCGAAACTCTGGATTCTGACGGAGGGCCACGAGACTTCGACCAGCGCGCAAAAATGGAGGCTCTAGACCCTTCCAGAGCCGAGATATCGGATGTCAAAGTTTTGACCTGAAAAAAAAAACATAAGGGGTAACACTGTCGTTTTTGGCCGAAATTTTGACCCCCTCCGATCTTCTCGAAACTCTGGATTCTGACAGAGGGCCACGAGACTTCGACCAGCACGCAAAAATGGAGGCTCTAGACCCTTCCAGAGCCGAGATATCGGATGTCAAAGTTTTGACCTGAAAAAAAAAACATAAGGGGTAACACTGTCGTTTTTGGCCAAAATGTTGACCCCCTCCGATCTTCTTGAAACTCTGGATTCTGACAGAGGGCCACGAGACTTCGACCAGCGCGCAAAAATGGAGGCTCTAGACCCTTCCAGAGCCGAGATATCGGATGTCAAAGTTTTGACCCGAAAAAAAAACATAAGGGGTAACACTGTCGTTTTTGGCCGAAATTTTGACCCCCTCCGATCTTCTTGAAACTCTGGATTCTGACAGAGGGCCACAAGACTTCGACCAGCGCGCAAAAATGGAGGCTCTAGACCCTTCCAGAGCCGAGATATCGGACGTCAAAGTTTTGACCCGAAAAAAAAACATAAGGGGTAACACTGTCGTTTTTGGCCGAATTTTTGACCTCCTCCGATCTTCTTGAAACTCTGGATTCTGACAGAGGGCCACGAGACTTCGACCAGCGCGCAAAAATGGAGGCTCTAGACCCTTCCAGAGCCGAGATATCGGATGTCAAAGTTTTGACCTGAAAAAAAAAACATAAGGGGTAACACTGTCGTTTTTGGCCGAAATTTTGACCCCCTCCGATCTTCTTGAAACTCTGGATTCTGACAGAGGGCCACGAGACTTCGACTAGCGCGCAAAAATGGAGGCTCTACACCCTTCCAGAGCCGAGATATCGGATGTCAAAGTTTTGACCTGAAAAAAAAACATAAGGGGTAACACTGTCGTTTTTGGCCGAAATTTTGACCCCCTCCGATCTTCTCGAAACTCTGGATTCTGACAGAGGGCCACGAGACTTCGACCAGCGCGCAAAAATGGAGGCTCTAGACCCTTCCAGAGCCGAGATATCGGATGTCAAAGTTTTGACCTGAAAAAAAACATAAGGGGTAACACTGTCGTTTTTGGCCGAAATTTTGACCCCCTCCGATCTTCTCGAAACTCTGGATTCTGACAGAGGGCCACGAGACTTCGACCAGCGCGCAAAAATGGAGGCTCTAGACCCTTCCAGAGCCGAGATATCGGATGTCAAAGTTTTGACCTGAAAAAAAAAAACATAAGGGGTAACACTGTCGTTTTTGGCCGAAATTTTGACCCCCTCCGATCTTCTTGAAACTCTGGATTCTGACAGAGGGCCACGAGACTTCGACCAGCGCGCAAAAATGGAGGCTCTAGACCCTTCCAGAGCCGAGATATCGGATGTCAAAGTTTTGACCTGAAAAAAAAAACATAAGGGGTATAACTGTCGTTTTTGGCCGAAATTTTGACCCCTCCGATCTTCTTGAAACTCTGGATTCTGACAGAGGGCCACGAGACTTCGACCAGCGCGCGAAAATGGAGGCTCTAGACCCTTCCAGAGCCGAGATATCGGATGTCAAAGTTTTGACCTGAAAAAAAAACATAAGGGGTAACACTCTCGTTTTTGGCCGAAATTTTGACCCCCTCCGATCTTCTCGAAACTCTGGATCCTGACAGAGGGCCACGAGACTTCGACCAGCGCGCAAAAATGGAGGCTCTAGACCCTTCCAGAGCCGAGATATCGGATGTCAAAGTTTTGACCTGAAAAAAAAACATAAGGGGTAACACTGTCGTTTTTGGCCGAAATTTTGACCCCCTCCGATCTTCTCGAAACTCTGGATTCTGACAGAGGGCCACGAGACTTCGACCAGCGCGCAAAGATGGAGGCTCTAGACCCTTCCAGAGCCGAGATATCGGATGTCAAAGTTTTGACCTGAAAAAAAAACATAAGGGGTAACACTGTCATTTTTTTTTCTGGTCAAAATTTTGGGTTTCAATATCTCAGCTCTGGAAGGGTCTAGAGCCTCAATTTTTGCACCCAGGTCGATGTCTTGTGGCCCTCTATCAGAATCCAGAGTTTTGAGAAGATTGGAGAAACTTAATTTTTCACCCCCCGAAAAAAAAACATAAGGGGTAACACTGTCATTTTTTTTTCAGGTCAAATTTTTGAGTTTCAATATCTCAGCTCTGGAAGGGTCTAGAGCCTCAATTTTTGCACCCAGGTGCATGTCTCGTGGCCCTCTATCAGAATCCAGAGTTTTGAGAAGATTGGAGAAACTTAATTTTTCACCCCCCGAAAAAAACATAAGGGGTAACACTGTCATTTTTTTTTCTGGTCAAAATTTTGGGTTTCAATATCTCAGCTCTGGAAGGGTCTAGAGCCTCATTTTTTGCACCCAGGTCGATGTCTTGTGGCCCTCTATCAGAATCCAGAGTTTTGAGAAGATTGGAGAAACTTAATTTTTCACCCCCCCCCCCCCGAAAAAAAACATAAGGGGTAACACTGTCGTTTTTGGCCAAAATTTTGACCCCCTCCGATCAAAAATGGAGGCTCTAGACCCTTCCAGAGCCGAGATATCGGATGTCAAAGTTTTGACCCGAAAAAAAAACATAAGGGGTAACACTGTCGTTTTTGGCCGAAATTTTGACCCCCTCCGATCTTCTTGAAACTCTGGATTCTGACAGAGGGCCACAAGACTTCGACCAGCGCGCAAAAATGGAGGCTCTAGACCCTTCCAGAGCCGAGATATCGGATGTCAAAGTTTTGACCCGAAAAAAAAAAACATAAGGGGTAACACTGTCGTTTTTCGCCGAAATTTTGACCCCCTCCGATCTTCTTGAAACTCTGGATTCTGACAGAGGGCCACGAGACTTCGACCAGCGCGCAAAAATGGAGGCTCTAGACCCTTCCAGAGCCGAGATATCGGACGTCAAAGTTTTGACCCGAATAAAAACATAAGGGGTAACACTGTCGTTTTTGGCCGAAATTTTGACCTCCTCCGATCTTCTTGAAACTCTGGATTCTGACAGAGGGCCACGAGACTTCGACCAGCGCGCAAAAATGGAGGCTCTAGACCCTTCCAGAGCCGAGATATCGGATGTCAAAGTTTTGACCTGAAAAAAAAACATAAGGGGTAACACTGTCGTTTTTGGCAGAAATTTTGACCCCCTCCGATCTTCTTGAAACTCTGGATTCTGACAGAGGGCCACGAGACTTCGACCAGCGCGCAAAAATGGAGGCTCTACACCCTTCCAGAGCCGAGATATCGGATGTCAAAGTTTTGACCTGAAAAAAAACATAAGGGGTAACACTGTCGTTTTTGGCCGAAATTTTGACCCCCTCCGATCTTCTCGAAACTCTGGATTCTGACGGAGGGCCACGAGACTTCGACCAGCGCGCAAAAATGGAGGCTCTAGACCCTTCCAGAGCCGAGATATCGGATGTCAAAGTTTTGACCTGAAAAAAAAAACATAAGGGGTAACACTGTCGTTTTTGGCCGAAATTTTGACCCCCTCTGATCTTCTCGAAACTCTGGATTCTGACAGAGGGCCACGAGACTTCGACCAGCGCGCAAAAATGGAGGCTCTAGACCCTTCCAGAGCCGAGATATCGGATGTCAAAGTTTTGACCTGAAAAAAAAACATAAGGGGTAACACTGTCGTTTTTGGCCAAAATGTTGACCCCCTCCGATCTTCTTGAAACTCTGGATTCTGACAGAGGGCCACGAGACTTCGACCAGCGCGCAAAAATGGAGGCTCTAGACCCTTCCAGAGCCGAGATATCGGATGTCAAAGTTTTGACCCGAAAAAAAAAACATAAGGGGTAACACTGTCGTTTTTGGCCGAAATTTTGACCCCCTCCGATCTTCTTGAAACTCTGGATTCTGACAGAGGGCCACAAGACTTCGACCAGCGCGCAAAAATGGAGGCTCTAGACCCTTCCAGAGCCGAGATATCGGACATCAAAGTTTTGACCTGAAAAAAAAACATAAGGGGTAACACTGTCGTTTTTGGCCGAAATTTTGACCCCCTCCGATCTTCTCGAAACTCTGGATTCTGACAGAGGGCCACGAGACTTCGACCAGCGCGCAAAAATGGAGGCTCTAGACCCTTCCAGAGCCGAGATATCGGATGTCAAAGTTTTGACCTGAAAAAAAACATAAGGGGTAACACTGTCGTTTTTGGCCGAAATTTTGACCCCCTCCGATCTTCTCGAAACTCTGGATTCTGACAGAGGGCCACGAGACTTCGACCAGCGCGCAAAAATGGAGGCTCTAGACCCTTCCAGAGCCGAGATATCGGATGTCAAAGTTTTGACCTGAAAAAAAAAAACATAAGGGGTAACACTGTCGTTTTTGGCCGAAATTTTGACCCCCTCCGATCTTCTTGAAACTCTGGATTCTGACAGAGGGCCACGAGACTTCGACCAGCGCGCAAAAATGGAGGCTCTAGACCCTTCCAGAGCCGAGATATCGGATGTCAAAGTTTTGACCTGAAAAAAAAAACATAAGGGGTATAACTGTCGTTTTTGGCCGAAATTTTGACCCCTCCGATCTTCTTGAAACTCTGGATTCTGACAGAGGGCCACGAGACTTCGACCAGCGCGCGAAAATGGAGGCTCTAGACCCTTCCAGAGCCGAGATATCGGATGTCAAAGTTTTGACCTGAAAAAAAAACATAAGGGGTAACACTGTCATTTTTTTTTCTGGTCAAAATTTTGGGTTTCAATATCTCAGCTCTGGAAGGGTCTAGAGCCTCAATTTTTGCACCCAGGTCGATGTCTTGTGGCCCTCTATCAGAATCCAGAGTTTTGAGAAGATTGGAGAAACTTAATTTTTCACCCCCCGAAAAAAAAACATAAGGGGTAACACTGTCATTTTTTTTTCAGGTCAAATTTTTGAGTTTCAATATCTCAGCTCTGGAAGGGTCTAGAGCCTCAATTTTTGCACCCAGGTGCATGTCTCGTGGCCCTCTATCAGAATCCAGAGTTTTGAGAAGATTGGAGAAACTTAATTTTTCACCCCCCGAAAAAAAACATAAGGGGTAACACTGTCATTTTTTTTTCTGGTCAAAATTTTGGGTTTCAATATCTCAGCTCTGGAAGGGTCTAGAGCCTCATTTTTTGCACCCAGGTCGATGTCTTGTGGCCCTCTATCAGAATCCAGAGTTTTGAGAAGATTGGAGAAACTTAATTTTTCACCCCCCCCGAAAAAAAACATAAGGGGTAACACTGTCGTTTTTGGCCAAAATTTTGACCCCCTCCGATCTTCTTGAAACTCTGGATTCTGACAGAGGGCCACAAGACTTCGACCAGCGCGCAAAAATGGAGGCTCTAGACCCTTCCAGAGCCGAGATATCGGATGTCAAAGTTTTGACCCGAAAAAAAAAACATAAGGGGTAACACTGTCGTTTTTGGCCGAAATTTTGACCCCCTCCGATCTTCTTGAAACTCTGGATTCTGACAGAGGGCCACAAGACTTCGACCAGCGCGCAAAAATGGAGGCTCTAGACCCTTCCAGAGCCGAGATATCGGATGTCAAAGTTTTGACCCGAAAAAAAAAACATAAGGGGTAACACTGTCGTTTTTCGCCGAAATTTTGACCCCCTCCGATCTTCTTGAAACTCTGGATTCTGACAGAGGGCCACGAGACTTCGACCAGCGCGCAAAAATGGAGGCTCTAGACCCTTCCAGAGCCGAGATATCGGATGTCAAAGTTTTGACCTGAAAAAAAAAACATAAGGGGTAACACTGTTGTTTTTGGCCGAAATTTTGACCCCCTCCGATCTTCTTGAAACTCTGGATTCTGACAGAGGGCCACGAGACTTCGACCAGCGCGCAAAAATGGAGGCTCTAGACCCTTCCAGAGCCGAGACATCGGATGTCAAAGTTTTGACCCGAAAAAAAAAACATAAGGGGTAACACTGTCGTTTTTGGCCGAAATTTTGACCCCCTCCGATCTTCTTGAAACTCTGGATTCTGATAGAGGGCCACGAGACTTCGACCAGCGCGCAAAAATGGAGGCTCTAGACCCTTCCAGAGCCGAGATATCGGATGTCAAAGTTTTGACCTGAAAAAAAAAAACATAAGGGGTAACACTGTCGTTTTTGGCCGAAATATTGACCCCCTCCGATCTTCTTGAAACTCTGGATTCTGATAGAGGGTCACGAGACATGGACCTGGGTGCAAAAATTGAGGTTCTAGACCCTTCCAAAGCTGAGATATTGAAACTCAAATTTTGACCAGAAAAAAAAAAATGACAGTGTTACCCCTTATGTTTTTTTTCGGGGGGTGAAAAATTAAGTTTCTCCAATCTTCTCAAAACTCTGGATTCTGATAGAGGGCCACGAGACATGGACCTGGGTGCAAAAATTGAGGTTCTAGACCCTTCCAGAGCTGATATATTGAAACTCAAAATTTTGATCAGAAAAAAAATGACAGTGTTACCCCTTATGTTTTTTTTTCGGTGGGTGAAAAAATAAGTTTCTCCAATCTTCTCAAAACTCTGGATTCTGATAGAGGGCCACGAGACCTGGACCTGGGTGCAAAAATTGAGGTTCTAGACCCTTCCAGAGCTGAGATATTGAAACTCAAAATTTTGACCAGAAAAAAAATGACAGTGTTACCCCTTATGTTTTTTTTCGGGGGGTGAAAAATTAAGTTTCTCCAATCTTCTCAAAACTCTGGATTCTGATAGAGGGCCACGAGACATGGACCTGGGTGCAAAAATCTAGGTTCTAGACCCTTCCAGAGCTGAGATATTGAAACTCAAATTTTGACCAGAAAAAAAAAATGACAGTGTTACCCCTTATGTTTTTTTTCGGGGGGTGAAAAATTAAGTTTCTCCAATCTTCTCAAAACTCTGGATTCTGATAGAGGGCCACGAGACATGGACCTGGGTGCAAAAATTGAGGTTCTAGACCCTTCCAGAGCTAAGATATTGAAACTCAAAATTTTGACCAGAAAAAAAAAATGACAGTGTTACCCCTTATGTTTTTTTTCGGGGGGTGAAAAATTAAGTTTCTCCAATCTTCTCAAAACTCTGGATTCTGATAGAGGGCCACGAGACATGGACCTGGGTGCAAAAATTGAGGTTCTAGACCCTTCCAGAGCTGAGATATTGAAACTCAAATTTTGACCAGAAAAAAAAAATGACAGTGTTACCCCTTATGTTTTTTTTCGGGGGGTGAAAAATTAAGTTTCTCCAATCTTCTCAAAACTCTGGATTCTGATAGAGGGCCACGAGACATGGACCTGGGTGCAAAAATTGAGGTTCTAGACCCTTCCAGAGCTAAGATATTGAAACTCAAAATTTTGACCAGAAAAAAAAAATCACAGTGTTACCCCTTATGTTTTTTTTCGGGGGGTGAAAAATTAAGTTTCTCCAATCTTCTCAAAACTCTGGATTCTGATAGAGGGCCACGAGACATGGACCTGGGTGCAAAAATTGAGGTTGTAGACCCTTCCAGAGCTGAGATATTGAAACTCAAAATTTTGACCAGAAAAAAAAAATGACAGTGTTACCCCTTATGTTTTTTTTTCGGGGGGTGAAAAATTAAGTTTCTCCAATCTTTTCAAAACTCTGGATTCTGATAGAGGGCCATGAGACATGGACCTGGGTGCAAAAATTGACACTCTAGACCCTTCCAGAGCTGAAATATTGAAACTCAAAATTTTGACCAGAAAAAAAAATGACAGTGTTACCCCTTATGTTTTTTTTTTCGGGGGGTGAAAAATTAAGTTTCTCCAATCTTCTCAAAACTCTGGATTCTGATAGAGGGCCACGAGACATGGACCTGGGTGCAAAAATTGACGCTCTAGACCCTTCCAGAGCTGAGATATTGAAACTCAAAATTTTGACCAGAAAAAAAAATGACAGTGTTACCCCTTATGTTTTTTTTCGGGGGGTGAAAAATTAAGTTTCTCCAATCTTCTCAAAACTCTGGATTCTGATAGAGGGCCACGAGACATGGACCTGGGTGCAAAAATTGACACTCTAGACCCTTCCAGAGCTGAAATATTGAAACTCAAAATTTTGACCAGAAAAAAAAATGACAGTGTTACCCCTTATGTTTTTTTTCGGGGGGTGAAAAATTAAGTTTCTCCAATCTTCTCAAAACTCTGGATTCTGATAGAGGGCCACGAGACATGGACCTGGGTGCAAAAATTGACGCTCTAGACCCTTCCAGAGCTGAGATATTGAAACTCAAAATTTTGACCAGAAAAAAAAATGACAGTGTTACCCCTTATGTTTTTTTTTTCGGGGGGTGAAAAATTAAGTTTCTCCAATCTTCTCAAAACTCTGGATTCTGATAGAGGGCCACGAGACATGGACCTGGGTGCAAAAATTGACGCTCTAGACCCTTCCAGAGCTGAGATATTGAAACTCAAAATTTTGACCAGAAAAAAAAATGACAGTGTTACCCCTTATGTTTTTTTTCGGGGGGTGAAAAATTAAGTTTCTCCAATCTTCTCAAAACTCTGGATTCTGATAGAGGGCCACGAGACATGGACCTGGGTGCAAAAATTGACGCTCTAGACCCTTCCAGAGCTGAGATATTGAAACTCAAAATTTTGACCAGAAAAAAAAATGACAGTGTTACCCCTTATGTTTTTTTTCAGGGGGTGAAAAATTAAGTTTCTCCAATCTTCTCAAAACTCTGGATTCTGATAGAGGGCCACGAGACATGGACCTGGGTGCAAAAATTGACGCTCTAGACCCTTCCAGAGCTGAAATATTGAAACTCAAAATTTTGACCAGAAAAAAAAATGACAGTGTTACCCCTTATGTTTTTTTTCGGGGGGTGAAAAATTAAGTTTCTCCAATCTTCTCAAAACTCTGGATTCTGATAGAGGGCCACGAGACATGGACCTGGGTGCAAAAATTGACGCTCTAGACCCTTCCAGAGCTGAAATATTGAAACTCAAAATTTTGACCAGAAAAAAAAATGACAGTGTTACCCCTTATGTTTTTTTTTTCGGGGGGTGAAAAATTAAGTTTCTCCAATCTTCTCAAAACTCTGGATTCTGATAGAGGGCCACGAGACATGGACCTGGGTGCAAAAATTGAGGCTCTAGACCCTTCCAGAGCTGAAATATTGAAACTCAAAATTTTGACCAGAAAAAAAAAATGACAGTGTTACCCCTTATGTTTTTTTTCGGGGGGTGAAAAATTAAGTTTCTCCAATCTTCTCAAAACTCTGGATTCTGATAGAGGGCCACGAGACATGGACCTGGGTGCAAAAATTGACACTCTAGACCCTTCCAGAGCTGAAATATTGAAACTCAAAATTTTGACCAGAAAAAAAAAATGACAGTGTTACCCCTTATGTTTTTTTTCGGGGGGTGAAAAATTAAGTTTCTCCAATCTTCTCAAAACTCTGGATTCTGATAGAGGGCCACGAGACATGGACCTGGGTGCAAAAATTGACGCTCTAGACCCTTCCAGAGCTGAGATATTGAAACTCTAAATTTTGACCAGAAAAAAAAATGACAGTGTTACCCCTTATGTTTTTTTTCGGGGGGTGAAAAATTAAGTTTCTCCAATCTTCTCAAAACTCTGGATTCTGATAGAGGGCCACGAGACATGGACCTGGGTGCAAAAATTGACGCTCTAGACCCTTCCAGAGCTGAGATATTGAAACTCTAATTTTTGACCAGAAAAAAAATGACAGTGTTACCCCTTATGTTTTTTTTCGGGGGGTGAAAAATTAAGTTTCTCCAATCTTCTCAAAACTCTGGATTCTGATAGAGGGCCACGAGACATGGACCTGGGTGCAAAAATTGAGGCTCTAGACCCTTCCAGAGCTGAAATATTGAAACTCAAAATTTTGACCTGAAAAAAAAATGACAGTGTTACCCCTTATGTTTTTTTTCGGGGGGTGAAAAATTAAGTTTCTCCAATCTTCTCAAAACTCTGGATTCTGATAGAGGGCCACGAGACATGGACCTGGGTGCAAAAATTGACGTTCTAGACCCTTTCAGAGCTGAGATATTGAAACTCAAAATTTTGACCAGAAAAAAAAATGACAGTGTTACCCCTTATGTTTTTTTTCAGGGGGTGAAAAATTAAGTTTCTCCAATCTTCTCAAAACTCTGGATTCTGATAGAGGGCCACGAGACATGGACCTGGGTGCAAAAATTGACGCTCTAGACCCTTCCAGAGCTGAAATATTGAAACTCAAAATTTTGACCAGAAAAAAAAAATGACAGTGTTACCCCTTATGTTTTTTTTCGGGGGGTGAAAAATTAAGTTTCTCCAATCTTCTCAAAACTCTGGATTCTGATAGAGGGCCACGAGACATGGACCTGGGTGCAAAAATTGACGCTCTAGACCCTTCCAGAGCTGAAATATTGAAACTCAAAATTTTGACCTGAAAAAAAAATGACAGTGTTACCCCTTATGTTTTTTTTCGGGGGGTGAAAAATTAAGTTTTTCAAATCTTCTCAAAACTCTGGATTCTGATAGAGGGCCACGAGACATGGACCTGGGTGCAAAAATTGACGCTCTAGACCCTTCCAGAGCTGAAATATTGAAACTCAAAATTTTGACCAGAAAAAAAAAATGACAGTGTTACCCCTTATGTTTTTTTTCGGGGGGTGAAAAATTAAGTTTCTCCAATCTTCTCAAAACTCTGGATTCTGATAGAGGGCCACGAGACATGGACCTGGGTGCAAAAATTGACGCTCTAGACCCTTCCAGAGCTGAGATATTGAAACTCAAAATTTTGACCAGAAAAAAAAATGACAGTGTTACCCCTTATGTTTTTTTTCGGGGGGTGAAAAATTAAGTTTCTCCAATCTTCTCAAAACTCTGGATTCTGATAGAGGGCCACGAGACATGGACCTGGGTGCAAAAATTGACGCTCTAGACCCTTCCAGAGCTGAAATATTGAAACTCAAAATTTTGACCAGAAAAAAAAATGACAGTGTTACCCCTTATGTTTTTTTTCGGGGGGTGAAAAATTAAGTTTCTCCAATCTTCTCAAAACTCTGGATTCTGATAGAGGGCCACGAGACATGGACCTGGGTGCAAAAATTGACGCTCTAGACCCTTCCAGAGCTGAGATATTGAAACTCAAAATTTTGACCAGAAAAAAAAAATGACAGTGTTACCCCTTATGTTTTTTTTCGGGGGGTGAAAAAATAAGTTTCTCCAATCTTCTCAAAACTCTGGATTCTGATAGAGGGCCACGAGACATGGACCTGGGTGCAAAAATTGACGCTCTAGACCCTTCCAGAGCTGAGATATTGAAACTCAAAATTTTGACCAGAAAAAAAAAATGACAGTGTTACCCCTTATGTTTTTTTTCGGGGGGTGAAAAATTAAGTTTCTCCAATCTTCTCAAAACTCTGGATTCTGATAGAGGGCCACGAGACATGGACCTGGGTGCAAAAATTGACGCTCTAGACCCTTCCAGAGCTGAGATATTGAAACTCAAAATTTTGACCAGAAAAAAAATGACAGTGTTACCCCTTATGTTTTTTTTCAGGGGGTGAAAAATTAAGTTTCTCCAATCTTCTCAAAACTCTGGATTCTGATAGAGGGCCACGAGACATGGACCTGGGTGCAAAAATTGAGGCTCTAGACCCTTCCAGAGCTGAGATATTGAAACTCAAAATTTTGACCAGAAAAAAAAATGACAGTGTTACCCCTTATGTTTTTTTTCGGGGGGTGAAAAATTAAGTTTCTCCAATCTTCTCAAAACTCTGGATTCTGATAGAGGGCCACGAGACATGGACCTGGGTGCAAAAATTGACGTTCTAGACCCTTTCAGAGCTGAGATATTGAAACTCAAAATTTTGACCAGAAAAAAAAAATGACAGTGTTACCCCTTATGTTTTTTTTCAGGGGGTGAAAAATTAAGTTTCTCCAATCTTCTCAAAACTCTGGATTCTGATAGAGGGCCATGAGACATGGACCTGGGTGCAAAAATTGAGGCTCTAGACCCTTCCAGAGCTGAAATATTGAAACTCAAAATTTTGACCAGAAAAAAAAATGACAGTGTTACCCCTTATGTTTTTTTTCGGGGGGTGAAAAATTAAGTTTCTCCAATCTTCTCAAAACTCTGGATTCTGATAGAGGGCCACGAGACATGGACCTGGGTGCAAAAATTGACGCTCTAGACCCTTCCAGAGCTGAGATATTGAAACTCAAAATTTTGACCAGAAAAAAAAAATGACAGTGTTACCCCTTATGTTTTTTTTCGGGGGGTGAAAAATTAAGTTTCTCCAATCTTCTCAAAACTCTGGATTCTGATAGAGGGCCACGAGACATGGACCTGGGTGCAAAAATTGACACTCTAGACCCTTCCAGAGCTGAAATATTGAAACTCAAAATTTTGACCAGAAAAAAAAATGACAGTGTTACCCCTTATGTTTTTTTCGGGGGGTGAAAAATTAAGTTTCTCCAATCTTCTCAAAACTCTGGATTCTGATAGAGGGCCACGAGACATGGACCTGGGTGCAAAAATTGACGCTCTAGACCCTTCCAGAGCTGAGATATTGAAACTCTAAATTTTGACCAGAAAAAAAAAATGACAGTGTTACCCCTTATGTTTTTTTTCGGGGGGTGAAAAATTAAGTTTCTCCAATCTTCTCAAAACTCTGGATTCTGATAGAGGGCCACGAGACATGGACCTGGGTGCAAAAATTGACACTCTAGACCCTTCCAGAGCTGAAATATTGAAACTCAAAATTTTGACCAGAAAAAAAAATGACAGTGTTACCCCTTATGTTTTTTTCGGGGGGTGAAAAATTAAGTTTCTCCAATCTTCTCAAAACTCTGGATTCTGATAGAGGGCCACGAGACATGGACCTGGGTGCAAAAATTGACGCTCTAGACCCTTCCAGAGCTGAGATATTGAAACTCTAAATTTTGACCAGAAAAAAAAAATGACAGTGTTACCCCTTATGTTTTTTTTCGGGGGGTGAAAAATTAAGTTTCTCCAATCTTCTCAAAACTCTGGATTCTGATAGAGGGCCACGAGACATGGACCTGGGTGCAAAAATTGAGGCTCTAGACCCTTCCAGAGCTGAAATATTGAAACTCAAAATTTTGACCTGAAAAAAAAATGACAGTGTTACCCCTTATGTTTTTTTTCGGGGGGTGAAAAATTAAGTTTCTCCAATCTTCTCAAAACTCTGGATTCTGATAGAGGGCCACGAGACATGGACCTGGGTGCAAAAATTGACGCTCTAGACCCTTCCAGAGCTGAGATATTGAAACTCAAAATTTTGACCAGAAAAAAAAAATGACAGTGTTACCCCTTATGTTTTTTTTCGGGGGGTGAAAAATTAAGTTTCTCCAATCTTCTCAAAACTCTGGATTCTGATAGAGGGCCACGAGACATGGACCTGGGTGCAAAAATTGAGGCTCTAGACCCTTCCAGAGCTGAAATATTGAAACTCAAAATTTTGACCAGAAAAAAAAAATGACAGTGTTACCCCTTATGTTTTTTTTCGGGGGGTGAAAAACTAAGTTTCTCCAATCTTCTCAAAACTCTGGATTCTGATAGAGGGCCACGAGACATGGACCTGGGTGCAAAAATTGACGCTCTAGACCCTTCCAGAGCTGAAATATTGAAACTCAAAATTTTGACCAGAAAAAAAATGACAGTGTTACCCCTTATGTTTTTTTTCGGGGGGTGAAAAATTAAGTTTCTCCAATCTTCTCAAAACTCTGGATTCTGATAGAGGGCCACGAGACATGGACCTGGGTGCAAAAATTGAGGCTCTAGACCCTTCCAGAGCTGAGATATTGAAACTCAAAATTTTGACCAGAAAAAAAAATGACAGTGTTACCCCTTATGTTTTTTTTTCGGGGGGTGAAAAATTAAGTTTCTCCAATCTTCTCAAAACTCTGGATTCTGATAGAGGGCCACGAGACATGGACCTGGGTGCAAAAATTGACGCTCTAGACCCTTCCAGAGCTGAAATATTGAAACTCAAAATTTTGACCAGAAAAAAAAATGACAGTGTTACCCCTTATGGTTTTTTTCGGGGGGTGAAAAATTAAGTTTCTCCAATCTTCTCAAAACTCTGGATTCTGATATAGAGGGCCACAAGACATGGACCTGGGTGCAAAAATTGACGCTCTAGACCCTTCCAGAGCTGAGATATTGAAACTCAAAATTTTGACCAGAAAAAAAAATGACAGTGTTACCCATTATGTTTTTTTTCAGGGGGTGAAAAATTAAGTTTCTCCAATCTTCTCAAAACTCTGGATTCTGATAGAGGGCCACGAGACATGGACCTGGGTGCAAAAATTGAGGCTCTAGACCCTTCCAGAGCTGAGATATTGAAACTCAAAATTTTGACCAGAAAAAAAAATGACAGTGTTACCCCTTATGTTTTTTTTCGGGGGGTGAAAAATTAAGTTTCTCCAATCCTCTCAAAACTCTGGATTCTGATAGAGGGCCACGAGACATGGACCTGGGTGCAAAAATTGACGCTCTAGACCCTTCCAGAGCTGAAATATTGAAACTCAAAATTTTGACCAGAAAAAAAAATGACAGTGTTACCCCTTATGTTTTTTTTCGGGGGGTGAAAAATTAAGTTTCTCCAATCTTCTCAAAACTCTGGATTCTGATAGAGGGCCATGAGACATGGACCTGGGTGCAAAAATTGACGCTCTAGACCCTTCCAGAGCTGAAATATTGAAACTCAAAATTTTGACCAGAAAAAAAAATGACAGTGTTACCCCTTATGTTTTTTTTCAGGGGGTGAAAAATTAAGTTTCTCCAATCTTCTCAAAACTCTGGATTCTGATAGAGGGCCACGAGACATGGACCTGGGTGCAAAAATTGACGCTCTAGACCCTTCCAGAGCTGAGATATTGAAACTCAAAATTTTGACCAGAAAAAAAAATGACAGTGTTACCCCTTATGTTTTTTTTCGGGGGGTGAAAAATTAAGTTTCTCCAATCTTCTCAAAACTCTGGATTCTGATAGAGGGCCACGAGACATGGACGTGGGTGCAAAAATTGACGCTCTAGACCCTTCCAGAGCTGAGATATTGAAACTCAAAATTTTGACCAGAAAAAAAAAATGACAGTGTTACCCCTTATGTTTTTTTTTCGGGGGGTGAAAAATTAAGTTTCTCCAATCTTCTCAAAACTCTGGATTCTGATAGAGGGCCACGAGACATGGACATGGGTGCAAAAATTGAGGCTCTAGACCCTTCCAGAGCTGAAATATTGAAACTCAAAATTTTGACCAGAAAAAAAAATGACAGTGTTACCCCTTATGTTTTTTTTCGGGGGGTGAAAAATTAAGTTTCTCCAATCTTCTCAAAACTCTGGATTCTGATAGAGGGCCACGAGACATGGACCTGGGTGCAAAAATTGAGGCTCTAGACCCTTCCAGAGCTGAAATATTGAAACTCAAAATTTTGACCAGAAAAAAAAAATGACAGTGTTACCCCTTATGTTTTTTTTCGGGGGGTGAAAAATTAAGTTTCTCCAATCTTCTCAAAACTCTGGATTCTGATAGAAGGCCACGAGACATGGACCTGGGTGCAAAAATTGACACTCTAGACCCTTCCAGAGCTGAAATATTGAAACTCAAAATTTTGACCAGAAAAAAAAAATGACAGTGTTACCCCTTATGTTTTTTTTCGGGGGGTGAAAAATTAAGTTTCTCCAATCTTCTCAAAACTCTGGATTCTGATAGAGGGCCACGAGACATGGACCTGGGTGCAAAAATTGACGCTCTAGACCCTTCCAGAGCTGAGATATTGAAACTCTAAATTTTGACCAGAAAAAAAAATGACAGTGTTACCCCTTATGTTTTTTTTCGGGGGGTGAAAAATTAAGTTTCTCCAATCTTCTCAAAACTCTGGATTCTGATAGAGGGCCACGAGACATGGACCTGGGTGCAAAAATTGACGCTCTAGACCCTTCCAGAGCTGAGATATTGAAACTCTAATTTTTGACCAGAAAAAAAAATGACAGTGTTACCCCTTATGTTTTTTTTCGGGGGGTGAAAAATTAAGTTTCTCCAATCTTCTCAAAACTCTGGATTCTGATAGAGGGCCACGAGACATGGACCTGGGTGCAAAAATTGACGCTCTAGACCCTTCCAGAGCTGAGATATTGAAACTCTAAATTTTGACCAGAAAAAAAAATGACAGTGTTACCCCTTATGTTTTTTTTCGGGGGGTGAAAAATTAAGTTTCTCCAATCTTCTCAAAACTCTGGATTCTGATAGAGGGCCACGAGACATGGACCTGGGTGCAAAAATTGAGGCTCTAGACCCTTCCAGAGCTGAGATATTGAAACTCAAAATTTTGACCAGAAAAAAAAAATGACAGTGTTACCCCTTATGTTTTTTTTCGGGGGGTGAAAAATTAAGTTTCTCCAATCTTCTCAAAACTCTGGATTCTGATAGAGGGCCACGAGACATGGACGTGGGTGCAAAAATTGACGCTCTAGACCCTTCCAGAGCTGAGATATTGAAACTCAAAATTTTGACCAGAAAAAAAAAAAAATGACAGTGTTACCCCTTATGTTTTTTTTCGGGGGGTGAAAAATTAAGTTTCTCCAATCTTCTCAAAACTCTGGATTCTGATAGAGGGCCACGAGACATGGACTTGGGTGCAAAAATTGAGGCTCTAGACCCTTCCAGAGCTGAAATATTGAAACTCAAAATTTTGACCAGAAAAAAAAATGACAGTGTTACCCCTTATGTTTTTTTTCGGGGGGTGAAAAATTAAGTTTCTCCAATCTTCTCAAAACTCTGGATTCTGATAGAGGGCCACGAGACATGGACCTGGGTGCAAAAATTGACGCTCTAGACCCTTCCAGAGCTGAAATATTGAAACTCAAAATTTTGACCAGAAAAAAAAATGACAGTGTTACCCCTTATGTTTTTTTCGGGGGGTGAAAAATTAAGTTTCTACAATCTTCTCAAAACTCTGGATTCTGATAGAGGGCCACGAGACATGGACGTGGGTGCAAAAATTGACGCTCTAGACCCTTCCAGAGCTGAGATATTGAAACTCAAAATTTTGACCAGAAAAAAAAAATGACAGTGTTACCCCTTATGTTTTTTTTCGGGGGGTGAAAAATTAAGTTTCTCCAATCTTCTCAAAACTCTGGATTCTGATAGAGGGCCACGAGACATGGACCTGGGTGCAAAAATTGAGGCTCTAGACCCTTCCAGAGCTGAAATATTGAAACTCAAAATTTTGACCTGAAAAAAAAAAATGACAGTGTTACCCCTTATGTTTTTTTTCGGGGGGTGAAAAATTAAGTTTCTCAAATCTTCTCAAAACTCTGGATTCTGATAGAGGGCCACTAGACATGGACCTGGGTGCAAAAATTGACGCTCTAGACCCTTCCAGAGCTGAAATATTGAAACTCAAAATTTTGACCAGAAAAAAAATGACAGTGTTACCCCTTATGTTTTTTTTCGGGGGGTGAAAAATTAAGTTTCTCCAATCTTCTCAAAACTCTGGATTCTGATAGAGGGCCACGAGACATGGACCTGGGTGCAAAAATTGACGCTCTAGACCCTTCCAGAGCTGAGATATTGAAACTCAAAATTTTGACCAGAAAAAAAAATGACAGTGTTACCCCTTATGTTTTTTTTCGGGGGGTGAAAAATTAAGTTTCTCCAATCTTCTCAAAACTCTGGATTCTGATAGAGGGCCACGAGACATGGACCTGGGTGCAAAAATTGACGCTCTAGACCCTTCCAGAGCTGAAATATTGAAACTCAAAATTTTGACCAGAAAAAAAAATGACAGTGTTACCCCTTATGTTTTTTTTTCGGGGGGTGAAAAATTAAGTTTCTCCAATCTTCTCAAAACTCTGGATTCTGATAGAGGGCCACGAGACATGGACCTGGGTGCAAAAATTGACGCTCTAGACCCTTCCAGAGCTGAGATATTGAAACTCAAAATTTTGACCAGAAAAAAAAAATGACAGTGTTACCCCTTATGTTTTTTTTCGGGGGGTGAAAAATTAAGTTTCTCCAATCTTCTCAAAACTCTGGATTCTGATAGAGGGCCACGAGACATGGACGTGGGTGCAAAAATTGACGCTCTAGACCCTTCCAGAGCTGAGATATTGAAACTCAAAATTTTGACCAGAAAAAAAAAATGACAGTGTTACCCCTTATGTTTTTTTTCGGGGGGTGAAAAATTAAGTTTCTCCAATCTTCTCAAAACTCTGGATTCTGATAGAGGGCCACGAGACATGGACCTGGGTGCAAAAATTGACACTCTAGACTCTTCCAGAGCTGAAATATTGAAACTCAAAATTTTGACCAGAAAAAAAAATGACAGTGTTACCCCTTATGTTTTTTTTCGGGGGGTGAAAAATTAAGTTTCTCCAATCTTCTCAAAACTCTGGATTCTGATAGAGGGCCACGAGACATGGACCTGGGTGCAAAAATTGACGCTCTAGACCCTTCCAGAGCTGAGATATTGAAACTCTAAATTTTGACCAGAAAAAAAAAAATGACAGTGTTACCCCTTATGTTTTTTTTCGGGGGGTGAAAAATTAAGTTTCTCCAATCTTCTCAAAACTCTGGATTCTGATAGAGGGCCACGAGACATGGACCTGGGTGCAAAAATTGAGGCTCTAGACCCTTCCAGAGCTGAAATATTGAAACTCAAAATTTTGACCTGAAAAAAAAAAATTACAGTGTTACCCCTTATGTTTTTTTTCGGGGGGTGAAAAATTAAGTTTCTCAAATCTTCTCAAAACTCTGGATTCTGATAGAGGGCCACGAGACATGGACCTGGGTGCAAAAATTGACGCTCTAGACCCTTCCAGAGCTGAAATATTGAAACTCAAAATTTTGACCAGAAAAAAAAAATGACAGTGTTACCCCTTATGTTTTTTTTCGGGGGGTGAAAAATTAAGTTTCTCCAATCTTCTCAAAACTCTGGATTCTGATAGAGGGCCACGAGACATGGACCTGGGTGCAAAAATTGACGCTCTAGACCCTTCCAGAGCTGAGATATTGAAACTCAAAATTTTGACCAGAAAAAAAAAATGACAGTGTTACCCCTTATGTTTTTTTTCGGGGGGTGAAAAATTAAGTTTCTCCAATCTTCTCAAAACTCTGGATTCTGATAGAGGGCCACGAGACATGGACCTGGGTGCAAAAATTGACGCTCTAGACCCTTCCAGAGCTGAGATATTGAAACTCAAAATTTTGACCAGAAAAAAAAAATGACAGTGTTACCCCTTATGTTTTTTTTCAGGGGGTGAAAAATTAAGTTTCTCCAATCTTCTCAAAACTCTGGATTCTGATAGAGGGCCACGAGACATGGACCTGGGTGCAAAAATTGAGGCTCTAGACCCTTCCAGAGCTGAGATATTGAAACTCAAAATTTTGACCAGAAAAAAAAATGACAGTGTTACCCCTTATGTTTTTTTTCGGGGGGTGAAAAATTAAGTTTCTCCAATCTTCTCAAAACTCTGGATTCTGATAGAGGGCCACGAGACATGGACCTGGGTGCAAAAATTGACGCTCTAGACCCTTCCAGAGCTGAAATATTGAAACTCAAAATTTTGACCAGAAAAAAAATGACAGTGTTACCCCTTATGTTTTTTTTCGGGGGGTGAAAAATTAAGTTTCTCCAATCTTCTCAAAACTCTGGATTCTGATAGAGGGCCACGAGACATGGACCTGGGTGCAAAAATTGACGCTCTAGACCCTTCCAGAGCTGAAATATTGAAACTCAAAATTTTGACCAGAAAAAAAAATGACAGTGTTACCCCTTATGTTTTTTTTCGGGGGGTGAAAAATTAAGTTTCTCCAATCTTCTCAAAACTCTGGATTCTGATAGAGGGCCACGAGACATGGACGTGGGTGCAAAAATTGACGCTCTAGACCCTTCCAGAGCTGAGATATTGAAACTCAAAATTTTGACCAGAAAAAAAAATGACAGTGTTACCCCTTATGTTTTTTTTTTCGGGGGGTGAAAAATTAAGTTTCTCCAATCTTCTCAAAACTCTGGATTCTGATAGAGGGCCATGAGACATGGACCTGGGTGCAAAAATTGACGCTCTAGACCCTTCCAGAGCTGAAATATTGAAACTCAAAATTTTGACCAGAAAAAAAAATGACAGTGTTACCCCTTATGTTTTTTTTAGGGGGGTGAAAAATTAAGTTTCTCCAATCTTCTCAAAACTCTGGATTCTGATAGAGGGCCACGAGACATGGACCTGGGTGCAAAAATTGACGCTCTGGACCCTTCCAGAGCTGAGATATTGAAACTCAAAATTTTGACCAGAAAAAAAAAAATGACAGTGTTACCCCTTATGTTTTTTTTCGGGGGGTGAAAAATTAAGTTTCTCCAATCTTCTCAAAACTCTGGATTCTGATAGAGGGCCACGAGACATGGACCTGGGTGCAAAAATTGAGGCTCTAGACCCTTCCAGAGCTGAAATATTGAAACTCAAAATTTTGACCAGAAAAAAAAATGACAGTGTTACCCCTTATGTTTTTTTTCGGGGGGTGAAAAATTAAGTTTCTCCAATCTTCTCAAAACTCTGGATTCTGATAGAGGGCCACGAGACATGGACCTGGGTGCAAAAATTGATACTCTAGACCCTTCCAGAGCTGAAATATTGAAACTCAAAATTTTGACAAGAAAAAAAAATGACAGTGTTACCCCTTATGTTTTTTTTCGGGGGGTGAAAAATTAAGTTTCTCCAATCTTCTCAAAACTCTGGATTCTGATAGAGGGCCACGAGACATGGACCTGGGTGCAAAAATTGAGGCTCTAGACCCTTCCAGAGCTGAGATATTGAACCTCAAAATTTTGACCAGAAAAAAAAAATGACTGTTACCCCTTATGTTTTTTTTCAGGGGGTGGGCCTGAAATTTGACAATTTTGATTTATCACTTTTTAATACTTTTTAAAACCCTGCGGACACCCTTTGACAGGGGCGAAAAAGGAAGTAAGGGGAGAGCACGCGGTTGATAACAGGAAAGCAAAGAGGGAGAGCAGTTTTGAAGGCTATTGAAGTTGAACAGTGATAAGTAAAATTACATAAAATAAGAAAAGTTAAATAAAAACAAATGAAATTGTATTAATACTATAGTTTTATTTAAAAAAAAGGGTTCCTTGGCATCTCCGTACAATTTTACAGTCTTAAAAATCACTCCATAAAATACACACACTTAAGAAGCAATGGAAATGGCCATTTTGGCCATTAAGTCTATTCTCTGAAAGCATAATTAGAAATACATCTACTCTAAAATTCAAGCTAAAACTTGAGGGATGAGCAGTCCACTATTAATTCAAGTTAAAAGTGAATTCTTGTGTCAGGAAAATGTCTCAATGTCCTTATGGCAAGCTATCAAGATTACTCAGCAAGCGGGACTGCAGATGGGTCACAATGCTTCTCATGATTCCGCTCAGATGTTCGTGCATCAGGCCCAACTGGTGGGGTGAACAGTGACCAAGTTCCTCTGAAGTTAAACGTGCACCAAGCGCTGCAACATCTGAGAGCAAATCATTAGATTTGTTACCCTCAGCCATCAGTCCTGAATCTACTCCTGCTTCTGATGGTTTGTCATCTGGCAAAAGTTCAGAGAAAAAAAGTAATGAGTCAAGTCATCAATATGTATTATACATCACCAATGAACTTGACGGGGGAGGGTGTGTTACCTTGAGCCTCTCCAGGTGTTTGCTCCTCATCTTGGTTTTGAGGAAGCTCCATCTCTTCAGGCTCAGATGTCATTTTCTCCATTTCGTCAAAACTCTTGAGGTCATCAGAACGCCCTTTTCTCTGTACAGTCAAATTTGAGGTGTAAGAATGATCTTCCATAATAAAGTAAGACACTATTTAAATAAGCTACACATTACCTGCTGTTCATAATAGGTTTTAAGTGCTTTCCTAACATTGGACAGCTTAGGTGAACGAATAGGAAGGGACTTGATTTCACTAGGGGTAAGGGCACTCAGATCTCCAACCGTTTTAATGTTCCGGGCTCTAACAAGTTGGCCAAAGCCACGAGGCCTGAACATACAGAGAAATAAACATCAATTAGTTCCATTCTTACTACAGATATCAAAGAAGAAGAAAAAAAACAACCGGTAACATATTAGGAGTTCACCAAATCCTCTAAAAATGTCAGTAAATTAAAAATGAGAAATGACCTTAAACTGAACCCAAACCCTAATGAAGAGAAAATCTGGCTTACCACATGTTGGAGGATATCTGTGGTAAAACTGCCTCTACTGGGGTAGAGCAGCCAACAAGTGCTGGATAAACACAATCTTTAGCAATAGGACGTGGCTCCTGGCTCATTTCCGAAATCTATGATAAAGGAACAGGAACATTAACACCATTTCCATTGTAGGTACTGTTTAAATTAAATAACATGAACTGTATCAAACATTAGCAACTTTCACATTGTCTTAATTGCCTTGAATTTGAAAAATAAATGATTTGAATGAGTAGACTGTATGAGATTAAAATAAACAGAATTAAATATTTTAGTACATTGCAAGAGAACCCTTACCAGGCATTTTTTAGAGCTTTTGCATCCAGGGCTACGAAGGTTACGTGGACTTAGACTTGAATAGCCTTTTGTGGGTGTAGTGATATACTGTATGAAGACATTTAACAATATTCATAGGCCATGAAAGAAATGTAAAAACAATTCAAACACAGTTTTACATCTAGATCTAATCATTTCAAAACTCTTATCACACACCTTCGACTGTCCACTCAAGACTTTTGACCTAGGTGAGCTTGTGCGAATAACCGGACTACGTCGATCAATATCATCAGCCAGTTCTTGATGGTAAATTGGAGTTGCAAAAGACACTCGACGAGACTGCACAACCACAACAACATTACATAGATGATTTTCTCTTTGTATGAAACCACTACAAGCTTACATTACTGCTGTTTCATTGAACATTTAGATAAGAACTACCCAATACCTTTTGGAGGGGGGATGGGGTATCTTCTTCACATGTTCTCTTCTGTCCCTTCTTCAGAATACTGGTAGATGGAGAAGCGGATGGAGACCAGGCACGAGATCGGTTTCTGCTCGGGCTCTGGCCAGGCTCTAGCTCACCACTGAGAACGTCTAAAGGTTTAGGCTTGGGTGGGGAATCTAGGCAGGCTTCAGAGGTACTACTTTGAGGTGGTACAGATGACTCCTGCATATCAGCAGAAAGAGCCTGGTTGTCAATCTGAGTGTCTTCATCCTTCTCCATGAGACCAACATCCTTGTCAAGCAATTCTTTGCCATTTGACTCTTCTAGCAACACAACCTTTTCTCCACTCGGCTCTGGAACAGCAAGGTCTTCACTTTCCTTCACTGCATCCTCCTGATGAGCATGGGAAGACTCTAGTTGCTCTTGGCATATAGGTGCATCTTCCACTGGGCGACCTTGACTTGGAGAGGTGTCTTGAGGTGTTGAACTCTGGGGTGGTTCTTGGCTTACTGAAGGGTTGTCTAATTCTTTATTGTGCTTTGGACTATCTGTGCACCCAGAACTCTCTAACTGATTTGACTCTACCTCCTGGACTTTTACAAACACATTGTTTGATTCATCCCTCGGGTTGGATAATTCAAGCTGTGCTTCTTCCTCTGCTTCAGACAGCTGAGAAACAATTACACCAAGCTTTGTAATGGGGCTTTCAGAAGACACAACCTCACATGGGAGTTGAGCAGGCAAGGTTGAATACGGCTGAACATCAGCAACTGAGCTCTCGGTTTCCTCCAATACGGATGTTGGGCTTGACTGCTTAGATTTAGAGTTCAGGGTGTCAACAAGTGAAACCTGCTCACTTTTCAGATCCTTTGATTCTTGGATGTCACTGCACTGTGATAACACTTCCTGGTTGTTTAAAAAGCAGTTGCAGCTTCTAGATCGCCTACGTCCACGGCCCCGTCCCCTGGTATGTGGGCATTTACGCAAACTGCCAAACTTTAAATCTTCTGATACAACCTGTGAAGATGAATTTGCTTCTTCACCCTCTCCCTTATCACTGATAATCTCCTTTTCTTCGGTATTAGTTCCAGTATTTAATTCTCTATCAGTTTCAGTTTCCAATTTTGTCTCAACTTTATCTACTGCTCCTTTTTGAGAGCTGAACTGTTCATGTGATACACTATAAGGGGAAGGAAACTCTTTGTTTTTAAGTTCATTGGTCTCACTAACTGAAATTTCCAAACTAGCTTCAGGATCTACCTCATTCTGAGACATCTCCATTGAGACTTCTGATTGAATATTAGCATCCTCCTTTTCTGGCAGCGTCTCAGAAACTTTAGGTTCTGTGGCAACTGGTAGCACCTCATTTGACGGGGGTTTCCGCAGTCTCTTTTTAGGCCTTGGCCCATCTTCTTGGCTATCAGGGGTTTCAGACTCCATATTGTCGGCAGCCAACAAACCTTTAGATCGTCGAGTTCTGTATCTACCAAGCCCTTGAGATGAATCTTGGCTTGCACTTAACTCCTCAGCATTTACAGTTGATGTAACATCTCTACTAGAGTCTGTCTCTTCTTCTGCAGTTTTCCTCCTCATAGCTCTGCCCTTCATCTTTGTCATTGTTTGGGAATCTGTCTGACTTGAATCTTCTTTGGTCTGTAGTAATTGAGATTCAGATCTTCTTGTTCTTCGCGTTCGTGGAGATTGCTGGCCATCAGCCACAGAATCAGAAAGAGGTGTCTGTAAATGTTTCTTTTTCGAAGGGGATGTGGCATTTTGAGAATCATTTTGAGAGTTTTCATCTGCCTCCTTGTATGTGGATTCGTCATGTGTTCTAGTTTTCTTTGGAGATCTACCTAATGTCAGACTTTTAGACTCACTAAGAGTTGGCAGTCTCTCTCCGCTTTGGCTATCCGATTGGGCTACAGGTGAACTTTCGTGAGAAAGCGCACCTTGACTTAATCGTGGAAGTGCCTGTGAAGACTCTGCAGAGAAAATCTGTAAACCACTTTGGCTAAGTTCTCCTTTCATCCCTTTACTTTTCATCAGGTCACCTACAACTTTATGGTCCTCCCGAACCTTAATTTGTTTTCCAGTTAAAGTGCTACTTGCTGGCATAAGTATTGACTTATGTGTATTTGTCATTGAGTCGGCACCCTGACTGACTTGTTCTTTGCTTTTCATCTCCCCTGGATCTTCCCCTGGGCGAACAGGTTTACTTCGCCGTCTACTCGACCTTCTTGGTTCTTGACTAGATTGAGAATTAGCAAGACTTTGTGAATCTTTTTCAGGAGAGTCTTCCTCAATGTTGGCTTTGGATACAGGACTGCTCTTAACACCTGATGCATCACTAGATACTTGGGTCTGGGTGTCAGGGACCACATCCCCTTCCCCATCAGTACCTTCACAAGGATGATCTCCCATTGACTTAATCTCATCTTTTGCCTCTTCCCCAACTTTCTCATTTTGAGCAGATGTGTCAGTGCTGCTGATCTTTTGAGATTCCTGAGAATCCTCTTTAGTAGTCTGAGGTTGTGAGTCATTTGGCATCCACTTCGATTCCTTTGAAGAATCCAGTCTACCTGATTTCCGGGTGAGTGGACCAGTAAATTCAACAGTTGCCGGACTTGATTTCCCTTCAACATATTTCTCTAATGTTATGAACGATTGACGTCTGCTATTGGGTTTAGGAGGTGTACCTGATATCATATCAGATGAACCCGAAACATTAGGGCTGGTCCCCTCTAGATCACTTTTCTCATGTCCACTCGCTTCAACTGTGATGCCATTGGATGGAGACTGATCCTTCTCTAAAGTTTGATCATTATTTTGCACAGATTTTTCTGGTGTTTCTATATCTGATCTGGTTCCTTCTTGGGTTATTTTAACATCTGGGGATGGTTCATCACTTGTGGCAATATCCTTGGGGGAGGAAACAAAATTAAAACCAATTAAAACACATAAGAGAAAGCATGCACACATATCCCACACATAATCAAATCAGCAGTGCCAGAGTTTGAAAACTGCCGTTTTACCTTCAGCTGCACCTTAGCCTCTTCCTCAGGTTGATCCCTATCATCATTTGTCAATTTGTCCCTAAGAAGAAACATGTTTTAATACAGTGGGTAAAAAAAAAAAAATGGAGTAAAAGCAAATCCATAATTCCAATACGTACATTGACTCCTCCTGACTCTGAGTACACTGTGAAAAGTCTGTGGTATCCTGGGAGGCATCCAGATTATTATAGAGAGCAGGAATGTCAACCCTTATGGAAAAAAAAAAACAAAAAACAAAAAAACATAAATGACAATTTTTTTTTTTTCCAAAATGCTTAGAGGATTTACAGTCATATACACCTTGGATGACTTAAGGGTATCTTTCAGAAACAATCAGTTATAATTGTTTTTCTTTCCCTTTTATGAAACCATGTAGAGGTTCATGGGGAGAGGCATGTTTAGTTATTCAAAAATAACAATAAAATATGTTTAAGATTATATTTTTTTCTAAAAAACCTTACTACATTTGGATTTCTGAGATATATTAAAAAATATCCTGGTTCTTCTGAGCTTTTTTAATGGTAGCATGTGGCGCTCCTGATTTTGAAGACCAAAAAAGGTGCATCAATCCATTATAAAATTAATTCACAATTCACTTCGCTACAGGGGGTTAACAAAGGCCACCTGAAGCGAAGCGAAGGGGCTTTTGTAAGAAAAATATCCTTATTTGAAACTTTACAAACTAAAATATCTAGCTTCTGGCAGACGGCCTAGGCAAATCGATTTATGCAAAAAGAGTAATCTCAGCCCTGACGCCAACACATTGACAAACACGGAAGCAGAGGATAGAGCAAAACAAAACACTGGTCACGAATTAGAAGTCTTCAATCATTTCGATATAAGAGAAGAGGAGCCATATTTGTTTTAACCGCAAGAGTAAGTAAGCTTAAGCTACATCACATCAGAAGTTACTGTTTTAACGCAAAGTGAAAATCAAATGCTATTTATTTTAGTTAATATAGCATAGATTACTTTTATGAAGGATGGATGTACTTTTTGGACTTCAAAATAAGGACAATCATTCACTGCCATTATAAAGCTTGGAAGAGCAATGATATTTTTTATCATAACTCCAACTGTTTTTGTCTGAAAGAAAATAGTCATATATACCTAGGATGGCTTGAGATTAAATCATGGGATACTTAAAACCTTTTCGGTGAACTATCCCTTTAAAGGTGACAGACTACCAGACCGCCACAGACTACGGATGTCCCGATCCGATACTCTGGATCGGTATCGGCTCCGATCCAGCCATTTTTGCGGGATCGGGTATCGATCAGACGAGGCCGATCCAAATCCGATATTGTGCGTATACTATTATTTTATTGTTAAGCCCCACAGAAGGCACAAAACATTCTAAAGTACCATAATGTTTTCACGCGTTATAAGTGTTCTGAAGCCATTGTGTGAGAGAAATTAATATTTAAGTCATTAAATTCAAGATCACGTAAACTTTTCCCTCTCGCGGCTGTCAGTCATTCTCCATTCTACGGAGCCCCTAAAGGGACGTGGTGGTGAAAAAATTTTTTAGGATGGGAGAATTTTTTTTTTTAACTTTTGCGTTCCCTCGCAAAACTTTTGCGTTCCCCCGAGAAACTTTGCGTTCCCTCGCAAAATGTTTGCGTTCCCTCGCAAAGTTATTTGCGTTCCCTCGCAAAGTTATTTGCGTTCCCTCGCAAAACTTTTGCGTTCCCTCGCAAAATGTTCGCGTTCCCTCGCAAAAAGTTTTGCGTTCCCTCGCAAAGATATTTGCGTTCCCACGCAAAACCTTTTGGCAGCTCGGACAGACACTTCCTGTTTAATGTCCCTCTGGCAGTGTTTCAGAGCTCCGTACGTTAATGGAGCGTTTCATAGTGTTTGAACTTGGACTCAAATATAAAGAAATGCGGTCAGTGCTTAACTCAAGCAGTTCAGTGAAGTTGGCAATATATTCACATGCTATTCGAACTTCCCGGATCAATATTCTAATATTAAAACACAGACGACACAATCACAGTAGACAACGAGCTACAACCCAATTCTCATCAAAACGAGCTTTATAATATAAATTTGTCTTTAACCGGCCGACTGAGAAGCCAGAATAAGGGTCCGTCTGCAAAGTGCAAATCCCAAAACCCTTCTGCACATTTTATATTATTTAACATATTCAATAGCTTCACGGATACACTGTAGGCTACTGTCACCAAATTCAGTTCCAATAACTTTATCCTTTTTTAGGAAAAAATATCAGTAACTTGTTATACAGTGTAATGCCATCAAATTCAGTAAGAAAATATATTGCAAAAGCTATGGTTCTTACTATTATGTTAGCTGCGTACAGTACCAATTTGTAGGCCTACTTATTTTTTTATGTGCAATTACTTCCCAAACTGTGTTGTACAACCAAGATTAGAGCAGTAATGTGTGAACTAAATTTGGTGTGTTATATATATATATATATATATATATATATATATATATATATATATATATATATATATATATATAAAATGTGCAGAAGCAGTGCAGTATGACCAGTGGGTTTTCCATTGATGTGTAAACTGAATTGGGTGGTTTGTAACAATTAATGACTATTTTTAAATTTTTGACTATGAGTTGATGCTGTGGTCGTTTTTTGAATTATATTGCACATCGCACATGGTCCCTTCGGACTTGTCTCTCAGCCGCCTGCTCATGGAGATCCATTGACCTATATTATTACCGTAAGCTCGTTTTGTGGAGAATTGGGTTGTAGCTCGTTGTCTAGGTTACTGTGATTGTAAATAGGTGCCGTTTGTGTTTTAACAACGTTTAGCTGAAGAATATTGATCCGGGAAGTTCGAATAGCATGTGAATATATTGCCAACTTCACTGAACTGCTTGAGTTAAGCACTGACCGCATTTCTTTATATTTAGGTCCAAGTTCAAACACTATGAAACGCTCCATTAACGTACGGAGCTCTGAAACACTGCCAGCGGGACATTAAACAGGAAGTGTCTGTCCGAGCTGCCAACAGGTTTTGCGTGGGAACGCAAATATCTTTGCGAGGGAACGCAAAACTTTTTGCGAGGGAACGCAAACATTTTGCGAGGGAACGCAAAAGTTTTGCGAGGGAACGCAAATAATTTTGCGAGGGAACGCAAACATTTTGCGAGGGAACGCAGAGTTTCTCGGGGGAACGCAAAAGTTTTGCGAGGGAACGCAAAAGTTTAAAAAAAAAAATTCTCCCATCCTAAAAATTTTTTTCACCACCACGTCCCTTTAGGGGCTCCGTACCATTCAGCACTCAAACAGCGCGTCGCGTTCGGTTAGTCAATGATGAAACTATCTTCAAGATGATTCAATGTTAATACTATTATACTTTATCTGTAGATAAAGGTCTATGTTTTCGCATAAAACAACATTACCTTGCTGGACTTTATTGCTGTAACTTAATCGTGTTACTTTCTACCAGGTGTCGGACGCTGTCGGTTAAGTTAGATCACAACACTAGAGTCAGCACTATTGTTCTTCACGCGCACAGTTACTGAAATTTAAAACTGTTAAAAGAAAAGGCTCAATAAACGATTGTATAGATAGATACTGTTTAATACACTGTCCATCAATATGTATTTCCTTTGTGCTTTGAACTTTTCAAAGCGGACTCGACGCGCAGCGTGCAGTGTTGCCAACTATTTTCAAATGAAAGTAGCTATACTCGGCTGCGTGCTGTAACTCCACGTGGTTTCAAGCGCATCATTCTGCACTCAGAATGCGCACAAGCACTTTGTGCCGCACTGTGTTGGAGTCATTCATATCATAATGCAGTGACGCAATTAAAGCGTATTAACTTTAATAATTATTAATGTTGCTGCCTCATTAAATAGCTGTGCTATACACTTAAAACAGGTCTCAATTTTTTAGTAGCCTTGACTATATCTAAAATAATTATCTTTTGCATTTTTGTTATTGTTTTTCATGAATGTATTTTACAACAATACAAAGAGCAATATGTATTATTCACTAATCTAGTTTATAATAGCATTTTTTGTCATAGATTATGATCATATATTTTGGGGATTTGTTGTTTATCTTTATAATGAAGCTGTCTGTATTAAGTAGATTGTGTTTAACACACACCAGAGTGATAATCAGTTTAACACACAGT
This sequence comes from Cyprinella venusta, assembly GCA_038021265.1. NCBI lineage: Eukaryota > Metazoa > Chordata > Actinopteri > Cypriniformes > Leuciscidae > Cyprinella > Cyprinella venusta. The sequence continues at coordinate 24,332,495 of CM075867.1, forward strand.
TATAGAAATTCGACTTGCTTTAAAAAAACTGTACTGGTATTTAAATGTAGAATACTGCTGTTTAAATTGTTTTAACTTTAAACCTGTTGGTAGCTAGCTAGCTTTAAGTACCTGCATTTTCTTTTATATATATATATATATATATATATATATATAGTAGTGTTTGAATAATGGGTGGCAATCTTTCATAAGCAACTGTTGTTGTGAACTATATACTGAAGGTATATTTTAAGGAGCTAATTGAGAAAATTGCTATATTTTTTATTAGTTTAAAAATAAAATAAAAATATTGGATTAATATCGGTATCGGCAAAAGCCAAAGCTGTGGCATCGGTATCGGAAGTGAAAAAGTGGTATCGGGACATCCCTACCACAGACTAGGCTTAATCCAAGTCCCAGACTAGAATACATGTTTGAACTGTCTTAACTGAAAGCAACTTGCACTGACATAACACCAGCAATGTTTTTTTTTTTTTTCTCGGGCACGTTATAAAAGGTACTTAAATATCCTAATTGAACTAAGGCCTAATCTGTGCTTAATCTAAGCTTGCCTGTGAAACTGGGCTTACAAGTATAAAATTAAAAATGTGCTGCCTTGTACAATTACACACTTTTTTCATGACATGGCAGAGGTCTAAACTTCAGAACTTAAACTTACCGTTTAGTCCTTTTGACCTCTTTCTGGTGCTCAGTCAGCACTCTCTCCTTTGTCTCAGGTGGAATGAAAACAAAATCTACTGATGCCGCCTCCTCAATAGCTTCTCGTCGCAAAGGCTTGGGCGATCCAAAATCCAGCTTGATCTAGAGAGAGACCAGGTGATTTGTTGAGGGACATGCTGTGGTAGCCAGCACCACTATTGACATCTTCAAGTTCAGATTCGATTCTTTTTTTTGTAGTTGTTTTTACTTACAGACACTGGCTTTGCCACATGTACAGAGCCTCTTCCTTTAAGCTCTTCTGCCCTTGCCAGGAGAGAGTTCCTCTTTCCCACAGAGGTCATCTTCACCCCACTAATTTGTGTGTCCAGCTGAGAACTCTCACCCTTATTAGAGAACATAAATTTAGTATGCTTTTAGGAACAAACGATACAATAATAAAAAAACTAACAGAGATGACATGTTTAAGGTAAACTGCTGCGTCCTTCAGGATTTACATTATTGTTAGCAACACAATACGCACAGTATACTGTCCACTGCAATCATCTGGTGCATCGATAGCTCCAAAACCAGGTAAAATCAAGAGAGTTTTCTGCTTAGCCTGACTTAAAACAGACCTAAAAAACAGAAAAAGAAAAATACTCTTTGTCAGTATCAAAAGGGGAAAAATTGCATACTTGATTTAAAGATCTGAAAATCTGCCTACACAACACGTTACACAAATTCCCAGCAATACAATGAAAACGTACTTCAGAGGCTCGGGGTAAGTCAAGGTGAGTGCATTTCCAAAGGTTGCATTCCAGAACTGAGTGACCACAGTGCGAATTTGCTTGCTCTTGTGTGGAAAAAGCACACAGAGCAAGGGCGACAACAGACCAAGCATCTCATTGTTGTGCAGAGTCAATTGTGTCTGAAGGCAGCCAAGCAGGTCTGTGGCCAGTTTCTCTAACTAGGAGAGAACATAATACGTATCAGAGCTGCTGTGGTTTTGATTTCAAATTTACACATGACTAAATTCTTACCTTGTGTCCGAGTGTTGCACTGGGCTTTGATGGTTCATCACAACTTTTATAAATGAAAAGAAAAACAAGTGTTACACAAGAGGGGGGGAAATACAATGTATGAAGGATGAGAAGACTCCACAAACCTGGAGAACTGTTCATAAAGGTGTGAGAGTGGTTTGGTGAGGGTGGACAGCACCTCTTGTAGGAACGTTGGCAGTGTGATATTAGTCAAAAGAGTAGACAAGATGGAGACCATCACCAAGCCAATTCCATTTAAAGCTCCACAGGCAGGCTCCACAGATTCTTCTGAGGGTTTCACAGAAAGAAATGCATCTAGAGTCTGCATCAGGAGAGTGTGGAAGGTAGAGAGATTCCCCAGGGCTTTGCTTTTCTTGCGTACCCAACTCAAAGGTGTATGAGGAGCTAGGGATTAGCACATGAAAATATGGTCACAGTGCCATTAACACAACTTTACCCATTTGAAACTGAAGCAAAATCCTTACATTTCATCTTCTGTTGAAATTGTGGGGTGTAAGGAGAAAAGTCCATACTCTCAATGATGACCAGCAAGATGTTTGCTATTGCATCTAGCATAGGTAGACTCTAAAACAAAACAAAAAAGAATACCAATTATAATAGACTCAACACCCCAACTAGGTACACAATTTAATAACCTTTCCAAGGTTGGAAGTGCCGTACTTTCAGAGCATCGCTTTCAAGAGAGGCAGATATCTTGGCACACAGCTCTTCACAGCATATATTCTCCTCAGCTGTGGCTACCAAAGCGGAGCAGCGAGCAAATGCCTTGTAAAGCCTGGACCAAGTACTGATCATGGCTTTCTGAGTGATCTAATCAAGGAATCAAGTCAAAAGACAAATAAAATCAAATAATTGCATTCTAATGGAGAAATCATTGTAAAAAAAGCTATGACTGCTCTTACTTGGGGTAGGGCTGAACCAGGAAGCAGATGAAAGACTGGAAACATCAATGCACTGTAAATGGCACTGAAGTTATGCTCCAGAGCATCTCCTTGATTCACTTCATTGGTCTGTGTTGGAACAATGATTTATCAATAGTAGCGAAATACAAGGCTTGCCTGGCACTTAAATGCATGTTCATTCTATACCACAGATTATTTAAATTAAGTACCTGAGTGATAGTGTCCGTCAGAGGGTTTACCACCACACTCCACATCCTCCAGAGCTGTTTCTTGTTCTTTACAACCTCTGCACTCCCACTAACCGCTCCTAAAACAGCCTCTCCAAATGCCAGGGGCGATGTAGGTCCACAAAACCCACAGCTCACAAGGGTTTCCAGGCTTGAGAAAAACCTGCTAGATGACAGTTAAGCAAGCAAACAATTTCAATAGAAATAAAGCAATTAGTTTAACTCTTAGGTTTAATGCAAAAAAATAAAGTTCTCCAAAATATTACTTTTGGTCTTGATATTAGGTATCAAATGACTTAAAAATTAAGTCTTATGGTTACCTCTCATCTTCAAGAAACGATGAAAGCTGGTTACTTTTGTAAAATAGCAGAATTAGGAAAAGTGCAGGTGTACCCTGGAAAAGAACATGTGAAAAATTATCTTATTCACACATTCATAATACAAAAGACATGCATAAATTCAATGGATGAAAAACTGATATTTGTGTTTAACAATTTACCAAGGCTTTACCATAAGTGGTAAAATAGAACTTACATTCAACAAATCCATGTTTGCCACTTGATAAGCTGCAGAACCAAGCACCTTCTGAGGGATTCCTTTAATGGTGGCTTCCAACAAAAGCTGCAGCAAATAATTTGAGCAAAAAAAAAAAAAAAAAAGTTATAACAGCAGGATCGAACCAACAACCTACATAAATTTTTACTACAATTCAAAGTTTTGGTTTTGAAACAAGTTTCTTATGCTCACCAAGGCTGCATTTATATAATGGAAAATATAGTAATAACCAGGGCTCCAGACTAACTTTTCTACTGGTTGCACTGGTGCTAACAACTTTCTCAGTTGGTCGCACCAGCTTATGATTTAGTCGCACCTTTTTTTTTTTAATGCTACATGCCATAGGATTAATCAATGCATGCTGATGAACAGTGGATTTAATGGACCAAAGCTAGCAAAGGCTTTCTGGGTTGCAGCATAAATACCTGTAATATATTAATTATCATTGCCAAATTTCAGAATTTTCATGGATTTTGGACAGTAATTTTAATCTGTAATCTTAAGCATTTTACATTTGAATTATATACAATCTATTTACATTTAAATCATATCCTATCTATCTATCTATCTATCTATCTATCTATCTATCTATCTATCTATCTATCTATCTATCTATCTATCTATCTATCTATCTATCTATCTATCTATCTATCTATCTATCTATCTATCTATCAGCATCATCTTTCTATCTTTTAAAAAATCATTAAACATTCAAATGTATGCATAACATTTTAAAATATTAGAGTATTATAATAAGATAATACAGATTTTTCATTATCAAAGTTTATAATTGTAACAAAAATCAGAAATCTCACACTCCTTACTTTCTGCATTTTATAATAATTTGCTTTTCCTCAGTCGAGCGATTACTCTCATCTAACTGCTGAAAAGACGTAGGAAGGGACACGCTGTTTCGTGACACATTTTCATTTTTATATGCCTTAATTCGTGAATTCGAAATTACCGCGTTTTTTTTTTGTAATTAGCGCGTTTCACCATCAGTGTGCACTGCGCGTGACGTCTACGTTCGTCAATAAATAAACTGCACACATGCGGAAGAACACCGTAGCCGGAGCTACTTCTCTCCATTAATGTCTATGACAAGTCACGCAGGCACTGGGCAACTCCGCATCCGAGTCGATCCTGGGATAAAATAGTCCGAATATAAACACTTATTATAGGTGTACCGTAGTGATTCAGGATAAATCAAAAACACGGTTTGGAAAATGGATTCATGATGTAGCCTACTCGTTCATTTTGAACATAATGTTGCGACTGTGTAGCTGTCAATCAGCCATGTTGAACCCCGGGCGTGCTGTTGTTGGTTGGCGGCCTGTGGAGAAGGGGGGCGGGTTGAGGAAGTTCGTCTGTTGTTTTTGTTGCTCTATTCTGAAGCTGTGTTTCTGAATGCCTGCACGTTGTGCTCAAGCGAATAAACAAGTTAACTGAACTCGGGCCTCATGTGATATGCTACAATAAGTTACGGACTGCAGCAGCTGATACAACGGCATTCTATTGCGCGAGCGTCCACTCGCACATTTGCGACCACATACAATTTTAACTCGCACATTCTCAAAAAATGGTCGCAAATGCGACCAATTTGGTCGCAGTCTGGAACCCTGGTAACAACTCTAATAATGCCAAATTGTCAATTTAAAAATCTTAAAATCTGATTGCGTGATGATGGCAGAGGATTCATTGCGCAACAGAAAACGTCCGATAAATGTCCTATCTTGTAGAATCAGTCAGTAAAAACCTTTTAAAGTTCTTGTATATTGTTTTCTTTCAATGCATTAGATAATTCATACTCAAAGTTATTAGATATTTTTCAGAAATCCTCAATGACAAAATTTGTCTTGTTCTTGTGAACAAAATCTCGCCTAGTTTCATCTCGTGCAGGACAATAAGTGTCTTGTTGCCACACCACTACATTTTAATATGCTGATTTGCTACTTAAGAAACATATCTTATTATCAATGTTGAAAACAGATGTGCTGTTTAATATTTTGGGGGAAATCAGGACACTTTGAATAGAAATTCAAAAGAACAGCATTTACTTAAAATAAATATTTTGTAACAAATGTCTTTACTTCAATTTTAAACAGTTTAATGCATCATTGCTGAAGAAAGATAAAAAAAATTAAAAACTTAGTACGTTCAGTGAGCAGCATGGTAGAGTCATAGCTGGGTTAAGCATCACTTTTTCAGGATCAAAATAATTTTACAGGTAATTTTCACCATGAAGCGCTATCTTACCAGTGCACGTTCAGCAGGCAGAGCATCTGAAGACAAGATGGACTGAAGAGCCTGTAGGAGAAGCGTAAGGACCTCTGAACCCTGCCGTTCCTTCTTGTTACCTGTTGACGAGTGTGACAGGAAAACCTCTTAAATTAGCCAGTATTCACAACAAAAGAACGTGCAAATTATCTTTGACTTAAATGTTCACCAACCGGCTTCTATAGCTGTGCTGACAGAACTGATCAGGTTGCTCCAAATAAGATTAAGAAGTGCTTCTGTGAAAAAAAATACTCAAAGATTAATATGGACAGCTTTAGCATATATTTCCTTTACTGACTGATCTAAATAACAATAAACAACCTTAAAAAGACAAACAACCTAAGGTGAAAGTTAAGTTGGCATTAGGAGTCTAGGCTACATTATGCAGATGACATTGTTGAATACCTGGAGCATGTTTTCCCACAGCAATGAAACCATCGCTGATGGCTGATATGAGGGTAGAGGCATGTCTGCTGAAAAAGGACGGGCTGGTGAGGAACGGGTGTGTCAAGGGCTCTGAAAAAACAAAAAAAAAACATGTTAACATCTGCTATATCTGAAGTTTCTTTCCATCACTGCAATTACAGTATATGAAATTCTCACCGTAACGTGAGGTTCCACATATTGACATGTAGTTGTACATGAACATCTGTAGATTATTAATCAAATCCACGTTTATATCACACGTTACATTTTGTATAGACCTTGAAGCCCAATGAATCACTGATAGAAAACAACTTTCAAAGCTCAGACAATACTGTTTGTGCATGATTACCCAAGCTGAGTTGAAGACTTTCTTTAGCAGCTGTGGCCGTAACGTCCGGACCCAGGAGCCAGTGCAGAGTCATCTCTAGTCCCAGGAGCTGAATGGAGCGGTAGGACTGAGGCGCCTGCATGCTGCTGTTCAGATTCATGCGAGGAGTAGTGCTCGTCGAGCTGCAGGAGGGAATGCCTAGAGAACAGGAAAATGAAAAATGACATGCAGCTAATATGACAACATTTGGGCTAGACACAAAAAAGAAGCAAGGAGCTTAAAGGTACAATATGTAGGATTTTCACCAATAAAGGTCGCAGTTACCAACAATAACAAAGGCGAAGCTAGATGACGCTATGAGGGAGAGTTGAAAGATGGGAGATGACGCTATTTCACCATCCAGAGATGTTATGGAATTAATGGATCATGATCACGTATGAGGTAATTTTTTTTGTTTTCGTATTACGTCTGATCGCAATATTTTATGTCACCATAATGAATTAACTGCAAAGAAACAGAAATGTTATGCTATATTATCCTGTTACAGCTAAGTGTCAAATGATTCGTTGGGTTAATGCTGTGCAGTTTTATGTGTTTATGGTTAATGCCGTGTCGTTTTATAATGCTTTTGTGTTGATAGGGGGCAGACATCAGTTTTTACTTCTCCTTTTTTCCTTAGTTCCTTAGTTTTCCTTTTTTGTCCCGAAGTCAGCTTGCCATGGTCCACAATGTTTGAACGAAACAACAGCTTGCAGATAAACGTTACACACTACGCAATTGTCCACGTCTGTCACCATGGTTACATCATGGATGTGGCAGCACGAGCGGAAACCGAGAAAAGCGCGAATATTGCGTCACTGACAAGCAACATTTTTTTCTGGGATGCCCACTTATTTAAAATTGGAATTTCTCTGAAATAAAAACTGGAGACTTTTGGGATATTGTAAGTACACAACTGCAGGGAATACATCACGCTGTGCAAGATATTTTTGGATATTTTATTACAAAATTCCTACATATTGTACCTTTAAATATAACTTTTTTTTTTACATATTACAAACAAAACTAATCTAAACTGCCATCTCATTCCATCCCCTTTACATGATGTTATGATGAAGGAACAACAAGGAAATGAGCTGTACCTGTTTTAGGTGTATTAGGGGTGCCATTGCTTGGGTTAGGGGTACGAGCAGGTGTAGTGGGGGACTGCAGTGGAGAATCAGGAGGAAGTGTGCTGTGTAGTAGAGGCACACCAACCTTTAAGAAGGAGGTGGAAAGAAAGGATAAAGAAATTGTTGCTGTAATTAATCATTAGAACCATTGCCATACATTAGGTACAACTGTCTGCAAATATAGTCATCTATCAACATAAACAGTGCATTTTACCTGCTCAAAGTTAGCGGACAAGTTGGGCCCAAGCTTGACTACGAGATACCACCACACCTCCAGCTTGGTGAGCAGAAGAGCTTCAGTCCTGACTTGGATGGAACTGAGGGGCTGCATGAGGAGCTTCAGGCGCTTACTGCTGCACAGGATATCTGCTCAAGACAAACCAGTAACAACTTTAAAACATAAGGGGAGAAAATGTAGAATGCTAAATAATCATGAACTGCCGCTGGCCGGTTACTTAGAGTTCAAACACTTGTTTACCAATAAATTTCAATGGCATGTCAGTTGTGATCACTAAACAAGGATTTTTAAACACTCTAAGATATTTGAGCCAAGCATAAAAAAATATCCATGACCTTATCATCATGACTTTCCACAAGATACAATTTTGTAATTCTCTGATATTCTCAGGTTTTCCATGACAGTGGCTATTACATCAAAATTCCAAAGACACTTGCCTGGATTAAGGGCAAAATTGTCAATGAGGCTCTTCCAAGCTATGAAGGCAATCTTCTTAATATTAGGGGAAGAGTTGCGGAAACCCAGCTCCTCTAAATACAGCAAGGAATTAATAAAAGCACCGCCTTTGTGGAGCAACTGAAAAGAGACAGAAACACATCCTTATCGACACTGACAATACCAAGATTCAGAACTGAAAAATGGAGACTTGAAGAGCAGCATTTAGTGACTGAGAATCTTACCTTCCCCAGAAGTTTCACAAACAAGGGCCAGAGCTTCAGCATATTCGTCTCATTCTTAGAGGCAAAAAGCTTCTGCATTTCAGGGATGAGCATCTGGAGGCAGCAGAGCAATAGAGAGCACATGCATAAATATATGCACAACAACAAAAAAAGCTGCTGTGTACATCCGCATAACACTTACAGAGGACATCATTGGCTCTACAATGGCCGCCACCTCTTGCTGTTTCTCCAGAAGAAGAGGCATACCCAATTCCAGTGCTGCTGCTGCACGCAAGCGTACTTTATTGGCCGAGTGAACCACAAGAGGAACAACCAGCTTGGCCCAGCACACGGCTCCAGCAGCCATCTGAGTGGGGGCCTGCTCCAGCAACCTGACGGTCATCACAAAATCTTATTAACAGATTATCTCAAGTATGAAGGACCTTGCAAGATGGCAGTAGCAAGAATAAGAAATTTCATCAAACCTTATTACAACATTGAGGGACTCATGGTCAATGAGGATTGACTGAACCTCTCGAGTCTGCAAGGCCTCCAGACTCTTGAGAATCTCTGGGGCCTGAAATGTAGAAAACATTTTAGCCACACAAGATGGCAACTCAGGGAAAAAAAAAAAACATTAAAAACAAGTTTTTCAAACCTTTTTGGATGCCACCTCTGGCGAAAAATTCTGTTTTGAAATCACCCATAATGCTCGCGTGCATGTAAACTTTTCCTTGGACTTTACCACAACATTACAGAGTGTAGACAGTATATCTTCGGAAATATTTGCTGAAGAAAACAATGAAAAAAAAAAGGATTATATATGCTACTACTTATGGGGTGGGGATGTAATATTATACTAGAGAATTAAACTTTTTATATACCTGGTATGACTGAAACAATGTGTGAGTGGAAGACACAGAATCCCAAAGCCTGCAGTGCAGCTTGACACAGCTCCTCATTCTCACTGGAGATATGTACCTGAAAAAATAAAAAAAGGTTTACAGGGTTGATGCGTAGTTAAGATATACAGCTTTCTGAAATAACCTTTTCTTGTTTATTTTGGAGAAAGAAATATAATGCTAAATATTCAGTTACATGCACAAAGTGCCAGTGAATGAGTCTTAGTTCAGAAAGGCGACAACTTACCAAAAGGATTTTACTAAGACGTGCAAAATGCTTTACAACCACAGGCAGAAACTGACGCCCTTCCTCTCCATTGAGACGGCTAGGAGAAAGAAAGAACGACAAAGACTTAATCAATCTACTAATAACTACACAATATTTGATGTGCTTATGTAAATTCAGATGTCTCGATTCAATTCAAAAGATATCAATTAAATTTGATTTGATTCAATTCAATGACTTCAATTATTAAATTCAATAGCCCAATCACAAAAAAGTAATAAGTGAATAAATTAGTTTTTTAACCAATGCATCTTTGTTTTGTAATAAGTTTGACACCCAATATTTTAAATAAAAGTGAAATTTAACAATTCTCAAATCCATTTTTTAAACCAGAGCTAAAACTACTAACTAATATGAATTTCAAAGTTGTTTAAAGCCAAAAACATTCATTAATAAAAAAAAAAAGAAACGAGCAAATAATCAAACAAGCAGCAATCGCACAAATACATTTAGAACAAAAATACAAATGAAATAACCAGTGCTTTAAGTTTTTCAGGTAGGTCTAACATTAGTTTTCAGGTACAGAAATTGAAAAAAGTAATTAAATGTTAAATAACACTGCATTTAATCTTCACAATAAAAAATTAAATAACGGTTAATCATTAAAGTTACAAAAACAGTTAAGTGAAGAGCAGAGTAATTTTCTGTCTTTTTCAGTTTCATTAACATAAAAACAGACATCAACAGGGAAATTAAGTTGCTGTCACTTTCAGATCCAATAAGGATACACATGCGTTCTTTCTCTACTGCTTAAACCATAACTGATAAGGTTTACTTAGATACTCGTAAAGGCGGGCACTTTGAGATAAATGTGTGATTTTGACCGTTTAGGTGCAAGGAGACGTGAAAGAATTAATTTTATTATGTGGACACTGTTGTGTGCGCTCACAAAACTTCCCTTTCACTTTGTTTAAATTGGCAAGGCTTGAAAACACATGCAAAAGGTCAACTTTCGTGACCATGCAGTACTGGCTCGATGGGGACACTGACAGTTCCTTCAACAAACATCTTTCACACTGAAAAGCCCACCTGTATCAAGCGTGTTCAGAACTGAATCTAGTGGAAATGGCTAGTAATAAGATTAACGTCAATAAGACACGTTCAATGTTTGCGAAAATGGGGGGAAAAAATGTATTCATGGCTTTTGAGAATCAATATCGAATCAACTACATTTAAAAAAACGATTAATTACAAAAATCATTTTTTTGGCCAGCCCTAGTTTGTGAATAAAAACCCAAATGAAATCTGTTCACATCATAAAGCATAGAAGTCTCTTCAGAAGACTTTGTTCGATTTACATGGACTTGGATTGTAACCTCTTTAAAGGGATACTTCACCTCTGGAAAGATGAATGTGTATTTAAAATGGGTCATTTATGTAGAAGAAATGAAATTATTTTTTGATTAATTTGGCTTTCTAGACAGAGAAAATCAAGAAAATGTATTTTTGGCTTATTTGGATAAGACAACAACCCCTGAATCCCCCAACTACCTCACATTTCCATGACTACCTTTAATGTGTGTGACTGTGTGCTAATGTGACCTGGTGTGGTTACAGTGCAGGGATGTTTTTTTGTTTTTTTTTCAGTCTGCCCCTGCATATAGGCCTGCAATATACATTATTCTCTGTATCAAATCATTTCATCTTATTACCCACCCCAGCCCCTGATGTTTCAGGTGCAGACCCTAATGTTTTTTAAAATCTAGAAACGCCAAAGTAATAAAATAAAGCAGAAATCCACACATTTGCCTAAACTAAAGCCTACTCAACAGTGACAGACACCAAAACCGTAAGCTAACACTTACTTTGCGATGGTGATGTAGGCATCTGTCTGCTCTGACAGCCCAGCTGCTTCATCTTCAAGACAATCTAGAAGAGGTAGGAGGCTAGCACTAGATAGAGGTACTGCAGCCATCATCCTCACAACCTGAAAGACGTGAAAAGCACATTGAAGCAATGCATAGCACATCAGAAGAATCTGATTTCACAAAGTACATGTTCCTGGAACAACACGCAAATCAATCAGATTTGAGGGACGTGTTTACAGTTTGTCAAATTCAGGCTTACAACCAGGGTTAGATGCCTCTTCAGAGTTTTCACCTTTCATTTCCCTCTGATTTTAGGGGGTAGCTTGAGGGGGGTAAGGTTACGTAAAGTGGTAGGGATATGTTTAGGATTATAGCTTCAGATAGGAATTTTGTTCCAGGACCAACAAAATATGTCAAACTCTCTGAAATCAAGATGTGCTTGTAGCATTAATTACAAGAGAGAATCTAATGCAATAAATAAATAAAACTAAATAATAATTAAGGAGTACCAAATCAGTTGAGTAACAGGATAAGGGCTTAAGTTTTAAATTCTGGACCTCTTAATCTTTTCAAAATACATTAGAAACTACTGTGCCCCTTGGACCTTTAGGACCCCAGAGTGACTCTCACCTTGCACCTCACATGCTACAGCCCTGGCTGGGAGTTTTGCATCACGCATTCCTGCGATTAATAATCGATTATGAAAAAAACTATGCATAAGTTAATCTGCATGTATGAAAAGTTAACATTTTAATCATGGCATGTTATATTGGAAGTGAAAGTGAGCTGGAATAGATCGATGCATGCGGGACATCGTGTTCTCTTGTTATGATAAGATATCAGACGCACAAATGGCATTAATGACTGGACTACATTTCTATTTTGTGCTCTTGCATTGATCTACTACTTCTTAAGGACATATTTTAGGAGAATAAACCCTAAATACGATGTTTAGCTATCCAGAGAAGCTAATAACAATAACGTTACGCCGTCCATCTTTATTAAACCTCTCTGCGAAATATCATAACATTTCTGCTTTAAAATATAAAGTTTTTACTGGTGGTTGTGCACTAATGTCGGACTTATCAGTCATATGTGCAATATTAGTCCACATTATCGTTTGCATTTTAAAGCTATTGTGTTAACATGTGCGTTGATCGTTCAGTTACAACTTGTGGGCACCTAACGAGCAGAAAAATAAAGAGGTCGTAATATGCCGTTAATTTAAAACTTTAAATCGTCATGAACGTTTTTGCTGTAATCAATCTAATCCAAAAGGAACTTCCCCTACAAAGACTGCAGAGTTATTAGCGAGCTAGTTACCATTATCATGTTCCCCACCCAACCCCCTGAACACACTCATGAACAGACACAACTCAAGATGTCTCACCTCGCGCTTGAGGACACGCTAACAACCAATGAAGGCGATATCATCGACACACGATGTACATCGGAGAAATTAGAGGGGTTTATACAACAGTGTTTGTAAACGATCAAGATTGCGCAGCGTCTGTCCACTCCTCACTCCCCGCGAAAATGCTGGCGCCAAACATGACGCGCGATTGACGCGTCACCTTCAACCCGACGTCAACTCCGCCCTCTCATAAATTATTTGTTGAATGAATGATGAAATTAAGACACTATGGTCATTTGATTAGTTTATTATTTGTAAAATTGTTCACCTAACATTACAGTTTGTAAATATACATTTAAATGTATACCTTACCTCAATTCTCTGATCGAGGGAAATGCTAAATAAGGTAAAATATCTAGCCCAAGTGTAACCCTGCATCACAATTCTCAGTCTGAATAAAAATCAAGAATATATGTACTCTTAAATTCTCGTTCAACAATATTTTCCATCAATTTTTCCGCTGCAGTATTCAATAACTTTGTATTGGCAAATTCTGTTTGTTTATTTTTTTTTATTAGTAGTTCTGTTGTGTTGAGCAGAGTTGCTAGAATGTCTACTTAACAATTTTTGTCTCAAGATAATGAAATTTATAATTAATTTATAATGTTCTCTTCCTTATGCGTTTTAAACCTGTATGACTTATGTAGGCATAGAATATATTATGAAGAATGTTGGTAAACCAACATGCAAAAAATACTTTGGTTAACTTATCATTAACACATATTATATGTAGGGCTACATAAACACACAAAAAACACACACAAAAATTCTTATATTTCCAATGGGTTTATTTCTATTAAAGCCAAGAGATTTCAATTATTCAATTATTTTAATTATTTTGGTTAAATGTTGTTCACATTAAAACACTGTAAAACGTTAAATACAATTTTGAAAACTGTTTTATAAGAGTTTTTGAAATGTGCACATGCCAACACATACATTTATGATTATTATTAGCTTTAAATTGCACTGTGGTTAAAAAAGTAATATATATACACTTGTAAAAAGAAGTGTGATTAGTGAATTAAACAGTGGTCAAGAGAAGGTGTCAGCATGATCTCGCTATGAGGAGAGGAGTTCACTCCTGAGAAGAGTTCACAGCGTTATACTGTAGCTGAAACCCTCCAGCAGTCACAGAAGAATCAGAGAGGAACTTCAGAGTCATGACATTCCCTGAGCAAGAGACAACACAGAAACAAAGATAAAATCTCTGATCTCTAGTTCACTAACCATTAAGAGGAAGAATTTAAAAAAAAGAGATGCACTTTTGAACTTAAAATGACTACAACAACAGACCTGTACTTATGAAGTCCTCCGGAAGTTCATCCCCACAGTATCTATCCAGGATAGACACAAAATGATTTTATTATTTTTGGATTACATTTATTTATTTATTGCTAAATTGTAAACTCTGAGCAAATGTAACTTAAAAGGCCGATAGTGAATAAAGCATAAACAATTATTTACCTGCCAACAAAGCCTGAAACATCATCATAGCTGTCAAAGATCTCCAGATAATCACTGAGGCAAGCTGTATCCTCCTCAATATCAAAGTCTAGGAATCGCAGGCGTATTCTCTGTCCGTAGCGCACACGAATGTGCCAGTAGCAAATCTGTTCATCCTGGTAGTTTTCTGGATAACCAGGAGAATCTAAAACCTTCTCCTGATCTGTGTACACTCCTCCACACTCCTTTGCTGCAAAGTCAGTACAACAGGTGTACAAATTAATATATAAATAAATGAAAAATCAAATCAATAAATAAATAAATATCAATAAATTAAAATATAATGAATGAAGGGGAACAAACTGGATACAGTTTAAATATCTAAATATCTAAATTAAACTTTCAGGCAATGCTTGTTCAAATCATTATTCAAAACCTTTGTGTGTGTGTGTGTGTGTGTGTGTGTGTGTGTGTGTGTGTGTGTGTGTGTGTGTGTGTGTGTGTCAAGTATTCCCTACATTATTGGGACAAAATATCTCCACAAAGATGGTAATATCCGAAATTCTTGTCCTTGTGTTTTGGGGAAGTTTATTGAAAATGTAAAAATGCAGAAAGTTTTCTGGAATTGGTATGGGTTGGGTTATGGATAGTTTCCATAAAACATGAAAACAAGCACAAGTGTGTGTTGATCAGTTTCATCAGATGAGATGACGGTCACTGTAATAACTGCTTAAATGATCAATTGGGAGCTTAGTTAGAATGCCATGTCTAAAAGGACATTTGACAGAAAATCTCAACCTGAAAGTATCTGGTCACCATTTACTCTCTGACTTCTCTTTGAGATCACTCCTGACTCAAGCTCTCCATAGGGAAAAGTTCTTTCACTGGCTCATTATGATAAATCAGGAGAAAAGAGCCAGTCACAAACTCAGCTGGGTCACTGTTAAAACATTACTAAACCTTGTAAAACTTTCACGGGGCTTCGTTTAGATTACTCACAGTGAGAGACATTTTATATATTCACACAAGAAAACACATCCAGAGAAAACAAGCAAGCTTTTTACAATAAATGTAACGTATATGAATAATGTCATGTGCTGTAATTTACTGTCCATCTGTCATCATGTGCCATAAAACAGCCATCACCTTTTCCCCTCAATGTTTAGTCATGGTTGTCTTTGTCTAGACCACAATTTATCCCACCCTTATAGTTTAGAGACCAATGAAAGTCTGAAAATGATATAAAGAAAGGGTCTTTAACCTATGGAGATTTATAACTTACTATCACGCTAATGACTACATTTTAGTCCAAGTTAAGGGTGTTTCCCACAATCATTGTTAGCCAAGTATGGTCATAAGTTCCATAGTTATCATCTCTTAATCATTTCTATTTCCCAAAACCATAGTTTCAATGAACATTCGCAAACAGCATCACAAAGTACTACAGCTCATGACCTGTTGTTAGAAGCAAAGTTACCTGTTTATATAACAAGTGGACTTAAATCCTTATCTTGGAAAAAAAAAAGCTGGCATTCAGTACAATCTATGAGTATGTTTACACAACAATACTGGAAGAGTTTCTTTGCATTTTTAGCATAAAGACGACAACATTGTCAAAACTATCCCTGTTCACACGAATCCATGAAAACAATTAAAAATGCTGTTTAAAAGACTAAACACATAATACGCATGTGCATGTCGTCCCCGTTTTCACAAACTGGAATTTTTGTCGCTTACACAGAGACGATAACGGCATAGTTTTCAAAAACTTGCACTTTGAAATTCATTTGCATTTTCAGGCCCCCAAAACGCCATTGTTGTGTAAATGGATGGCCATTTTTTTTTTTGTTGAATGTAAACAGCTCCTATATCTTTCTTTTCGAATATAGACAAATTTAATTTATGTCTTTTACCAGTTTAACACCATTATCGTCTCCATGTAAACTACAAAAACACAAATTCGAGAAAACGGTGATTTCCTGCGCATGCGTATTACGCATTCAGCCTATAGGGGACAGAGTGTTTCTTTATAAAGTGACATCACTAACTGCTGGCCAGGCTTGCATTATACAATGTTTGTATTTTTCCAAATCTCTCTTTGTATGACTTAATCCACCCAGATTTGCCTAACTGCCACCTCTCAAACTCACCCTCAGGGTTATAGCAGTAGACATCCCACTTTTCACTTTTGTTGAGCCGGTATCCATAATCAATAATTCCGACCTTCCCGAAACCACAGTTGACACCAGCTTTAACAATCGGATAACCCACACGTCCTTTGTCAAACCATCCAGCTGCACACACATGGAACCCTTTGGGAGAAAGACAATATCAAAATGATCTCAAATTCAATTAATTAGCAATTCAACTAATAACTAGATGGTAAAGTTAGTAGACAAACTTTAAGTTGGCTTAAAAAAGCCTAGCCAGAACATTTGAAAAAAGTTGAAAAACTGTTCTAGCATGGTTTAACATGCCTTACCATGTGTCCAGTAAAGAAATATTAATGAGTGTGGTGAGCAGGACGAGCCTGAGTGACGTGAGAGCGGTGAGAGGCCGGTGGCGTGAGGTGTAATGAGCGACACCTGTGAGACGCACCTTCTCGCATCTCTCATGGAGGAGCGGAAGCATAAAGGAGGAGCGACGACAGTGCAGATCGAGAGAGGGACAGGCCTGAACCTATGTTGTGTTTTGGTTTGTGTGCCAGCAGTTGTCTGTGAGGGTCTGCTGGCTTTTACTTTAAGTTTTGTATTTGTTTATTTTATTATTAAAGTGTTGAATGTTCGCCGGTTCCTGCCTCCTTCTTCCCATAACAATGAACCTCGTTACATTGGTGCCGAAACCCAGGAAGAAGGAGGAATGTGCTGTCAGAGAGTCCTCGCCGCAGTGGGGAATCCACGGTGCCATCGATCATGGTGGGGAGAGTCCGTCACCATGAACTTCAAGGTGGTGCACTGGAGTGAGTTGCCAAGGGGACGGTTGAGCTCACTGCCGACCACCTGGGTGCTGGATGGGCGGCTGCCGTCCACGAGGGAGCAGAGAGATCGGCGCCGTTCACCATGGGCTGGAGCCTGTTACCATCCGCCATGAAGGGGAGGAGCAGGGAACAGGCGATTCCTGCCATCTACCCGAATCCGGAGGAGCCGTCGCTATCCACCAGGCGGCGGAGGAGTGTCGAGCCGTCCACCGAGGGCTATCCAGCGCCACTGCCAGGCACCGCGGAGAAAGAAAGATTAGTTAGAAATAAATATTAGTTAGAAAGAAAGAAAGAAAGAAAGAAAGAAAGAAAGAAAGAAAGAAAGAAAGAAAGAAAGAAAGAAAGAAAGAAAGAAAGAAAGATTAGTTAGTTAGAATGAAAGAAAGAAAGAATGGGGAAGAACGATCTGGTCATCCGTTCCCTTAAAGGAGCTAAGAGGCTGAATCCTCCCAGACCCTCCTCAGTCCCTATGTGGGACCTTTCCATGGTTTTGGAAGCCATAAAAGGTGCCCCATTCGAGCCAATCCACTTCGGACATGAAACATCCGAACATGCGAACCGTCTTGCCTTTTGCCGTCAAGCCAAGTTAATTAATTAAATGTTACCAAATTCAATATTAACAATGAGTAATAATGTTTAAAAAATAATACATAAAAATCGATGTATTGTAAATTTATTTTTTTATTTTTTTGTGTATTGTAAATTTATTTTTTATTTATTTATAATTTTTTTTTTCTCAGTGTTCATATTATTGCATTTGCAGTATTTCACAAACAGATTCTGTAGAGACTGAATATAAAATGTTCTCTATGACAAAGCTAATAATTGATGGAAATTCGTCTTTTTCAAGGGTATGAAGAATAAAGGGCTCCTGTGTTCCGAGGAGCCATAGGCACAATTTGAAGGCTGGAAAACAGAGATGCAAAGAAGCAAAGCAGACCTCCTACATAGAGTGCCATGGGCCTGGACTAACCATAAAATGTTCTCATTACTGATCAGAGCTCAAGTCTGGATAAAATTTACTCTTACTGCAAAGAAAAGGGAATCATCTTACAAGAAAACAGGTGTTACTGCTCAGGCAACACATGACAAAGACTTTTACAGTTAAACAAAACACTGGGTGGCACTGGAGAATGACCATAGCTTTGTTTAAATGATGTGTGCAAATATGTAATACATCTAACTGTGAGAATGTTGATTATCATTCTGCTTGCTGACGGATTCAAAATAGTTTCTGAATATGTACTATTATACAATAAAACCTAATCAATGTGATCCAAGTTACAGGACTTGCTCAGCTTTCAAAACCTATGCCATGCAGACCCTCTCTGGCTGTTTATTTTGACATCTGATCCAAGTGAGATTTGTAAGTGTGATACAAACCAATTTGTCGAGCAGCTTCCAGTTGATCATACGTAGCAAGATCTCCCCCCTCAAAATTGCACACAGCCTTGGCTTCCTTATATGTCAGCTGATATCTTCCTTTGCGAGATTCGCGGTGGTAAACTCCAGCTGCTTGCTCTATAAGGAGAGAGGTGATGGGTCTCATTTGGCAACACTTTCAGCTTCGAGGACTCATGTGAAGTTATCTGGGTCTGTTCAGTGTCTCAGAACAATGATTATGCCTGTCTACACAAATTACATCAGAACTAAAACAAGGAACTTATTTTAGAAGGTTTTACCCAACATATATATATTTTACTGTGCAGGACATCCTGAATACACAAGGGACAAATATGATGTACATCCAGTTTCAGTTGCTAAGATTACTAAACCAGATGATGCCTCTTTTTTACCTCACATACAGAACATCATGCTGTTTTGCAGTTGTTTTTAAGCGCGCATGCATAGTTTGGAGGAAGTTGTATCCTGTCCCAGATGAGTTATAAGCCAGTGATTTTACTGTGCTGGCCTCAAATATCCAGGTTTTCGGACTTCAACCATTAGTGAGCTCCAAACAAAAGCCCAAAATGGGAGACTCATTGGAAGAATGAATGTAGCAAGATACTGTAGTTTGTTTAGCCGTAAGTATTTTCAGATGTGTTGTAGCTGTCATGCCACTTTGCCACCACAATTAACATTTAGTTATGCCCCTATGAACTGCATATGAGAATATGATGTAGATCTATGTTTACATCAAATCCATGCTTTAATGGTAATCTAATCATCGCATGTTTCAACAGTCCAGTGGCTTGCAACTATAAATGTCTGCGTTTAGCATCACAGAGCATCTTCGATGACGGTATTCTATGAAGATATCTCTTTTTGCATTCCGATTCTGAAATCCAAAGGCAGAAGACATTTTTCTCAATTACGTGGATTTGGCCCATTTTCCTCTACTTTTGACACTCAACTGTTTTTTTCTGCCACCACAGCAGGAAATGACATAACCGTAGATCTATAGAAGCCCCGTCCCTTTTCAGCGCTGCGCCCATTGGGTTCTGTCGTCTGGTTTGTATTTCCACAGCATGAAGGTCTTACGGATTTTTGAATGAACCGCTGGTTTTAAAATGTTCCCGGACTACTGACATTTGTCATCCGCTTCAAATACAATGCTCATGATAACTTTGGTTAATAAACCCACTTCACCAGGTATTTCTCTTCGGCAGCGATGCCATAGAAATATACAGAGCTACTGCAAAAACAGAAGTTCAAACAAAATTCTAAAGATGGCTGCGTGCTTGTTTCTCTGGCGGTAAAGGTCTATTGGACTATCGATCAGTGCAGAGCATGCATCTATCTGATTTCATTAAAGAGCAGAAGTGGGGTTCATCTAAGGTAACCATTATCCAAACTTCCCAACGTTTCAGGAGTTACTTCAATGAAGCAAAACAAGAAGGCTAATATCATTTCGTTTCTAATATTTTATTACTATATGTAGTAGCCTACCGACTAGTTAATTTAGGAAAAGTTACTTCTATAAATTTAAATCTACAAAACCTTTGTGTGTGTGTGTGTGTGGTTCCAGTCTTCCAGTCTCAGCATGAAGTTTTAACATTTACTCTCGTGTAATGGAAATCATTTTTCTATTTATCCCCCATAATTCGAACACTAATTAGGCTAGGCTACTTATTAAATGGCTTAACTCAAATTACAGGTGGCTACAACAGAAACATTAGTAAATGTTGGTTTTATGCGGAAAAAGAGTGAAATCGTATATAGTTATCAAATTCAGAATGCTCTGCCCTATGTCTTAACAAACAACTCTAATCTACAAAGAAATGCCATCAGGATCCAAGGAACTCATGCCAGTGAGTTTCTTGGATCCTGATGAAAGTGTTTTGAGGTGCCCTGGGGTAAGTTGCAGTAGCCTGTGTAACGGAATGAAGTCATTTCCCTGTGTTTACAAGGTCCTTCAGACTGGCTGCTATCAGCCTTCAAAGAATTAAGCCTTTCATTAAGTTCTAGCGCGAAATGCACAGCACATGTAGCTAGTATAATAGTTGTACAACATATAAACCCTGTTGAACAGTAAATGAAAGATTTTTCGTTTTAAAATTAGGGGACAAGTTAAGAAACCACACTTTTAAAATAGCCTATTGAAAAGTCATGTCCAGCAATTCAACACACAATTTGGATCAACAGTAAGAACAATTGAAATAAATACCCAGCCAGATAGAGTTGTGCAGTATCCCATTCTTGTAACCCCAAGCTTCAGTCTCCTTCAGGACACATATAACGGCGAATACCGTTAACACGCGCATTTCTCTCACTCCGCAGCGGATCATACAGATGTTAGTGCAGCGGTCACCCAATGCACTGTGTGAAACACATCATGTTGTGTTGTGAGTTTAAATGGTTTTCCTGCCTACTCGACTCCGTTAGGTGTGGTCTGACGTGTGATTTCAGTAAATGATGACGATTGTGCGGAGGGCTGGATCGGGGTAGCCCTCAGAGCAGAGCATGCCCTGCTAGAAGCTTATTATAGGCTAGCTATATTGAATGGTCTTGAATATTGGTTTGCGTCCACTAAGAAAAATAGTCCATTAGCTTAGCTTGTGTAATGACAAGAGCGTGAAGCAGCCTGTAATGAAATCACTGCTACACTTTAATTGAAACATTGTAACATAACAGATATCAGATTTTAGATTAAGACCACTCATATTTTTTTTTTAAATCTAGCAATACAAGAAGACATAATATAGGCACCTAGTCTCGAGTCTTTTGAAAAGATGTAAAAGTATTTTCTTTGTTTACATAGAATATCATATTTGAAATTAACTAATTTTCTTTATATTTTAATGATTAAAACATTGCAAAATCTATAAAAAGGTCAAAATAACTATATATATATATATATATATATATATATATATATATATATATATAATAAAATAGCTATATATACTGTATAAATTCAATATATATATATATATATATATATATATAATATATTAATTAAGTGTTTATTTATTTACTTATATATTTATAAATGTATGTATGTATGTATGTATGTATGTTAAATGAAAAATTACATCATTGAGGTCATCACTGAGATAACACTCTGAATAAAATTAAACAGCAGAAACAGACTTGTCTTCGGATAATTCGTTTTCTCTTTCTTTTTCTTGTATAAAAGTATTTAATCATTTTAAATGGAATTTATTTTTTCCAACATAGACAGACAGGAGTAATTGCTTGCAGATTTCATCAAATAACACCCGTCTGTTGTACTTCGACTTCAATTTAAGAATGTTTCACAGTCCTGCCTACAACATGATTTGCAAACATTTGTTTCCATTCCCCCTTTCGTGACCTCATGCCATACTGTAACACTGTCTAGCTCATTTTGTGGTTTAATACAGGCCATTTCAAAATCTGTGAGTCTGTGAAAGGCCTACACACCCGAAAGAAATGAAAACCAAAGAAAAGTTAAGCCGGTAACTTTAACCGGCTGAACAGACATTTATCTGTTTCAATGATAAAAACAATTTATGATATTGATTTAGTCTTGTATGCCATCCATTTTTATGAGGCTAGTGAAGAAATGATTAGATCACTCCATTAGATCATTTCATCCAACATAATATAGGTACAGCTTAACTTGTCATACTTAATTGCTTCCAGATTAACAGTTTACCGCGCTGGCCTTTATATGAGGTTTTAATTCTTTATTAAAGTGGATAGGTAGAAGAAAAAAAAAGATAGTCTATACTGTGGCACAGAAAAAAGATCAGGTGGTGACTTGAATACTACCATCTGCTCATTTCACTCTTAGAAGAAAAGGTTCTATATAGAACCTTAAAAGGTTCTAAAGCGCTATGTATTTGGAACCCTTAAAATGCAATGTTTTTATCCTCCAAAAATCTGCATGATTAAAATGTGATATTAAGTTACTACAACAGTTTAATAAACAATAATTTAATCACAAATGTTGCAGAATAATGTAATATATGAATGAATAATAGCCTTTAAAGAACCTTTGTGCCAAAAGTGTTCTTTCTTGTCATTATTGAACCTTTTTTACCATAAAATGTCCTTTGGAGTTGAGTAAAGAACCCTATGCTACATATATAGAACCCTTTTTTCTTATAGTGAACTTTACAGAAATGACATACTAAACAAATAAATTTATGCCAAAGCTGATCTTGGTTTCCAGGTCACATTGTCTCAACCTTTCTGGAAGAGAGAAACAGAATTTCATACAATGATATCTAATTCCATGACACAACATCCTGCTCAAGTCTAAACTATGGTAGAAACCACAAAGACGCACCAACCAATACACCCAAGCCCACATTCTCCCTCACAAATGAGTCACTTATGTCTCGCTCCGAATAGTTCACTTAAAATCTGTCCTGCCTCATTTTATTAGATTTTTTATTATCATTAAATACTGAGTAATGCAATGCATGCATTATGCTCCCAACCAAATGCTATTGTTTAATTGTAATCATAATGGAAAACCTGATACTTATCTAACAAAAATATCTAAAAATATCAAAAAGTAATTTTTTATAGTGTCTATATGAAGAGTTCAGATGCAAAAGCCTCTAAATGCCATTTGAAGTTTTCTTCTAAAATGACCATTTTTATCAAACTTGTATATTTAAGTTCAGTAATTTCACTTAAATGACAATTAATAGGTAATCTTCATTGCCATTTAAGTGAAATTACTGAACTTAAATATACAAGCTTGATAAAAATGATCATTTTAGAAGAAAATTTCAAATGGCACTTAGAGGCTTTTGCATCTGAACTCTTCATATATATATATATATATATATATATATATATATATATATATATATATATATATATATATATATATATATATATTCTAATGGGAAAAATAGCTAATAAAATTTTTATAATTATTGCATAGTAACATGGAAACCTTTAAAAAAATCTAAATAACAATAAAAAAAAATATTGAACAAAAATATATTACAAAAAAAGATGTAAAATTTTAAGGGTTTGGTCACTTTTGACCAAGAAGAATCCAAGGGTGACCCCTAAAAGAAGAGGACCTTTTTGTACTCTAAAAGACCAGAATTAAAGTTGAGGCATGAACATGCACTATGAAACGTCATCCAGTAGATGGTGTTATAGGACAGAGCAGCACAATCATTCTAAATTTCTTTCCACAAAAGATCCTTATTTCTAAAGAACATATTCTGTAAAATAGTATTTTTTTTTCATTACTGTTATTTTTTTCATTACACTCAGGCATAAAGACAAAAGTCTCTGAAATAACCACATCATTATTTATAGATAAACATACTAATGAATCCTGTAAACTCCCATGCTGGCTAAGAATCTGCACAAGGCGAGTAAGGCTCTTTTTGTGAAAATCATTTGCATCACAAATGATTGATCACCAGTGCTGAATATGAGCTTATGGCTAATATCAGCTTCCCTCTGAATCAAACAGAGTGGATGTAAATTCCTTCACTGAACACAGACATTTAGTGAGTCAAAAACACAACCTCATTAGATGAGTAAGACCTCAGTGCTGCAGGACATACCTTGCATTCCAGTAAAGATGAATGTTGGCAGTTATTACATCTCCCTGGAAATTAAGGAAATGAATGACCAATTTGACACATCTATAGATAGGTTGATAACTGTATGATGCTTCCATTTATACTGTCATGTTTTTTTTATTATTTTAGTTTTTTTTTAAGAATTTTTTTTTTTAAAATCTGTTTATTAAGGATACATTCATTTGATCAAAAATGAAAGTAAAACTTTTGAAATTTTGAATTTTCTCAAAAAATTCAATCAAAGATTCCTAAAAAACTAAATCAGAAAAAATACAAATAAATAAGAATGATAAAAATGAGAATGGAAGAACTTCTCTCTGTTCAAAATCACATGAACAATGGTCACAAATTACTAATATAATTAGTGACCTACAGTTTACAGTCTTTTTGTTTTTTTGCATAAAATTTTTCAAATTCTTAAGACCACCTTTTTATTTTAACTAAATTATAAATAAATGAAAGGAAAACGAGAGAGACTTCACAAGGGGGCAGAGGATCACACCTTCACAGTCACATCTGTTGCTGTTCAGCTAAAGTCTCAGACATTACCGAAACACACACAACCCTACTTTCCATTGTTGTGTTCAGAGCTGCGTCCTCTCCCGGTGACATGACTTCACTTCTGTCTGAATGCTCTGGCTGTTGATACTGGCTCACTGCTTCTGCTTGGGAGAAAAAACAGCATTCAGCTCATCATCAAACTCTGAGAACATGTTATTTATGTGCAAACCACAGACAGAGTTGACATCAAGCTCCATACATATGTGTACTTCTGCAACCCCAAGTCTCAGCTCAAAATGTCAGCCATGGTTGTGTTGTGCGGCAAGAGAACGTGGAAATGATGGAATGGGGGCAGATTTAAAGATTTAAATTTATTGGGCTGACTTTTACAGCAAATACAACTTCTAAATGCAGAGGAACATTTAAAATGTATGAAGAGACCCTTCACCATACATTTGATTGGATTGATAGTAGACGACCCACCAGACTTGGTAAAATACTCTTTAAGATGTTCTAGAGATCTAAAGAGTCTTGTGTGGTTTTACAGTAAATCAACTCTGAAAGAGGTTTTATACTAGGTCCATAAGGCGTGTGCACATTCCCCATCGCAAACCCAGCTGCTCTCTATAACTGAACAAGTCCTGTCCTGAGAAACGTCACCACGCACGCACAATAGGCTGATACTCTCAACCTTCTTAGCTGCAGGTAAAAAAAACACACATAAAAGCACAAAACGGTGCCCATTTGATCTGACCTACCAAAAGTCACAGGAGAATATGATAAATGGTACTATGCAATAAATAGTACTATGCAACGCATTCTCATTAGAGTCATATGTGACGCTATATATGAAAAAACGGCGAAATACTTTGCACATGGCACCCGTTATCCTTAATAAAACGCGCTGTTGGTACCACGCCGGGAAAAAAAACGTCGAAATGTCACGTTTTTAATGAAGAAGCCTAAATGGTCCACTTTAGAAAACGTGTAGATGTCACGGTTTAAGCCCCTCAAACGTGAAACTTACACGTTTGCGTTAACATGCTCCAGTGGAGATACCCGAATGTTGACCTATTCTACACGCAATCGCCTCTGCCATGCATAACGACCTATGGTTTTCAACCGAGAAAATGAAATTTTGTTTTATTTACGATCACTGAGAAATACAATTATTTAAAAAGCAAAAAAAAAAAAAATAATAAAAACAACAACAACAAAAAAAAACATTATTTTCAAGGTGAAAAGGATTCATTTGCCTTGATCCACGCCAAAGAAAACGTCTAAATGTCACGTTTTAATGAAGTAGCCTAATGAGTAAAATGTCTATTTTTCCGGCATCCCCAGATCCTCCTTTAAGCAAAAGGTACGCTAAAACAACGTATTACATCGACGTTAAACCACGTTAACTGTGTTAAAGATAACTTTTTAAATACTCGACCTAGTTCCGCTGCTTAGCAACGGGAAGAAACTCCTGCAACTTCAGTGCCCAACCCGGTATCACGACAAGACTTGTAATAATCACGTTGGTCCACTTTGGAAAACGTGTAGATGTCACGGTTTAACTGATACTGACAGTTTAAACTCAAAACCATAAATAGGGCTATACTGCCCTCTTGTGTCAAACTATATTTCTATATTTATTTTTCCAACAAATAAAACCAAACCCGCAATAAAAACCCATATAATACACCCTTGAACTCAACAGACTCAGTGGCTCAGTTGATAACGCGTTGGGCTTTAAAGCGTTGGGCTGAACATACAATAATTTCTTACAGCGCATTTTTTTAGTTTAATTTGCGATAATTTTTTCTTCCCTATACTGGCATATATCCAAGTGAAACGGCTTCTCGAATAAGAGAACGTAGTGTGGGATTTTTCCATGGGGAATTGACTGGATAGTTGTTTACTATTACTGTGATGTCATGAGAGTGACAGGTTGTTCTGCCCTTGCACCAGTAAACACATCATCAGAGAACAAAAGAGATGTGATTATATTGTATTAAATATCAATATTATTTTGATTAAAGATTAAGATGGCACATGACATTTTAAGAAATACTGATGTGCACAGATATATATTCAGTGTCTCATTCTAAAAATGAGGTGCTCATGTTAAAAGAAGTTAAACTTAGACCTTGTTTTTTTTTCCATTGGACTGAGCACAAAAAAACACCCCTAATGCCACTTTTGTGCCTTTATTAAGTAGACACAAACATGACTATTGATATGGGGTCGATCTAATAAGTTCTTACAGGCAGATAGGTGTACAGTGTCTAATTTTATACTTGGTCCTGGTCCTGATGGGGTGAGTGCGGAGCTACTAATGTAATCGTTCCAAAAATAAGCAAAACACTCTTGAATTATCAGCAGGCAGTGTTATTGCATCACAATGTACAGTTGAAAATCACTATGAAAATGTGCAACCTGTGGCAATACACCAAATAATAGTATTGTAGAGTGGAATTACTTTCTTTACTTGATAAAACCTTAACCTAATATACAATGTGCAAAACAAGTTAGTACCCATTTCTTCATTAAAGAGTTGATGTATAATTTAGCCTTTTCTTGTGTTCTATGCACACTCTATGGTGCTAAATAAATTTAATTCATGTAAAATATGTAACGGCTGGGAAAGGCACACTGTTAAATATATACACTTGGAAAAAAATGTCTCTTTGCCTATAAAACATTGCACAGCAAATTCATCATAAAGAGCAGGAGGTGTGGTTAGAACTAGAGGAAATTAGGAGTTATATTCAAAGCTGGCCATGGCAGGTCAACGTCCATTGCTCATGAAGGTATCTGGAGAATTAGTCAAGCCAATCCTCCTCTCATATTCGGCATGTGTCCAGCTGCTGCTCACCAATGAATGTTCATTATCCAACCGCATAAAGATCAGATCTAATTCTCAGGAAAAAAGTTTGCATTGCAAAAAGACCATTCAATTTGTTGTCTCTGTCCTTCACTGTAGAGCAGAGGCATGCTGGACAGGTCCTGCCATGTCCCCCAGTCCAAATGCAGGTTGATCAGTGGACTCCTCCGTTGCATGACTTGGAACTGTGCATATGGAAAACTGTCTCCATTGGGTGAGAGGGGATGGACTGTTTATAAACAGGATTAGATGCCTAAGAGGA
Organism: Cyprinella venusta; assembly: GCA_038021265.1. NCBI lineage: Eukaryota > Metazoa > Chordata > Actinopteri > Cypriniformes > Leuciscidae > Cyprinella > Cyprinella venusta. The sequence goes on from CM075867.1 coordinate 24,360,433, forward strand.
AGACAAGGATAGAAATACAGAAGAATAAATAAGTCAGATGGGTTCATTGAAATGCACATGGCTAGAGAGGCAGAGCGACCAGAGCCGTTGAACCACAGCCTTGGAATGATCATTATGACTGATCTGCATTCCCAGCTTACTGATGTTTTCCAAAAGGCCTCATGGTTTCTATCAAAGCCTAGTTGTCTGTGTGATTGCATGGATTTGCCTGTTCAAGCTATTTGCAATTTAGGTAACTTACAAACAGTGCAAACAGCAACACTAGCAACACTTTTTTTATTTATTTAAATAAATAATAAAATAAATAAATAAATACATAAATAATAAAATAATAAACAATAATAATAATAAAAAACACTAAATAAATAAACAATAATAAAAATAAATAAACAATAATATATATATATATATATATATATATATATATATATATATATATATATATATATATATATATATATATATATTGCTATGATTTCCATCAAACTTAGTGCAATAGATTGAGTTCTCACCATCTCATAACGGGCCCTTGAACGTGCATTTTGGAAGCGTGCAAACTCGCGGCGGTCGTGGATGGTAATGGCTAGTTTCCAGAGGGCTAGCAGCACGATGCCCATCAACAAGATACTGCCAACAACTGCCAGAAGCACAGTAATGGCATTTGGGGCAACGGCACATTCTGTAAACACACAAATGCTTGGCCATAATGTATGATGTGAAGTTTAGCTGAAACCCTTCTCATTAGAAACAGTGTTTGGATAAAAAATAGCAGCAACAACAACAACAAAATATTATTTTGATCAAATTCTTCTCTTATACTTTCTCAAGATGAGTGTTTAACATGATTCAGAAAGCAGTTTATTACAAAGGTAGTGCTAAATACTGACCTGGCTCTTTAAGAGCGGTGAGGACTGATTGGCCGTTGGCATGTTCAGAATAAGTGAACTTCATCACACAGTCATTCTCGGTCTTATACACGCATTGTACGGTGTTGGGAGCATCTGTTTCTGAAATAGAGAAAGGAGTTGAGTTCAATAAAACAGCGGTCCAAACTGTGCCTGAGGAAACAAACCGACAAAGCAGTACATGGAGACAATAGCATAATCTTGACATGCTGAAATTATTTTTGGACCAGATCTTGCATTCCTCAACAAAGACCCAGATTAAATGTTTAAAATGTTATCATAATTAAAATCCAAGGGAAAAAAAAAAAAAAAAAAAAAAAAACTTCTCCCTTCCCTACAGTCATTTAACTATGGAGCCTCTTTCTCTAAAAGAGCAGGAAGTTTCCGGTATGCACATGTGGAGTTCATTAAGTCAGTCAGCTGACTCAAACGACAGAGAAATGTTGTGAAACATCAAATCTATAATGGAAAGGCCTTAAAGAGTTCACAAGCATCCTGGATGTTTTACTGCAATATCTCAGAGAATGAGTCCAGCATCACATTGCCCAACAATAAACATTCATTGATGCATTCCTCGAACCATGTAAAAATGCCTCCTGCAATAAAACCTATAATAAAAGCCCTGTAGAAATTCTCATAAACTTTATTAATAGCTTTGGAACTCTTATAAGATATTCATAATGATAAATTAAAAAAAAAAAACAAAAAAAAAACATAACATAAAAAAATCTAAATTAAATAATAATATCCATATATGACAAAGCTTCACATTTTATTAATTTTCCAAAGTGCTATTCTTGAGTAGTTTGCGCATTTTACATATTAGTGGTTTGAATTAATGACAGGGTTGCGAGGAAGAGCAGTAAACACAGGCTTTCTCAGTGGGACACAGAACAGTGAGTGTTGCAGAGACGTCCAGATGCATTCTCCAGATAATAACATAAACAGAGCTTGCCATGATACACCACAAACCGTGCTTCACCCTGCTGCGAGTAACACATTCATGACCTAGAAGCACAAACTGTGGCGCTCGACCAACAGTGTGTCCTGATGAGAGGGGAAACATCAGATCTATGAACTGAGCTCCTTCATGATTTCAGCTGGATTCAAGTTCTTTCTTTAATTGAAGTTAAGGAAAATGTAAGCTAAGTAACCAGTGTGTTGGAGAGGCTATCAATAGCAAGTTAAGTTAGCTTTGAAAGCATGAAAGGATTCCACCTTCCATTCACAGCGTTCGACTGAATGCAATGATTGATTGAATTTTGGTTTGGAGAATTCCACAGAAGATATATGTATATTTTAATATTTAGACCACTTTTATTATTGATTGCTATCACGATGTTAATCCCTATAAGGATGTGAAGAGTTACAATCAGTATAACAAAAAAGATTGTGGTTTGTGAAATCCTACTAAGAAATTTTCTTCACTTACCTGCTTGCTTTATCATACCAGGGGTATGAAGATGACAAACAATACTATTCCTTCCTCACACTCACAAGCTTTAAATAAAATGTTTTGATAACTGAGTAAAGTTTAGTATCGCACGGATGAGTGGAGGAAGGAAGGAAGGAAGGAAGGAAGGAAGGAAGGAAGGAAGGAAGGAAGGAAGGAAGGAAGGAAGGAAGGAAGGAAGGAAGGAAGGAAGGAGGAAGGAATGAGGGGTTGGAGGGAGGGAGGGAAGGAGGGGTTGGAGGGAGGGAGGGAGGGAGGGAGGGAGGAAGGAAGGAAGGAAGGAAGGAAGGAAGGAAGGAAGGAAGGAAGGAAGGAAGGAAGGAAGGAAGGAAGGAAGGAAGGAAGGAAGGAAGGAAGGAAGGAAGGAAGTTTTTCTCAGAGGAAAACGTGTCTGTGCAGGCTGGAGAGATACAGTGATAAAGAAGATGCCCCAAAACACTAGCTGAACCCTCAAACTTCATTCAATGTCAAGTGTTTGAGTGTGTACTCACTAAGGGTTTCAACGGTCATGATCTCATCCTTGCACATGCGCTGACAGGTCTGGTTGTCGGCCAGTCTCCCCGTGTTAAAAAGATGACACTCGATGCATTCCCTGAGCAGAAAAATTAAGAAAGATCATTCAAACTATAACTAACACAATACTAAAAAAAGTTTGACAGGCTTGAGTCTAAACAAGTCAATGATGAAGGAAAGACATCTCAGACCTTGTCTAACACAGTCAGCTTTGATCAATCTAATAGAGAACAGGTGTTATTGTATGCAGTTTGAATAACATCTGATGTGGTAAAAAAAAATGTTAAAAAAAGTAAAAAAAAATAAAAATAATAATAATAATACACACTGTTCTAAACACACTGTGTTATAAATATGTTTATAATTCCCTTCTAGTGTCTTTGAGTATTAAGTTCAGCAACTCAGCAATGAAATAAGAACTTGTGATTTATGAAGGACAAAGTGGGTCATAAGTGCTTTTCAATATAACTTGTTAAAAGCACAGATTCATTTTGATGTATATGTAAACCATCATGGCCATGTTTGAAAGAACCTAGCAAATCTTGGTGTTACACACACTGCCGTTTGAAAGTTTGTAGTCTGTAAAATGTACAGAAAATACCAACATAAAAACAGTAAAATTGTGAAAGAATAATACAATTACAAAAATAAAAAACCTGTTTTCTATTTTAATATTTCTATTTTTTTTCAGAATTCTTTTAATGAAAAGTTATTTAAATTGCTCAGAAAAGCTCAGAGGGGACCGTGCCTTTGCCGTGTCTGCCCCTAAACTATGGAATGATCTGCCTTTGCATGTTAAACAGGCTTCTTCTTTACCTGTTTTTAAAAAACTTCTTAAAACCCATCTTTTCTCTCTGGCTTTTGATGCCTAGCAAGATGTCGACTCCATGAATATTTTTTGTTACTAATGATGAATGTAGGGTTTTAATTGTATGTATGTTTATGTTTTTCTGTACAGCACTTTGGTTCAACTTAGGTTGCTGTAAAGTGCAAAACAAATAAAGTTGGTATGGTATGGTATGGTATGGTAAATTGGAAATTTTTGTAAAATAAATATCTCTTTCACCTTTGACCAATTTATTGCATCCTTACTGAATAAAAGTATTAATCTATTAAAAAAAATCATAACTGTGACCCTAAGCTTTTGACCGATAATGCAAATATTATCAAAGTACTGCAATCCTTCACTGGAATGCGACTAGTATGTAGCAAATTAAATTTTCGAAACAGAAAGGACCATTTAAAGAAACAGAAGGATAAAACAGACAGTATGCTAATGGTTGCAATATGTAGTAATTTTTTTTAAACAATGACAAACTTTTAAAGACAGCATTACATTATAATCTTTAGAAACTGAAAATACTCGTTTGAGCATCCTCATTCAATCGGTTACCTCTTTGTTCCACAGGCATCTGGACAAGTGGGACATTTTTCGCAGGTGTCCCCAAAGGCCCCTGGCTCAGCGCACTGGCACCGCCCACACACACAGCTGCCCCGCCCACTACAGATCTTCCCGTCGTCTGACACACAGGAAGCCGTCTCTGTAGAGCAATTACAGTTGTCTCCAATGTAACCAGCATGGCATTTACACTCACCGCAGTGGCATTCTCCATGACCTGGAAAACAGGGAAAGATAGGCTCAGAATAAACTTTATATAAATTGTGACATTCAGTCAAAGAGCCGCTATGTGTAAAAATCCTGCACTAACAAATGTGGTTAACTCACTGGCATGGACAAGGTCTAAACACAAAGACCTCTCAGAATCGTATAATACTTTATACACAAAAATACACATTGAGAGATGGCATAGAACCATCATTTACTGACATTAATGGAAACACAAGCGTTCCACATTTCTCTGTCATGGCACAAAGATGACCACTGTCTACTTCTCCCACAATCTCTGAAGTCTCTCTGTCCACAGCCGAGCACATTCCAGCAGACTGATTACATGCAGATCTCCTCATTCCAACTCCGAGGATTCTTGGCATGTGTCTCCATCACTGAACGCGAGCAAAACTGTGTTGAAGCAAATGTGCTATAGTCGCTGTGTGAGTGACCCGACTGAAAGTTTACATTATGATATAATAGAGTACGAAAATGTGAAGGGTCTTACTGTAAAAAAGGATCTAAAACAAGGCACGCTTTCATGGCAAAACAGCTGTGAACAGAAAGCAGAAACAAACACTTGGTGTGGCATCAGCTGGTGCTGTAGCCTCAAAACAATGATTGCACAAGAACAGGAAAATGTTTGGAAAAATTGAACACCCATACTCATACCCATAGCTGCAGTTTTGTGCTTTGTGTTGAGTTCTGCCACTGTTTATTTATACTCAAGTTGTTGCATTAATTGATTTTTTTTTCTCCTGTAGTAAGTAGACATTTTCTGTAGAAGAGGACCTTCATGCAGTTCACAGTGACTAGAGGGTGTCAGGCAAACACATCATAAAATTAGTGAAATGCATAATATTCTCTACTGTTGCATGTATGGCAAGAGCTGCTTCACAGTTCTGCAAAATTTTGTTTTCCAAGGAAAATTAACAGCATATGGTTTGGAATAATATGGGAGTGAATAACGAATCGGTTACCTAACGTAACCTCGGTTCTCTCTAGATGAGGGAACGAGTATTGCTAGCTTACGCTACGGGAAAGATTCATCTTTGCTGAGAAGTTGAAGCCAAAAAATTATTTCATAATTTTGTAATCATTGTCAACGCAGTATCTCTGAGGCAGACCATGAGCGGGGCTAGCTAGCAGCTCATTGGTTCGCTCAGAGAAAATGCATGAGTCTATGGGAGAGCGGCGATGAGCCCGCGGCCAATGAGCGGACGGCGCTCGCTCATTGCGTCAGAGCCCACCGAAAGGGGCGTGGCTATAGTGTATAAAAGTGGCTCTCCCAGGATCAGTCGTTGAGTTCTTTCAACTTAAAGCGCAACGCTGGTGGCGCTAGCACGACCGGGAACGCAATATTCGTTCTTGTTCGTTAGTTCTTGTATTGCTTAAGCTAGCTTACGCTACGGGATCATCAGGTCAACGCCGTGCGCTATGTATGTAACCACTAAGCATTTCAGGAGGAAAAACACCGGGGGAATCTTTAAGTGGAAGAACACAATAAGGCGGCCAGCATAGCGGCCGTTATCATCTAATGCATACGCCCATAAAGCGGCCGGCATAGCGGGCCGTAAACGTATAATGCATAACAGGGGAAGCACAAGGGGCGAACCGGTAGTGATAGGACTCCCAATAGTGCAGCTTCTTATAGGAGAGCTGTATAGTTCTAGACCGCCAGTAATTTAGCCTGTAAGGCGGGGACTTCCAAGTTATAGAATCTGACAAAGGTGGAGGGGGAGGCCCATCCCGCAGCCACACAAATGTCGTGAATGGAAATTCCGCAGGACCATGCCCACGATGAGGCCATGCCTCTGGTGGAATGAGCCCTGACGCCCAGCGGGCAAGGCATGTCTTTTGAGGCGTAAGCAGAGGCAATAGCATCCACTATCCACCTAGACAGTGTTTGTTTAGAGGCGGCTAGACCCTTGGTGCGGCCGCCGAACGACACAAACAGCTGCTCCGAGCGTCTGAACGCAGCAGTGCGTAGTGTACACTCTCAGAGCCCGGACCGGGCAGAGGCGATCAGCGTCACGTTCGCTATCGGATGCGGGCAGAGCCGATAGAGAAATCACTTGCGCCCTGAAGGGGGTACCAATCGCTTTTGGAACATAACCGTGTCTACGTTTAAGAATGACAATGGAGTCATTAGGTCCAAAATCAAGACACGTGGCGCTTGAAGACAGCACGTGAATATGCCCCACGCGTTTTACTGAGGCGAGGGCAGTCAGAAAAACGGTTTTTAGCGAGAGGTATTTTAGATCCACGTACTCGAGTGGTTCAAACGTTGGGGCTTTCAAAGCTTCTAGAACTATAGAAAGATCCCACGCCGGCACCGTAGGGGGGCGAGGGGGGTTCATCCTTCTGGCTCCCCTGAGGAAGCGGATGATTAGCTCGTCTTTGCCCAAAGACTGGGCGCGCCTGGGTTCAGCGAACGCCGCGACGGCCGCCACGTAAACCTTTAGAGTGGATGGGGACCTGCCCTTATCCAGCATCTCCTGAAGGAACACGAGCAAAGACGAAAGCTCGCACGTCCATGGGTCCAAGTTTTTGTCGGTGCGCCATCTAGAGAACACAGACCATTTTGCTGCATAGAACTTTCTAGTAGATTCCGCTCTGGCATGTTTGATCGTGTTCAGAACTCCTGGCAAATCGACGAGTAGTCGTTGGTCACCCATGCATGAAGCGCCCAGCGCTGTGGATGGGGATGCCAGATCGTGCGAGCTTGAGAGAGGAGATCTGCTCTGATTGGAATGGGCCACGGGGCTGTCTGCGACAGCTGCGTGAGCTCCGGGAACCAAATCTGATTCTCCCAGCGCGGGGCTATGATGAGCACCGGGTGGCGTGTGTCACTGATTCTCTGAATGACCTGCGGTAGCAGAGAGATCGGGGGAAAAGCATAGAGCGGGCGGCGGGACCAATCCTGGGCTAACGCGTCCTCGCTCTTTGAAAAGAATATCGGGCAGTGAGCGTTCTGACGCGAAAAGATCTATCTCTGCTCTGCCGAATAGGCGCCACAATGTTAGAACTGTTTGAGTGTGCAGGGAACCATTCTCCGGGGGAGACAAGGTTCCTGGACAACATGTCTGGACCGTCGTTCAGATGGCCCGGTACGTGCGTCGCTCTGAGCGAAAGCAGGTGACTCTGGGACCACAATAGGATGCGGCGCGTCAGATGAAAGAGATTCTTGGATCTGACCCCGCCCTGACGGTTGATGTAGGATACCACGGCCATATTGTCTGAGCGAATCAGGACGTGGTGACCGTGTATGCGCGGGAGGAAAAACCGCAGCGCGTTCTCGACCGCGAGCATTTCCAGGCAGTTTATGTGTAGGGAACTCTCCTGGCTCGACCACTGGCCGGCGGCCGGTGAGCCTTCGCAGACCGCGCCCCAACCCGTGTTGGATGCATCTGTCGAGATGACTTTTCGGCGAGAAAAGGTTCCCATGGTAACGCCACTCTGAAACCACTCGGTTACTGACCATGGTTGCAGTGCAGTGATACATGTATGTGTAACCTTGATAATCTGGCGGCCCGTAGTCCACTCGCGGTGGGATACGCGGCTCTTTAACCAGAGTTGAAGGGGGTGCATGTGCAGGAGACCCAGCTGTAGCACAGCGGAGGCTGAGGCCATATAACCCAGCATCCCCTGAAAGGATTTCAGGGATGTGCGGGTACCCATCCGAAAGGAGGCGGCTAGACGTTGAACACGGCGCGCGCGCTGTGTGGATAAGCGAGCCTTCATCGTGATAGAGTTCAAATCTATTCCAAGGAATGAAATAGTTTGACTGGGCTGGAGAGAGCTCTTTGTCCAGTTGACAGAGAGTCCCAGCGCTTTCAGATGGTTGAGGAGAACTGCGCGGTGCGACAAAAGCTCCGTCTGAGACTGTGCTAGAATCAGCCAGTCGTCCAGATAGTTTAAAATGCGCAGCCCCTGACTCCGCAGGGGGGCGAGCGCTGTATCCATGCACTTCGTGAACGTACGGGGTGCTAAGGATAGGCCGAACGGGAGAACGGCATATTGGTAAACCTGACCCTCGAAGGCGAAACGTAGGAATGGCCTGTGACGAGGATTTATTTGGATCTGGAAATAGGCGTCTTTCAGGTCTAGAGAGATGAACCAGTCCCCCTGGCGGACGTGCGCGAGGAGTTTTCTGACTGTAAGCATTTTGAAAGTCTCCTCATGAGCGCTTTGTTCAAGACCCTGAGATCTAAGATCGGCCTGAGGCCGCCGTCTTTCTTGAGAACAAGAAAATAACGGCCGTAAAACCCCGACTCGGTCATAGATGGCGGAACTCTCTCTATTGCGCCCTTCTGCAGCAGCTTCGCTATTTCTGAGCGGAGCGTGTTCATTGCAGCTGGGCTGACAGCGGATTCGAGCCGAACGCACGAACGGGGCGGGCGGCGACGAAACTGTAATAGATAGCCATTCTTGATGATGCTTAAAACCCACGGGGAGATGCCGGGGATGGCTTCCCACGCTTCGCAGCATGCGGCTAGCGGTAGAATGGCAATTTCGCCCTGATTGCTGCTCACAGCGGGCTGAACACTGTGTGGGCGCGCTTAGAGCGTGTGTGGCAACGGGACTTACACTCAGGGAGGAGTTTTTGGGCCGTGAGACAGAGCGAGCAGAGGGGGGACACGCGCATGGGCTCGTGGGCGTGTTAATGTTTTCTGCTACTAGAGCGGTCAGTGGCCGCTCTGTGAGAATGGGCTCTGTGGGAGACACGGGGCTAATGGTGCTTGTGTGTATGAGAGAAGACAAACTTGTGGGCACGTTTTTTACACTTGAGGCTTTTATGCTTTTTGTGAACTCTCTGGGTAGCCGTGAAAACGACTTTTTGTCGCTCGCAAGCGGGCAGGGAAACCGGCTTGTTTGTGGCGGTAAACACTACTGTAGTGAGCGAGGCGTCGTGGACTAGCAGAGGACGAAACTTTGTCGGCAGTCCGGCCGCAGCGGGAGAGGGGCGTCTTATTCTCAGCTATGCTAGGCAGACATTAGCTGATCAGGCTTCAGCGTGATCTTGAGTCGAGGCGCCCGGAAAGGAAGCTGTCTGCGGCAGCTGTTAAAGCGAGGGCGGCCGCCCTGTCTACACTGGGGCCGCTGAGCTTGCTGAGTGAGCACTTATAGAATTGAAGAGGTATAGAAAAGTATACGGCGTCGGCTGGCGATAACTTGCAGGACTGCTAATGGTGGCAGACGGCCGGCCTCCTCAGTCTCCGAAGGTCGCTATAAAATGCCTTCTCTACGACGGCGACTTCAGCTTCTTGAGACAGCGGATGCGTACAGACCGTTGAATGATGAAGAATCAACGACTAACTGAGCCTGGGAGAGCCAGTTTTATACACTATAGCCACGCCCCTTTCGGTGGGTTCTGACGCAATGAGCGAGCGCCGTCCGCTCATTGGCCGCGGGCTCAGCACCGCTCTCCCATAGGCTCATGCATTTTCTCTGAGCGAACCAATGAGCTGCTAGCTAGCCCCGCTCATGGTCTGCCTCAGAGATACTGCGTTGACAATGATTACAAAATTATGGAATAATTTTTTGGCTTCAACTTCTCAGCAAAGATGAATCTTTCCCATAGCGTAAGCTAGCTTACGCAATACGAGAGAACCTCTCGTAAGAGAACAGTACTATTCAAAAGTTTAAGTCAAAATGATATTAATTTTCTTCAATTTAGAACTGTTTATTACCATTTATAATGGTTTTAAACATTGCTAAGAAGTGTTTCTTGAGCACCAAATCAGCATATTAGAATGATTTCTGAAGGATCATGTGACACTGAATAATTATTTTTTGCTTAATTATTATTTTATTTAAAAATATATGAATAATTATTTTGTAATTAAACTTTACAACTGTACTGTTTCACTGTATTTTCGATCAAATAAATGCACCTTAGATGAGCTTAGAATCATTTCATTATTATTATTATTATTATTTTAATCTTACGACCTCAAACTTCTCAAGGGTTGTCTACATATGGGGAAAGATTTGTGGGAAGTATCCCTTTAAATATACAGCACATCCTCACAACTGCTACTGATTAGAAACATGAACTACCATGGGAGATGATGTCTGAAACTAATCTCGTGAGAAAAGTATGGCATTACATGACACTCTTAGGCGAAAAACATACCGATAGTGAGGGATGATGTGTTTGGCGCGCGCACGCACACACACACACACACACACACACACACACACACACACACACACAGTCCATTGAGGCCATGCTCATCAGCTCCCACACAATAAATGTTTCATTGTGGTGCCACAGCAGAACTAAAACCATCCAGGAATGTGCAACCACTGAATTCTTCTCAGACAAACAAAGTTTTCCTGAGAGATACAATACACCTTTACGCGGTTCCCATTTAATTTTTTTATAGAAAAAAAAAAAACGTCCATTAAAATACGACTTTCAAACAAAGACCTTTAATAAAGTAATAGTCCAAGTCTGTCAGGGTTGCGGGAGTAATATAAGGAAGAAAAAAAGTCCTGATTAAATATAATGTGGCACGCCTTGGTGTGTGTATTCTGCCTGAGACAGTAATCACAGAGTACACCTTTACTGAATGAATGACCCTCTGAACAAATCTGGCATGAACGAAGACGTGTTGTGGCGTGTTCTCCACACCTGCTTTCTAAAGGTGTGTGTGACAGTACTGTTACTCTAAAATAACATTATTCGCAGGCTTCCCTTATTTGCCACAGACATTCAGAACTAAGAGAACTAGAATATCAAGTCATAATCTAAACACAAATAATAATATGTATTGCCTAAAAAGAACCAACAATAACCAACAATACATTTCTTACTATATTAATCTTTGTTAATGTTAGTTAATAAAAATACAGCTGTTCATTGTTTGTTCATTTTAGTTTCCAGTACTGTTAAATTAAATACAACCTTTGATTTTAATAATGTATTAGTAAATGTTGAAATGAATATTAACTGAGATTAATAAATGCTGTAGAAGTATTGTTCATTCTTAGTTAATGTTAATGCACCTTACCAATACAACAAATGCTAGAGAATTGATGCAGACCTGCTCTCGCAGCGTTCCCGAATCCACTCTTTTATTTAGGTCACTGAATAAATGTGCTGTTGCCATGCCAGAAAGGCAGATCCATGTTTGAAAGCCTCAGGGAATGAACCTCAGCCCATTTCTACCACATCCACAGTTCAACTCGACAAATTCACACATGAGTGAGTCCAAAGCCACGCAAGCACTGAAATATGTCAATTACCGTTGACCTCAAGTATCAGGTTTATTTAAGGGTGCAAAGTTTCACAGTCAACACAGAGTCTGTGCTTGTAAAATCCAGTGTTTGAATAGCGTAAACTTGAGCTCAATTGCTGTGAAGTCTTTGTGAAGGACACAGCCATCCTCGTGACATTTTTCCTGCCTTTAAATGACTACAGCATAAATAACTAAAACAACAGATTGAGATTAATTTGACAGGAATTTTTGAAAGAAAATGTGTAGGCTTGTAATCTTTATTAGTTTTGAGGAATGGGCAATGAAACGTATTGATAGCATGCTCATACACCTAACTGAAGTGGAAAGGAAAAGCAAACAAAATGTAGAAAAAGAAAATAACGCTGAGCTTCCCAATGCAAAATACTTCCAAAGGCTGGAAATGACCAGTCTAAATATTTCCTGTCTGCATGCTTGAGTGTATGTTTTTTTCTAGTTCCATGTACAAACATCATATTATCAGTGACATCATTAACTAAACGTATTTTTTTTCTTTAAAACCCTGTAATACCTTTAAAAAAGGTGGAAAATGGATTTTCGTCATTCTCAATTTCTAAAATTAAACCATTAGTAAGATTTAAATTTAGGACCTCTACTTTTCAACAATATTTTTGTGCTTCCTTAAAGGGACAATGTGTAGGAATTATGTATTTTGCATTCAAACGAATTGTGCTCTCCAGCGCTTTTTCAAATGGGCCGTTGCATCTACGGTAGCCATTATGTACCAAAAAGCTATGACAGGATGTGTTCTAATAGCACTTCATTGAGTGTTCCTTCAGGTGAACAGGTTTGTTATTTCAACCAAACAGCAACTTGACAACGAACAAACGAATGTTACAGTATGCATTACTGACTGTGAAAAACATGAACTATTGTAATAAGTAGTTATGCCTTCTTTATTCGTTATATTTTCTGAAGTATGTGCATTGTTAGATATGATCAACTTTTAACTATAAATGTTCATCTGTCTATAAAATAAAGTACACAACCAAACAATGAAAAAAAGCTTGTAATTAAGACTGTAACATTGACCTGTTGAGAAGAAAGCAGGACTTCAGCAACTTTTGAAATCTTTCTCCTGCATTAGCTCTATCCACCTGGAAAAAGCTATCCCGACATTAACTCGTGTGTTTTGTAATCTCTGGTTATGTTTCCTTTTACAATCTATTTTGGACTTTTCTGGCTCTGAATGAAAACGCATTGGCATAGTAAGCATTGCCCTGTTAGGATAAGTCAGATAATTGGCATTTGTAGGTATTTGTAGACCATTGAGGACATATTTACGAATAAAAATACTGATTTTAAATAATAAAATACATTAAAAATTACATATTGTCCCTTTAAAAGAACATTTTACTTCCTTAAACATTTAAATCCATTCAGTATCAAATGTTATTCAAACAAGCTACATTCCGAGAAACCATTTGTCACTGTATCGCTATTGGTTGACTGATCCTGACCCTGACCTGTCCTTCCTGTGATAAAGACCCCTTTAGCCTCTGTAGTCCCACAGGAAGTGTACATCCAGCTGCTGAAGCAACATTCCTCTTTATATTGTAAGCTTTTAGCAGCTCACTTCACTTCACTCTACTTAAATCATTTAAAATTAGACTCGAGCTATTCTAGTGTATCATCACCAACTGGAGAGTCAATGAACTGCGTTTGCTAACACCAGAGACTATGTCTACTACTACTACTTTATTCTAGCTTTCCATTCAATGCATAAAGGCTATTCAAGCCACAGAAAGCACAATAAAAAAAAAAATGCATACTACAAAATGTTCCAGTCTAGCCTGAAGTCATTAAGCACGTTTGTAGGAGTTTGTAGCAGGGCCTAAAACAAAAATGTTTTGCCATACGTGTCAATGGCCAGTGACTTAAGAAAATGCAGAGGAGTTCCTCTACTAAGCAATAGTACTATACTAATAGCAGAACTACAACTACTACAGCTACTAAAATGGTTTTCAACAAACTTGTATAAATCAAAGACCAAACTGATAAGGCAAATTTGTACAGCATGTAAAGATTTAAGTTACCAAAACATTTAATTCAACCACAAAACCTAAAGCTACGCTTCTTTTTTGTGAGCATAATGCAGTTAGCAGGAGTGAAAGAACTTGCCGACTGACTTCAGATCAGAGTTTTAAAACATGGTTTTATATAGTCATGGTTTGTGGCTTGTCTGACTTTTTTGTGGTGGCAACTTAAAATAGATCGTCTTTTGGATCTAGAAAAAACACTCAGAAAGCCCTGTAATCACTGGCGTGCAGTGAGAGCACAGGGTGTGCAAACTATGCCACGTTCCAGTTCCAGTTCCACCCAGCGAGGAACCACCAGCAGACTTTGCTCACACACCAACACACTTTGCTCCAGGGGCATCTCACTTCCCCGTCTGGAGCCGCGAGAGTGAGCCGTTTTCAGAAATGCTGATCAAACAACCAGCAGGCTACTCAACGACTTACGAAAATGTGTCACCACAGACTCGGTGGTCATTCTTCCTTCCCTACGAAAGAAGAAACAAACAAGTACTGTTGAAACGGAAGAAATCGTTTCATGATGTGAGTAACTCAACTCACAGCTCAATTTTTAGAGGAAAGTTCAAGACAATCATTTTGAAGGAAAAGCTTTCAAAAACTGCTAAATATAGAGCCAAAAAAGAACTGTTGTAAATGACAAAGGGTAAAGGAGAATTTAAAAACAATTTTTGATGTAGTGTTTAAAGACTTCCATGACCTCTCTGAGGAGTTTGAGTATATGTGTGACATTGACCAGAGAGACACAACATTATACATCTGGAGACAACACAAGGAAGCCATGCTCTTTAATGGGAGTCATCCAGTTTTTACAGGCCTCTGATCAAGTACTGATCTAATAAAGTGTGTTAAACCCATAAACACACCAATGTTTCCAACAATTGTTTCATGCACCAAATGAACAGTTTTCCTCTAGGTCCTTACTCAATCTCATTGTTCATTACTATGTCAAAAAAAAAGCACAGTAACGGATTTTAAAAGACGTGCTGAACAGGTTGAAAAATATGACTAAAACAGAATATAAACATATAAACAAAGCACCTGAAGAGAATATTTCATCTTTTCTGTACTTATAAACACTCCAAATATACAACAAAATGCATTTAAGGGCTAAAAAAAGTGGATTTTGCATGATATGTCCCCTTTAAGAACTAGGATGATCAACAAACAGTTAGTTAGGGGTAATCAGTCTCACTGTTCAGTATCAAATAAGACCAATGTACATTTTATATGTAACTAACTTTAAAAAGTTATGAACAGTCTTGAAGAAAAACAATTGGATGACTAGTCTTAGCAGTTTATGCAACTCGGCCGACGACATTGGCAGCTTCACTTCTCACCAATGGAAGAGAGTGAATGGGCGTGGGACATCTTTTTACAGTCTATGGTTTAGCTAAAACAAGTACAACTCATCTGTCTATAAAGAAAGATGTGCAATGTAAGTATGTAAGCCAAGACACGGCAAGCTGCCTCTTGTAGTTGTGCCATTCAAGTGTTGACGAAGTCTTGGCAGGAAAAACAGGTCTATAGATGCCTGACATGTGGTGTCCGTTCTCTTTACAAGATTCCATAGTAACCAGGAAACCTCATTGTAATCCAACGAAAATAAAAGAAGTTAAAAAATAATCGAGAAATAACTCGCATGTTTCTCCACTTAATGATGAGCACATCTGAACTCTGGTGCAGGGCAGAGAAATTACATTTAATATAATTAACACAGTCAGTTGTGTGTCATGTGACTGGAGGGTAACATCTCATGCTCCAGTGACAATAACAATTACAGAGTAGGCATAACGGATAAATACAGTTTTCTTCTGCTACATAGTCTTCTGACGCCTTTTAAATAAACAGGTAGGCTGAGGACAATGTATAATGCTTTTAAAAACATGAACGCATCACTATAGTTCGGGCCTGCAGTGCGTTTTCTACTCAGGAACAAGCTAATGTTTCTGTGCATGTTTCAATGCTGGTTTGGTATGGTCGGTGTAAGGTTTTACACTAAATACTGTTAAACGAACTACACGTTTCTGCTGATGTAAAGTACAAGTGTGGGAAGTGCCAGGGCAATAAGCCAAAAAAAAAAAAAAAAAAAAAAAAAAAAAAAAACAACACCATGTCGAGAACTTAAAGTCTCTTAAAAAAACCCCATCTATAAACAGGTTTAAATAAGAAATGCATATCAGTTCTGTTGCCTGTCTAAATAAAAATACCTGACTAATCCCATGTTTTTGAAACCAAAGATAGAAAGACAGTGTAGTATTTTTGACAGTCCTATATTTCTAGTGACAAAGCCGACAATCTGCAGAGACAGTGTTTGTGTTCACAAGGATAGGCAGACTTTGACTTATCACGAATCTTATCGCACCCTTGCATTCCAAAATTGGATTGGAGGTTAAACATTTAAAACAGCAAAGTATTTTTCATGCCAACAATTAATAAATACTAATTAATAATTACTGTGTGTATTGGTCTATAACAACAGACTAGTCAACTTTTCCCAAATGGCACCTCGCATGGAAAAATCATTATCCTACAATTTGTTGCCCAGAGCAGGTCAATTAAAGGCGAAGTAATCCCATTGTAGCAATGTGGTCACTTAAAGTGAGATTTGAAAACCAACTAAACAAGACCAAGATGAATAAGTTTGGATGTGTTTTACCAACACTTAAGATGACACACAAAGTGACAGATGAGATTTGTTTTTGTTTTTAGCACTGACTGATTGCAGTGTAGAGATGAATCTGACTGAAAACTTAAAAAAAAAAGAAAAAGAGAGAAAAGCATGGACTATTATCATATTTGAAGGTTCACCAAAAGCAGGTTAGTGTCACTCAAATATGAACCACTGCACAAATCATGCAGTGACATGCAGAAAACATCTTTATAAATCAATAAAACCTTCTGTTTGACAGCTCAAACTCTTATCTGCCCCAAAGTGCAGTATTTTTTTAATGCAATTTTCAATCTTACATCCTACTTTGTAATAAATTACAAAGTAGCTACAAAGATTTAGATACAAAGATACAAATATTTGGGCCATGAATGTACATGCAACATCCATTCATAAGGCGTGATATTTCAAAGGACGAATAACTGAAAGTCACCTATAACGAATATCTTTTGACATTCTATTCTTTTGAAATGTTTTGTGTAAAGGCTTGGCATTTAAAGTATGGCAGAAAAGTCTGTCAGAAGCGAAGCAGGATCCATGGGAGATGCTTTATTTGTTTAGCATACTAATCCAGGTCCTCGAGGCTTCTAGAATCTAGACGATCCTCTTTCCATCCGGACTGGGTTTGTTTCACTGAGCTTTTCATTTTGCTGGTGCATTTGGGGATGGTTTTAGGGAGTGGAGCACATCTGAGGGATTGAGTCAAAGTCCGAAAAACTCCACTGTTTGGTAAACTGCAAGTAGAGGAGTCTATTGAGGTCAAGAGAGGGGATCAAAATACACCATTTTAATCATAGAAAAATGTGTGCATTTCCAATGTTGATATTACCCATGAAAGATACTTCAAACTCCAGGACTCTCATCCCCACAGAAATGGAAATGCATCTTGGTGCCATATCAAAAACATGCATTTCACAAAGGAGTTGTGCTAGCAAATGTGCTCTCAACACATGGACTAAGGAGTGAGCATTGACCTTTATTGAAAAGTCCAATTTCGCTTTAATTGTTCTTGCAGCTCAACACGTGACCACATTGCTCTGATAAAGTCCCACGGGACACAACATGACAAAAGTGTGTATATTCAATCTTGTCAACCAAAGAATGCCAGAATTTCCTGCATTTATGATGACAGTAAACCAGTGAAGGTCTTGTCTGTTTGTTTGCATCTAAGGTCAGTGTGTTGCCAGGTGCTGATGTCATTTACTGAGGATGCAAGGGTGTGGAAAAAGAAACTCAAACAGACGTCAATGTTCTGTGTACAGTTGGAGTTGGTGGATAATGTTCTGTTCGCCAAAAGTTAAACGGAACCACGTTATGTCCAAATTACAGCATATGTTTGGTATTCAACACACAACATCTCATCTGCACCATGCTAAAGCTTATTCAAGCTAACATCTGAAAGTTGTACAAATCTTTAAAAACAACTAGGCTAGGTGTGTAACATATTTTCTTGAATCTGTAAATGTTTTTGAGAAAAACAAAATATATGACCACAATAACAAACATCACTCCTGATATGTTATTACAAGTTAGTGACACTTGTTTGAAAGCCCATGTTATATACTGCTTGAGGTCAAGTGCATGAGATCGAACAGATTTCACATGTTTTTCTCGGGTTAAGAAAATACATGTTTTTAATGAAACACCGTCTATACACACAGCAATTCAAAAGCTTTGGGTCTGTTTAACTTTTTAATGCTTTTGAATGAGGTCTCTAATGCTCATAAAGGCTGCCTTTTTCTTATTATAAACAAACAAACAATTTATAATAACTGTGTTCTGTTTTAATATATGTTATGATGTTGTTTATTCTCTCTCAAATTACATTAATATATGTATGTCCATGTAGTGTTTTCGATTATATTTTACTGTAAAAGTTCTGTTGTGTCAAGTCACCATTAGAGTGATTAGTGTTCTCTATAATGATATACGTTAGACTACTACCTGACGTGACAGTTGAATCACACAGTAACAACTAAAAGCTATCCACACTGGACACGACAAAGTGATTAATGCAAATCCATTTGTCCTTCGTATCAGAAGTAGCACGAGTGTTTGGAGTACCACATCACAACTAGAACAGGGCATCATTTTATGCTTTTGTCGGAATTTGTCGTCACACGGCTGGCACCACATACATTGCAGACAGCATCACTGATTATAATGGGTTCTATTCGCTTTTGTGGCATTGAGTCATGCCACCAGCGTCTGGTGTAGACAGTGGTGTAAGAACGTTATACATTGCAATTATTAAATATCAATGCTCATATTAATTTAACGTGCTACTCTACACACTAAAAATGCAAGTTCATAGAACTTAGTATATTGTGTTTGATGAAAGCAAAGACTTTTTTTGTTAAGTAAACTCAAAAAAGTTCTGAAACTGGTTTCCTCAAGTTTTTTGAGTTCTCTCACCTTCTAATACCTTTAAAACAAACATACATGCTCACATTTAAAATGACAATTGACTAAGTCTACACAACAACGTTGAAAATGTAAAGAAAAAAATGGGCACATTTATACGTCTGGTGCATTTAGTTACTATTTCGGTCTCTGTGTAAATGGGAAATTAAAATCAGCAGCAGATGTATAGAACAGCACTACAAAGCAACGGTTTACTACGGGCTAAATAGTTTTAACGTACTGTCATGCTCACACTTCTAAACACTCAATACTATTGTGCAGAGATTCAAAACATATGTACAATAGTATGTTTTAATATGGTAAACCTTTGACTGACATGAGACATGTGAACAAAGTACCGGTATGTAAGAATAGCACGAAAAAAAAAAAAAAAAAAAAACTTGTGCACTTCCAGCAGCCATAACACTAAATCTAGTCAGTTCAGCAGATTCAGAAGTCTTTCATTATGACAGCAGAGCAGAAACTAATCATTCAAATGCCACAAAGGACACACAGATGTCTTATCAGCGCTGTGCTGTCTGTCTGTGGGAGCACTTCAGGCTGCTATCAGCATGACAGCAAGACTACGCTGATCCACAATACACAAAAATGAATATATTTAGAGCCAAATGAACAAAAACTTTGTATGACATTCAGGTTTTCTATGTTATTACACAGCTCTGTTCCTGATCACAGGTGAAATATTTTATCCGTAAAACTATAATTGACAGGAAGTAGCCGTGTTATACGCATCACTTTTGCGTTGGTTGTCTTCACCCTGTGAAGGATTGTTTTTGCCATAATGACCGGCTGACTCAACATTAGTTTTTACATGGCTTCATATATCATATAAATAGGGAAAGCCGATGTAATATTACAGAATACGATATCATGATTCAATGATCCAGGCCGGGTGACCGTTGCATTTTCGTATGGCTTTATTTTCTGCAACTACTACTAACAAAATGCTGTTTCAGGTAACAACAGGGTGCGGTGTGTGATATGCAATTAGGATAACAGCTGAGTAAACCATTTCAATAGCACTTCCATCAAAGAGTGTGGTTAAAGAAAAACAATACTTTGTTTACTTCAGCTGTATGAACAAAGGACTATGCTTAAGAGACCAATAGTAAGAGTGTATTTGTTCATTTTAAAGTCATGTTTACATTTAAATGGACTTAAAAATATGTTTAAAGTAGCTTTGAAAAGTAACCACTATTAAATATACCTATATATTAAATGTCTACAAAGGGTTACAAAACATCTTTAGAAAAACAGTTTATTCTTGCCCAGCTGTAATAAGAAGCCATCAGCCAATCACCTTCAGCAGTCACAATATGCTCACCAAGCCCAGTGATCCAGTAGTACTAATGTGGCACAGGAAGAAGCTCTTAAACACTCACTGACTGATTCATTTTTGAAACGAGCACTGTACACATCAAAAAAAAAAAATGTATTGGTGTCAGCACTACACCCTAATAACTTAACCACCCATCAATTTGGGTCATACAAAAAAAAAAAAAAAAAAGCAATAACAACAACAACAACGTGTCTCAAATATTTTAATTTAAATATTAAAACTAGAGCTCTTATTTTGGTAAAAACTCCCATGAAAAAGCTACGCTTAAGCAAATAGTTTGTGATTCAATTCAAATAAATTTGTTACTACAAATGATGGTGCCTGTGAATAAAATAATTTTCTGATATTTTTCAACCACAACCCTCTAATGTCAGAATGTTTATTTTTAAAACCACAACCTTTTGAACATGTTCAACGTGTGCTTCTTTTACCGAGGTATGCGAATAAAAGACACACAGACAGAAGTTTCTGTAATTTATAGATGTATGTGTGTCTGTGTATAGGCTATATCATATACACTGTATACACCAAACCAACAATTACTAAAAACACGCACAAAAACTGATTTTGAATGGGCATATCTATTATTCGCATATCTCTCGAACCATTAGCCGGATGGATTTCAAACTTGACACATGTCTTGCTACGGGCACAAGTAAGTTCAGTGCCAAGTTTGATGTTGTTTGGACTAGTAATGCAAAAGATATCAGTAAATATATCAGTAAAATAAGCACACATTGTCTTTTGCCGCTGGCCACTCTGGCTCACACTGCACACTGAGTGGCCACTCCCCAAAATAAACATTCTGAAATTAGAGGGTTGTGGTTTAAAAATATCTGAATATTGTATTTTATTCATGGCCATCATTTCTAGTAGCCTATTCACAAACTGTTTGCTCAAGCATAGCGTTTTCTCAAAGTTCACCATGTATCTGCTCCAGCCAAGGTCTGAACCTTCCCTGAATCGTCACACTTATTCATTTGTGGACGTTAACTGAAACTGTAAGTCAGCTACACTGTTTAATTCAGAATACTATATTTTAGTCGGGTGCGCTTAACATTATTGTTTTCTCAGAGTTTATGCTCCTATGTAATAGTAGCCAAGGCTATTCAGCAATTCAAACATACCAAACCAATAATTACTAAAAACACACAAAAACTGATTTTGCACGGGCATTGGACTAGTTTACTTTAATTTTAATTTTTTTTATGACTTGATTATTAGATTTTTAACAACCACCCTGCAGTTCCCAACCACTTGGGAAACCCTACCCTGGAGGACTATGTTCATCTTACTGGCCCACCTGTTTAAGAAACCAGTCCCACTTTCTAGATAAACACTAGCATGCTAAACAAACTCCATGCATGCTGAATTTTATATTATATCCAAAAAGTCTCGCAACTCACACTCAGTAAAACAAGCTGCTCTCACCGGAGCATGGCCAAATCAAAACACCACAAAGCATGTTTATGGGCCATTTAACATGTAAAAGAAACCTACAGAGAACTCTCATCAACGGTTGCCTTTTCCCACAGCCATTATTAGCGAGTTTACAAGAATTGTCCCAGTTAATTCACCATGGCAAAGCGGTATGAGAGTGCATAATTACTCAGACTCATTTAGAACTCATTACAGCAGACGAGAAGAGTTTTCAATGGCTGAGATAACAGGAATGGGACATATTCTCGATTGATTCTACCAATTGCTACAGAGGCTCAACAAATAACCATTTTGTGCTGGGCCGGCAGTTCCTGCTGACATAAGAAAAACATAGAGCTTCATCACTATAGACCAGCCATTGTGTGAATGGATAAACAAATGCAGTCTGCTACAAAGCTCTCACTGTGGCATGGCGGAGATGTGTCGTGTGGAGAGAGAGAAAGTGAGAGACGGGGTGCCAGCCAACTGCTCTCTGGCAAGAATTGCTAAAAAAAATAAAAAATAAAATAATAATAATCAGGCATCTCGTGGCCATAGAAATATTGTGAAAAAAAATTGTGCCATTGTGAAAAAAAAAAAAAAAAAAAATCTAGGTTTAAATTCAAAGAGACAAGATAGTCATGCATAATGCATGAACTGACATTTTATTCATATCCAAAATGAGGTGAGGTGAACCTTATGGAGCAATAAACACTCATGTAATGCATGTTTCATTAGAAAGCCGGAGGGTACGATTCTCTCATAAAAAGTCCAAAACGGACTCTATTAATAACTTATGACGTTCCAGGAAATCCCTTATATAGACAAAGGCATCCAGCTATCACTTTAGCTGAATAAAAAGCATGAACGTTGCAAATTATTGTAGGTTAGAATAAACTGATATCACGCATGACTTTTTGTCCCCCTCACTTCTGAAATGATGGCTACACCCCTGTGGCATCCTAAAGAGGCCCATGGGCAAGCCAAATGGGCAAATGTCTTGAGACAATGCTGAAAAACTAGGATATGGACAAGTACTGGAACTTGTACTGAAAATTCAATGCACAGGTTGAACTATTGTGGAACAAAGGTGCAAAGATTTCTTTGAAATATATTATGACGACCAAAAAAGCGATTCATTTCATCTTACCTGAGCACAGTGTGCCCTTGTGTCGGGCACAGGAAAAGTCATCACACTCGCAGAAGGTGCCGTAGATTTTGCCAAACTCAGACTCGTAGCAAAGGCATTGGTTACAGCTGCATTCTCCACGGCCGCTGCACACCTGCTTGCCCTCAGCCTCACGGCAGGCACTGAGGTGCTGGTAGTCGACCTCACCCTCCTGGCACTCGCAGCGGGCACCCAAGTAGCCGGGCTCACAACGGCACATCCCACAGCTGTAGGAGCCGGCGGAGTTGCAGCGGCTACTGTTGGGATCTGTGTAATACGTGCAGCTGCAATCACAGCGGTAGTCCACAGAGACCTCCAGGCGGTCTTTAAAACCAACAGGCCTGATGGAGAAACTCTTCTTGGTGCCTTTCGGAGGACAGCCTCGAGCGTCTACAGTTAGGTTGAAGGAAACCTGAAAGAAAACAGACAGCTCATTTAAGACAAAATACAAAAAAAACATTCTGTAGGCCAACCTGGAAGTTAGCGTCACCCTGGTTCCCTTGACAAAAAGCCAGCAGGATTTTTCCTTTGACTTTTGGATTGCAGAAAATAAGCTCTGTGACCAACTAAAGTTTGATTCTTACATGTTTTGTTCATCAAGAAAATCTACACAAATTAACAATGAATGTTGAGGCCTAAATACAATGGTCAGAAGTAAAAAGCTGAGGATGAAATAAACAAACTACACAATCACCAAGCTTCTGGAAACTCTTTCAAAATTTATTTAAATTCAACAAGTTGGAGAGTTCGAGTTAGTGCAGCATAAACGCTTGATGAGCTTAAAATGTAATGAATTATTATTATTATTATCGTGTTCACCACAGACTTTATTTCAGGCACTAAATTTTTTTTGGGGGATGACCAAAGAAAAGGTTGAAAAATGCTAACTCAAAGGAAGGGGAGTTCTCTTCCTGGTGGCATGCATGACCTTATCTTTGAAGATAAGAGGGTTCAGTAACTGATGTAGATCATAGTTGTCAGATTAATGCTGGACCATCAGATCAGAGAAAAGACAGACTCCACCCAGATGATGACCACCCAGAGGAAGGAAGTCTAGAAGAGGTTTCATCCAAACTAGCCAAGACTTGATCAGCAATCAGTCAATTTCTGGTAAGATGGTGAGATGAAATTCATTTCTCAGATTTAGTATTCCACTTGAGACTGTTTAAGTTTCATACAATTGCACTGGAATTATGCAAGATGCAGTGCAAAAAAGCATTTATCAGTTTATCAATTCTTTTCCCAGAAATGAAAAAAAAAAACTTCATGTGTGGATCCTCCGGAGCAGAGAACCCGACACCTTTAAAAACATGTAGTCTGGCTGGCCTTTGATTCAGAAGGGCCCAGGGAAGAGTACAAGCCCAACATGCTGAGTCTGAACGCTTTGAAGTAGCATTTCAGATCAGTGAGCCCTCCAGACCTGAGAGCTCAAAGCTCAGAGCAGAACACTGGGCCACAGAGGGTCATACTGATGGAGGTATACAAGAGGATCATGTACCCTTAAATCACAATGAAAGAACAAAAGTTATTTTAATGGAAAAGGGGTTGCTGTAAATTTGATAGGACTGGTTTCTCTACAGCAAAGTATCTTTTGATGGACCCTTTTGAATATCTGCTGACTCTTTATAGTGAAGGTCCTCCAACAGACATTCTTACTGACTATAACTTTGCAACTACATGTAAACTTATTCTAACCCTACCAAGTCTACTAGTACTCTAACACTCTAATGAGAGTTAGCAGACATAGGTGCAAACATAGGTTGAGCCAACAAAATGTGTTAAGGGGACCATCAAACTAAAGTGAAACCAACTCATTTTAATGTTTAAATCAAAGAGTGAAAACCTGATAAATGTGAGGCAAGCAAGAAAATGTGCTAATTATTCAAAACGTCTATTTTTGTACCAAATTCTTAATGGTAAACTATATAAAGAAATTCTCTAAGTAATATCAACTGTTAAAAAAAATGGCATTTTAACATTAAATCACATCAAACATAGCAATATTTTATCACAAATTATCCAGCATTAACATGCTCCTTAAAGACCACGCTGAAAGACAAGAAAATCACAAGAAAAGAGGAAAAATTAAGGGTCAGGCAAAGGCACAGAAAGACAACGTTTTTCCTCAAAGAGGCAATGACCTGCAGAATTGGATTAAGGAGACATGTGAGTCACAAGAACATGGCAACAATTAGATGAAGACAGACGCATTAGAAAACTCCATGAAATCTGTGTAGTTGAGCAGAGGAAGAGGAAATATAATTAGGCAATCAAAGGCCAAAACTGTACACTGCTTACTAATATACGCAAACCAGTCAAAGACTTGGGAAAACACTGGCAATGTTCAACATTTAGTGATGATCCAAGACAGATCCGTGTGTTTGCAGAAGTAGTTTGTGAAAGGCCTAAAGCCAGAGCAGAAGTCCTGAATAGATTTCAATAAACTGAAGCATCAGTCAGAATGGGAGGTTTAATGGTTTTCATAGTCTGACATTCTGTGTCTGAGAATGCAGTAAGAATGCTAAACTGCTAAGAGCAGATAATAACATGACTCTTCAGGAAAAAAAAATAAAAATCTATAACTTGATATGAAGTATTCACTCCATAGGCCTCTAAAGGGATCGAAACTGTCCGGCCCAAAAGTTATGAAAGACATCTTCAAAATAGACCGAGTGACTACAGTGGCTCAATTTTAAGATTATCAAGAGACAAAAATACTTTTGCGCAAAAAAAAAAAAAAAAATGACAACTTTATTCAACGATTCATTTCCTTCTCTATTGGCCTCGAGATTTCACGTAGTGGAACTGAGCATGGAGCCAATGGAGGAGTGATTCAGCTGTCAGATTTAATCAAAAATATCTTAATTTGTGTTCCGAAGATGAACGAAAGTCTTACTGGGTTGGAACAACAGAAGGGTTATTACTGACAGAATTTTCATTTTGGGGTGAGCTAACCCTTTAACTACTAAAGCACATAATTTCTATGTACTAAACTAAAATTTCTTGAAAACTAAAAATATAAAATTAAAAGCCAATTGTAAAAGTTATCAATAAAAACCAAAAATGCATTTAAATATTCTCAACATTCAATTAGGCACATTTAAATAGAAAAAAATAATACCTGGATAATCTTAAAATTACATCTCCCGATCACCCTTTTAGGTTTATTTTATAATTACCAGTTTGATATACATTGTCTACTTATTAATATATAAAATGCATTTAAAAAAGGCTATTATTATACTATTAATATTAGTGTAATAATAAACATAACTACAACTACTTTTCTTTGTGTTTGGATTATATATTTAATATGCATAAGCATATATATACTGTATATATATATATATATATATATATATATATATATATATAATCAATCAATTTGCACTTTAAAACACATGAGCGATCACTGCTCCTGACTCAAAAACACCCACCACATACCATAGCGTTCTTGCGTCTGCAAAACAGTGAGCAAAGCTTTAAAAATCCATGACAAACAAAGTCTATCCTAAAGTAAACTGATGTATCCTGGGACACCATCCAGATTAATATAGGATTAGATCAATGTATTATGTATGGGACATTTTAGTAGTCTCTAGGGGCTTGAATCCACTTCTGTGAAAGGAATCTAAGCTTAACTTTAGATTCTCGGCAACCGCCTCTGTATCTAAGGCCCGTGTTTTTCCACAGCTCCTCGCCCAAAAGAGCTCAGTGCTATTGTGTGAGCCCATTGAAATGCAGCATCCGACTCCTCGGAGGGATTGGTGGAGGACTGTGAGAGATACAAGGGATTCTGTTTGGGTTGTGCCCCCCTTTCTAAAGGCATGATTGGCACTCGGGCACGGTGTGACAAATTTCCCTCGTGGATGAGACAAAAAGACCCGGGCCTATTGGAGCAGCCAGAGAAAATTGGGTTGCTCCATTCATTGTGGTTATTCAGTTGTACCCCTCCACTATTTCTTTTACGCTCCTTCTCAACATTCAATTAGGCAGAATGGGAATGGTACAGGAGAAACTGGAGGATCAGATCACTGCATGGTGTAGAAGTTTTACAAAGTACATCTAATTAAGAATGTATGGGAGATCCAACAATGACAATAAACCAAAAAAATAAAATGCATTCTTTCAAAGTAACCGTTAATTACACAAGCACAAGTAATCTGTGTGTTATGATACTGTAAAGTTTAGTTACAGTAACACTTTGAAAGGGCTCTAAGCAATTTCATCTTTTTCACTCTAAAAAAAGAGCGAGTCTGCTGTGGCTGATACTGCATATTGGCGTGAGAGTCCGGACAACGGCATGTTATTCAAATCCTGCATGTTATCATTGAGCAAACACCACATCATCTATACCACAGGAAGTGCTAAACAATATGCCTGAAAGTGTGTGATTTCAGCCATGTTCCTAGGACATGCTGAAAACCACTGCGATACCAATTATCTGTAAATGGCCCGAAACTGTGCATAGGGACTGTTTGGAATCTTCCTGTCAATGCATTTACTTTTCAAAGTTATTTCTGACTCAAATACTAGATCTTCTGGTGTTAATATGGCCAAATTTACAATTTGAGATGGAATAAAAAAAAGTTATGCACTAGAATAAACATTTGACATGGTTTCCATTAACTCTTTTTTGCTGCATTTCCCTGTCACCGTCTTTCACTTCCTTAAAGATAGTTGAAGAAAATATGTTGTTTTCATATCCAGGTCAACAAAGGCCAAATGGGGAAGTAAAAACATGTTTCAAACTGTGTAAACATGATTTGAACATTTAGGAAGATCTCCTTAAAGGGGTGGTTCAGGATTTTGGACATTGGGCCTCATTTCCAAGTTAGCCTTAGGCCGTGTGTCCACCAAAGCGTTTTTAGCCAGCTGAAAACACTAGACACTCTGCTGAAGACGCCATGCTTTGGGCTTGAGAGCGTTTTGGCAGTGCAGCGTTTTTTCCATTGAGACGTTTCGTTGCTATGATACAGAATATCCGCAGCATGGTTTACTTGTAACTGATTTCGAAGATAATTTGTTTCATACTAAAAAAAAAAAATCATCCATTTTGTTCAGTTAGCTCTGCTGGTTGATGTCGTTGTACAGAAAGAATGTTGTGACAGTTGGTCGGTGTGGTTTAGTCCCGCCCCTCCTCCACTGTGATTGGACGGGTGGCTAAAAAGTGACATTGATGAGTGCTGTGTTTTATCCAAAGTTGAACATTTTTCAACTATCGGCGACCAGTAAAAAACGCTGGACGCTCGGCGGTTCAGTGTTAAAAAAACGTTCAGCACCTCGTTACGCTCATAGCGTTTAAAAAACGTGGCGCTCCCATTGAAAACAATTGAAAACGTACGCCAGGCACGTGGAAAAACGCTTCGGCCTTAGTGTTATTTATCAGTGGAGACAAAATTTTCATCCAGTCGTTCCAGTTGCATAGTTCGCCGGTGCTAAGCTAGCGCGAGTCAACGGTAACTGCTAGCCTGCCATTAAAAACAGTTTTACCCACTCCACAGTACACCAAAAGCAAATAAATTACAACGCTAGACTATTGATGTAAATGTCTGTTAAGACATTAAGCCCGATGTCCAAAATTCTAAACCACCCCTTTAAGAAGTACAACTACCATCAGTTTAGTAGTATTAGGCAACAGAATATAGCATATAGAATCCTATGCTCCATCCAAGAGGTATAAATAAGATCTGAGCTCATTGCCACAGACCTCATAGACTCGGGTTGCAGACTGAGAGACAGGATCAACTGTGATCTAATTTAAAGATTTTTTGTAAAAGGCACAATCATAATTTGATAAAATATAAAGTACTAACAGTGTCACCAATTTTGAGGTCAGCACACTTGCGGAGGCCGGTCAGGGGCTGGCCGTCTTGGCAGGTGGCGGTGAAGGCCAGACTGAGATCTTCAGGATGATCCCACACGCTCAGCTCAACTTTTGACCTGATGTTCTGCACGAAAAAATGAAAACAAAAATCAAGCAAATGATCCAAGAAACAAAGCAATCCAACATTCACTAGCAACAGTTTGAAAGGTATGGAGATGTTCAAGAATTATATACTGCATTTGGTTTCTATAATGATTATAAAAAGTAAAACCACAAACTTTCAATCAAATACTTGGATCAAATACTATCACTGAACACACCAAAATAGATCATATCCATAACAATAATCATAGTTTGGCATATTTTGGTGTAAACTGACAGTCAGGAGAGATGAGGAATTGGATCATCTGGGTCAAACCCTAACTTGATATTTGTTCACTTGACCTTGTTTAATTTAAGGTTATATAAAACTGCTAGTGTAAAAATTCTCCAATATATAGCTACATAAAAAAAAAAACAAGCTCTTCAGCCAAAGAACATCTTTCAAGACCATTTCTTGGAAAACAGCAGTGATCTTCCAATGCAGTAACAAACACAGAGTATCAGATCTTCACAAGCCAGAAATATCTGAAAAGCTTACTGTGTGAACTAAAGCAAACATGGACGAGCCCATCAATGACAAAAACAGGAAATTCCCAACCTTTTGTAAACATGTGATCACACAGTGAAGACACAACAAAAGACCAAATGTTTTCTAAATAACACTCCACAACATTATCTGTTCTTAATTCAATTTCTAACAATGTATTAGCTAAAAAAACAGGGGGAATTAATTCGGTTGCCAATTAAACTGGAATCAATGATGGTTATTTATTACTACGCTGTTGTATTGATAAAACAATTTCCTCACTCTGAAGTGGGTTGACCACATTGCCTGAAAATGAACCATGCATTCATAATGGGCCGTCACTATATATCACAGCTTCAACCCTGAAGCTTTTAATACGCATTCTACACTCTTGAAAGGAAATAAAAGCATGAAGGTCAGTCTTGGGGTCACCAAGAGCACATTTTTTTCTTTTATGTACACCTGTGTTTCAAATAGGACTATAAAGGGACACAGGATGATGTTGGTTGGATGTGCTGATTGTATAAAGAAATAATATATAGAACACATTAACACCACAAATCCTAGAGCTTGTTTAAAAAGATGGAGCACACAGTACATTTGACAGAAAATAGAAAATAGAGATACTTCAATCGAAGTGCATCAATGAATGTATTTGTAATGCGCCATTTTAAAAAAGAGCTATTTAGGTATTTTTGCAAGCTATTAACAAGTCTGCACTGCCACAGGAAATAAAGAATTAATAAATATCTAAATAAATAAATACTCTATCTTTGGAGTGCAGCAGAAACCCACCAGTAGGCGGCGGCAAGTCACTCACTGCATCTGAAATCAAATACTTTCCTACAATATAGTATGCAAAAAACAGTATGGCAACAGAGTAGTATGTCCGAATGCCTAGTATTTCACAGTAGGTGAAAAGTCCCCGAAATAACCTACAACTTCCGGCGAGATTCTGAAGTGCGCATTTGTTCGACACTTTAATATCCCACGGGGAAGGATTAATATGTTCTCCCCCCCCCCCTCCCCTACCCACACTCATACTATTTTAAGGGGTTTACAGTCAAAGACCCAGAACCAGATATGAAGAATGAATAATAAAGGCAGTGGTTGCATAACCTGCAACCAAGAAGACTAACAAACACACCAACACACTGCTTTTCCAAGGTTGGATTTGGCCAGGCTCTAACTATAAACAGGAGAGTCGTCTCAAAACATCAAGATAATGCCTTCTTTCTCCTAAGGATAGATGGTAACTTACATCAGCATGCATTTAAGAATATGATTTCACAAGCATAAGCACAAAGAATATATATATATATATATATATATATATACAGTATGTGTGTGTGTGTGTGTGTGTGTCAATAAATGATTAAGTAATAATGAAAATAACTGATTGTATGAAAGAACTATATAAGCATTAAGCATTCAAAGGATATTATGATTTTATATATATATATATATATATATATATATATATATATATATATATGCTGAAGAGGCAAGGAATTTTGACCACCCCCTTCACTATATAGAAAGTACTTTTTTAACAGTCGCGAAGGAAGTTCAAATTCAAATGTAGTTCCTGCTCAGACAGTATGTGATATCAGAAGCAGCGACTGTCTTAATGAGTCAGTCATTGAGTCAAACTGTGTTATGTTTATAAACTTACATTGTATGCGTTCACAATTAGCTGAATAATGTTTTTGGAGTCTTGGTCCAAAATTTCCACTGTAGTCCCAGGGATCAATGCAGTGAGATTCTATGGATAAAAATACATTAAGAACACATTAAACACAAAACAGCTCAACATCTAACAACACCGCTTATGAGGAACAAGAGGTATTGTACCTTGTAAAGAACATAGTGTCTCTTGGTCACTGCAAAAATGAGGAAAATATTGTTTTCAGCCAGTTTCTCTCCAAGTAGAGCGAGTGATGGGTAGTCCTGTGGAGGGATGCCACATGTCCATACATCAGTAAGATACATTTAAGCAATCCCTCACTCCCTGCAGCACCCTTTCTGTCAGGAAGTTTGCAAAAGGAAGTCATCGCTCTTCTGATTCCCCTCCACTGTTAGCATTATTATCTTTCCCACCCATTTCCTCTGAATTCAGCTCCAGCGTTCTCTGCTAAACTGCCAGAGTATCCAGGGAGTTTGTACTCAATATATTTAACCAATGATCATCGATGTGTCATGCAATTTTGAGTAACGTTTTCTTAAAGAACAAGATGGATGTGTAAATATTAAATCCTAGTTTGCAGTAGAAGGCACACACTGCTTTTGTTTGTTTTCCTTCTGTCTGAGCGATCTCTCTCACTCTCAAAACATTCAGTTACTTTGGATGGAGACCAAACTGCTAAACGAGCGACGCATCTGTTCTTGCACTTTGACATAGATGGGGAATAACAATTTATCCAGTTCAAAGCCATAAAAAAAAAAAGTTACGAATTTTCAAAAGACATCACATGGTGAAAGGAGAAGGAAACAATAAGTGCACAAAAGCTTCACAATAAAACTGAATTATCTGCAATGCCTTTGAAGGTTTTGTTATGCTGTTCAGCAAACACAGACCTGCTGAGATTTTAACCAAGACAATCATGACATGTTATCACCCAAGCATTTATAGCTGATGGAAGTTAAGGGCAATTAGTTATTAATTGGGTGCTATAATGCCCTTTTCACACAATGTAAAATAAGTCTTAAATGTGTGTGTGTAAAGTTTTAGCTCAAAATACCCCACAGATATTTGTATATAGCATGCTAAAATTGTTACTTTTTGAGGGTTAACAAATCATTTGCGCCTGTCCCTTTAAATGCAAATGATCTGCTACTTCCGTCACAGAGGGCGGAGCTTCAACATGTTGTGTCCTTTTACCTCACACAAACATGCACTGAAAATTTCGAAACTTTCAACCTTTTATGTACAAACCATAGTCAGACAATGATGGAGTGACTCAAGAAGAAGTGACTTGTAGAAAGACATTTCTGAATGGTTAATTGGAGAATTTATGCAACTTATGTGTAGTTAACTATCTTCTAGGCATTGATTAGCATATTCTGTCATGATATTCTATATTTCATGTTCCTGGGGGCGGGGTTTACGTGCATTTTATGGTTAGTGATTTCACTAATCTGGGAGGAATGTTGTGTAGTCCCTAACAGACTTTGATGTAGTCCTTAAACTATTTCTTTAAAAGCCTTTCCTTTGAACGTTGGGCATTGGAAATTTGCAGATGTTGTTTAAGCTCAAACTAAAGTTAAAAAAGTGAAATCATAATCAACCACCCCTTAAGTATGTTTAAATAAAACAAAGCTCATTCAGAGAGTCTACAAAACATTTATCCAAAACATGTAGTTTTCATATTTGAAGACTGATTATTTGTTTGGTTTTGTGGTGTAAAAGCTTTACCATCTTTGTTGAAGCGCTGTACTCGTTCTTGTCATTCAGGTGACACTGTCCATCGTGAGGATGCACTAGTCCACCGAGCTTGCCATCCAAAGCTAAGTGGGGGACGTCATCGGTGGCAAACACCAGGAGATGATAGGCTTCTTTCCTCCAGCCAATCCTCTCCTGCCACAATGACACCAAACTTCATTTATACCGACCTATATCTTTTTGCATCTCTATACCATTTAATATGGTCATTTAATTGTTGCACAGGAATTTCTATTTTAATATTTTTTCCAATTAGTTTGTTGTTAGTTGATGGATATAGTTTACAGTTTTATTTATTTGATGGATCAGTTCAGTTATATTACAGTTGTCAGAATATGTATCAACATATGGACATTATCACCGTTTTTCAAATCAAACACACATACTGTATAAGATAATTTTCCAGAAATACAATCATTTAAAAATAAGTAGTAGTTGTATAAAGTAGTAGATGAAATACATTTGTGAAACATTTTGTTAAATTATTTCTTCATTTTTATATATTTTTATTATGCAAGCAGCTTTTATGGCTTCATATTAATTTAAAGACGAAATAGATGCTTTTAAACATTAATGTCAACACAGTGTTGCTGCATTTGGCCGAGCAGTGGTTTGGGTGGCTTTCCAATGTATTAGATTTCTCCAATACATAAAATAAGCTTGACCAGAGTTCTTGTGGGGAAAATAATTTATTGAAGGTTTGTAGTGTAGCAGTCCTTCAGCAGCAATGTTAGCATGCCGCCCTTCAACAATCTTAAAGGGTTAGTTCACCCAAAAATTAAAATTATGTCATTGCCCAAAGCCTGTAAGACCTCCGTTCATCTTCGACACAGTTTAAGACATTTTAGATTTAGTCCGAGAGCTTTCTGTCCCTCCATTGAAAATGTATGTACTGTCCTATACTGGGCTTGGAACGACATGAGGGTGAGTCATTAATGACATAATTTTCATTTTTGGGTGAACTAACCCTTTAACCCAAAGTATACATGAAAACAAATGGGCTACAAACAATAGAAAACAAATCTACCTTGCAATCTACTCTGAGCAATGCTGTTTCTTTGTCATTCACACCATTCAATTTCTATAGGCCATACATCTGTATGGGCCATTTGGTTCACACCTTTGCAGACACAGATAGAGTTAATTAAATCTAAGGCACAGTCACAATGTAAATGAATCTTATGACTGAAAATACAAAATCTTTCAACAGGACCACTTAAATTTCTTTTTCAAAGTTAATTCAAGGCAAAAGGGGGTTTAAAAATGGTGATTAGCCCCAGTTCTTAAACAGTTTTATCTAGCAGACAGCACCTGCTAACTAATGCTTTAGAAACACATGGCAAATTCAACCATTTTAAACACAAGATATCATTAGTCTCACAAACAAATAACACATATAGCGTTTAAATGGGCAAGGCTCTCCCCTTTCATTCAGCGTAAACCACAGTCTCTTTCTCTCATGCATGCTGTGATTGTGGCTTTCATGGCAAAGCAAATATCTTTACAGCCTATGATGTCAGGCAATATTCGCGTGTCTCTTTTAAGTTTCAGACACACCTGTATCTCTTTTGAGAAAACTCAGACAGCAAAGATGACCCCTATAAGGAATCGAAGAAGCAAAGAATCAGCAAAATGACCAGTCCTGACTGACTGCTTACCTTGCAAACTGCAGCCTGCAGAATGGCATCAAACCCCCCCTCTGGTGCATCCCTGTTACGCGAGACCATCTGCTTCTGCACTTCCTCATTGAAACGATCAACCTTGTCCGTAAGAGACAAGAGGTGACGAAAGCCAAATGTGGGGACACAGTTTGGGAACAACTTATATCTGAAATAAGAGTGGATTGATAAACAGCAGGAGCTTAAACAGCAATACTGAAAACATAAATTAATCCTAATATTGTGCTTTTTGATATACTACTATACATTCAAAATTCAGAAAAAAAACGTATATAGATTATTAAATGTACATAATATTAGTATGTTCAAAATAGTCTTTAAAATTAAATGCATTAAATTAATGAAAATAACGCGCCAATGCCATGGCAGGGTTATGTATGCATGTATGTATGTATATACACACACGCACATAGACAAATATACCGAAGAGAAAATGTAAATTTTAACTAAAATTTTAATGGATGCCATGTTAGTTTTTAGACATATTATAAATAAGTTTAGTAATATTACTTAATATCAATTTTAAATCATATTTGAGGTTTATTAGTTGCAGAACAAGGAACATGATGGTTGACATATTGTCTGTTCCTATGATTTCTGTTCTGAGCATTCAACAGGAATGAGTGCATAACCTACATGGCCACTGATGCATGATGGGCTGCATGCTCTGGGACATGTGCTGTACTGGCTTTGCAATCTCAATCTGCTGTGTCACACATTTCAAAGTCTACCATTATGTCACGTTGGATCAGAATAATAACCACCAGTGACAGCAGGATTGTCTTTTAAGGATTATCTGAACTAGATTAAGTTTTGGTTTTTGAGTGGTGACATAAGACTTTGAATAATTCCAAAATTGTAACATACCAAAGGCTTTTGAATTTCCAAGACAAGGCTATGCTAAAGCAGGGCTATTTTTAGTTATACAAGATAAATAAATGAAGACACATTCACTTTCCCAGATGTGAAAGTGCCTCCTGTTCTCACTAGTAAGTAGCTGTTCCTTCCATTCAGTTTTGTTTCACTGCATAACAAAGGGAAAGCCAATCCCAAACCTGTTTACAGCTCATCACAGATCCGTAAGAGACGTCCCTTACCCATTGCATGGGTTGTCCTGGTACTTGGGGGCTGTGTAGGAGAAGGGTGAGATGTTCTTATCCACAAAAGAGCCAAAACCAAGGCGGAAGTTACTAGTTAGCTTCCTCATTTCCTCAGCCAGTTTGGTGCCCAGGTTGCGGATTGTGTCCAGATCGTCCTTCATTGAGAGTGAGAGGTCCATCAGGTAGTACAAATCAACAGGGTAGTCTTCCACAGGGCGCACTTGTACCTCAAAGGAAATCTGGTCACCTGAAGAATGGGAGTAAGAGTCACTACATTAACAGACCATATAAATTGATTTACTAACACATTTTATTTCATTCTTTTTCTTCTCTAAATCTATCAACAGATGCATACCAGGCCTTAAGCTGAGAGAGATCTTCTGTGGGTATATCTGGATGACATCATACTGGGTCACCCCAGAACCTTTGGAGCTCAGGGGTTTGCTCAGCAACAGAGAGCTGCCACTCCTGGGATTCTCTATAAAAGGAGCATCACATCCTCTTTTCAGTAAGTTCTGGCTAAAGTCACATCGTGAGGTGAGAGTTCTGGCCTGTCCAAAGTCCTGAATCAGGGAAAAAGAAAAATCACGGTCTAAGCAATGTAAGGAAACAATTAAATAAATGAGCAAACCCACAAATGCAGGAAAATAGAGCAATAATGCTCTGTCGACAGTTCAAGTGCATTAAAATTAATAAATCAATTGCTTGTGCCAATGACTGCCATCAATGGCAATCTATGATGCCTATAATACCGCCTAGGTAGGCAGCTGAGAAGTTTAAGAGTGAGACACAGCCACACTCAAAAAAAAAAAAAAAAAAAAAAAAAAAAAAAAATCAAGTGTCAACCAATGTCTGGCAGGCAGGAATGTGGGCGCACGCACCTCTTGCGCGCACCAGGCGCAGCTCGGGTGAATGAGGAAACATTCTTCACAAGATGAGGCGCTGCCGCTCATGCAAACATTAAGACCTAGTGGGGAAAAGAGAGTCCAATTCAAGTCAAGTAGGAATTTTGAATCTGCGCATAATTCAGACTCTTTCCTCTAACGTCATACACTTACAACTGAGGTCTAGCTACAGAGAAGCATCACCATAAATACACGGAATTGCTCAGAAAAGTAAATATTATGACAAACCGACACCTCGTTATCATAATGGATAAATAAAAACATAAATAAATGAATGATAAATAAACAAATAAACGCAATTAATTATTAAAGAAACTATTGAATAAATCAGAAAAAAAATACCATTTATATGTATTTATTTTCACAACAGTCCGTTTATTTACTCGCATTTACTAATCTGATAAATTAAATTATAAGTTATATAAAATTATTTTTCGTATTTGGTCCTGCAGATTAAAAAATGTAAGTTTATGTTTTATCTGAACGAAAGTAAGTTAGTCCATCTGAGTTAAATACCGACGACATTGTGTTTTCACTACTTACCATTGACGCTGTGAATAAACATTTCCAAGACCATGTAAACTAGAAGAGCCGGGTGACGTGTAAATGGGCAAAGTTTCCACATTATTCCTTGCAAAATCAAAATCCCGTTCAACATCAAAGGAGATTTTGTCCAATTGTATAAAGAAAAAGATTTTATTATTTTATGTAGTGAGTGGCTGAGATCTTCTCTTTGTCCATCCTCTCCAAATCACAGCGGCACGTCCATGACTGAAGTTAGCGTCCAGTGCAGACAACTGCATTGGTAAACACATGAGTAACGTTAAAGTCCGAGCGGCGTCTGAACAATAATCCACATTCGAAGTTATTTGATTACTGTCGCACTATGTCTGAGGTCCACTGCAATAATTCAGCATGCACTACATCCATTGCTGGTTTTCAAATCTTCAGTCGCAAGAACATTTAAACTTCGTGAACATTCCGTTTTTATCCATCCTCCGCTTGTTTTCGGCATGAAAGTTCAGTGGTCGAGTGCCTTGCGCGTCCCTGACATTAAAACTCCGCCCATGGGAAACCAGAGAGGACTTTGCTTTACACCCCCAATCGGTTTCCAGACAAGTTCCTCCCTTTGCAACTGGGATTGGCTAGAACGGGGGACTTCCAAGCATGCCGATCGGACAGTTAACAGGTCATTCAAAAGAAGTTACCAATCAGGCGAAGGACGGCGATAGTCATGAATGAGGAGGGGGAAACCTTTATTGTGGATTTTTTTTTTTTTTTTTTTTTAGCAAATTAGAATTTGCTCTTAAACCTAAATCAACTAATCTCACTTTAAACTGATAAGTCATTAAACTTAATCTAGGAGCTTCTTTACCTTATGAAATTAGATTAAGCGTTTTATAAATATTTTGTATAGGTTACTAGTACATTAACTGGCTTGGGGAGTTCAACCAGTGGAGTGAGTGAGGGCAGTCATGTGACCATCACTAATTAGATCACCATCTGTTTTACAGTGAGAGCTGTGGAAGTAGTTTTAGGTATGGTTGAACCCAAGCTGACAGTAGAGATAAAAAGAGTTCCTTCACCACTGGCCATTTTTACAATTGCAAAAGGGCCTTGACCTGGTTTAAAGCGTTCAAACTTAAATAGACCAAAAACGGACCAAGTTTAAACCTACATTAATCAAACCATTAAAGAATTCCCAGGATAGCAGTTTTATTTAAGAAACACAAGGAAACTTATATATGTAGTTATCATAACTCTGGTAATAGCAGAACTAAAAGGATGAAAAACCTGAAATTCAAAAAAAAAAACAAAAAAACATTGTTCCTCCACTTCCAAGATCAACATTCAACTCAGAGGAGGTGTTGGGAACAGATAACAATGAAATGTTTATACATAAACTTGTTACAAAAATATAACTGACAAGTGAAATCCAACTATACTGGTCGGGAACAAACCACTTATTAAAACAGCACAAACTCAAATACAAGTGGGTGTAGAAGCCTGTGTGAGAAGCTCAGAGGTCATATCCACTATAGATCTCAATGGAAGGCCACTGAGGAAGCCCTGGTGCTTGGCCCGCAGTTCCAGCAGGGCATCCACAATCCTTTGGCGGCTTATGTTTGGGTGGCGCTCTGACATCCGGGCCATGATTGTGTCAAAGCTTCCTTTTGTTGCATAGTGCTGTGGCACACATGTACCAGATGCTGTAGGTGAGTCGCACACATTGATCAACCTGTCCACACTACAGCGCGGCCCCTGAGTCAAAAACACATGACAGATATCAAGGGTTTGAAATCAAAAGTTGTCTGGTATTAGCAATAATTTAAGGAAACTGTATTAAAATCCCTTACAATGGCTGAAATCTAACTAGTTTTGGACAAAGCAAACTTTCTAAAATGCCTGCTACTTCATACTTACTCCATGTGATGGACTGTAGGTTACGCTCTTTGCTCCAAGTCCATCCCCTGCAGTTTCCGAGGTGCTGTGAGACGGATCACTCAATGTAGGCTCAGCTAAAGCAGGCCGACAGAGTTGAACCACCTGGATAGCGTGACCTTGGAGGGAGCGACCATTTAGATCTTCAACTGCTGCCTTGGCGTCACTGGAGCTCTTGAGATAAACAATAGCTGCCCTACATAAGCATAGACACGATTTCAGTTCATTAATTATAATCTTGAATGATGCTTGGAAGTCTGGAACTACAAGCATTCAGCATTACTATGAAGTCTATAAAGCAGATTGACTGTCTAGCACAGTTCATCTCCAACCCTAATCAAACACACCTGACGCAGGAAACTTTTTCCTGCTAGAAACCTTGAGAGTGTTCCTTACTCATGTACACTGATACAATGTACACAAAGTCAAAATTGATAACATTTACTGAGATGCTGTTAAATAGTGTCTAGAGAAATTGTTATGCAGTAGGCTAAATACTAAATTTAATATAGATGTTGGTATTGACTGCTATTTTATAACTTTGTTTGAACCAGTGTTTAATCTTAGATTTTGGGCCCTTAGATTTGAATGTTGAGAATGCTTACCTCATATTGTTGCTGAAAGTGGTGATACTGACATTTGTAGCATTGTACTTCTCAAACCAGAGCAGCATTTCATGCTAAAGAAAACAACATTTAGTGGTTTCTGCTGCCCTCTAGAGGCTATAACGAACTTTATTGGAAAAAAAAAAAAAACATTTGTGGGCACCCTACCTCACTGACATTATCTGGCAAGCATGTAACGCACAAGATGGAAATTTGCTTTGAATCATCTTCATCAGTCCCTGTGAAAAAGTATATATTTATCAAAGATAATTAGTCAACCAAATCAAACGGCAATGAAGCTTTCTTCCAGAACAGAATCGGAGTTTAAGCTACACTTTTAAGTATAGACCTTAATGGGTGTTGTTGAAAGGGGAAAGAGATTCACAAGACATCACTATCACTTAGTTTCAATTAACCTACTACACCTTTGTGCTTCTTTTTGTTGTTCATACTTTCCCTCTTTTCAATCAGTTTCTCTGTTTTTTCATCTTGATTTGGAGACCCAAGTTCCTCCTCTGCATCAAACCAAGCTTCACTGCCATTAGGATCCTTGATGGTACCTACCATATAGAACACTGTAATACGGTTCCAGTTTATTTCTTTCTCTTCAATCTGAAATTCATACCAGGGGTTGTCTCAATGGAAGCTCCTGGCTTCTTGTGTGAAAAGACAACTTCATCTCTCTTGTTGCCATCACATTCTGCTTCATTCTATTCAGAAAACAAACACTGAACTTACTATTCCAAATGAAACAATTAACAAAACTGAAATATGAGTATCACAATTATCAAATAATTTGAATGGAAGAATGTGAATGAAGTACCGGTGCAGCTTCAGTGTCCTGACAAACGTCAGAGTTCAGTGCTCTCATCTCTTTACTTTCTTCATCCACTCCATGACGGCTTGCAATGGTACTACGCAGAATCATAGAATAATTGGCACTTCTGAATATATGAAAAAGTTAATATTTGTGTATGGCCCCATACATGCATCACACAGCAATAAATAATGTGATGTACATTACCAACCACTGTAAAGGTAGACATGCTGATATTATGTGGGGGCAAAATGCCACAATAGAATGCACTACAGGATCAAAATGGTGTCATTCATACATTTATTCATCTGCACTACTGTTCAAAAATTTTGGGGTCGGTGAGATTTTTAAATGAATAATTTTAAAAGAGTCTCTTATTCTTACCAAGTCTGTATGTATTTGTTATAAATACAGCAAAATCTTCAAGGTTCATTCCCATTTTACCAATGCAGGACTTTCGAGGTAAATAACCATTCCACAAAAGATCTGTTCAAATTCACCACAGCATCTTAACTTTAATGACTAGAGTTGTGTGGTTTAATACAAAAGAAGCTGAAACCTTATAAACCTCTTGTAATTTGTTCAATCAACATCAATTAAACATTTTATTATACAGATATTTGTGAAACATGCCTTATCCAAATCTTTCTGGTTTTATTTATTTTTAAAAACTTTTCCAAGCCTGGGAATTATTTTAAAATTTCAAGATTTTTCCTAGGATTTTCCATGACCCAAAAGCAATGATGTGAAATATTACTATATTTAAAATATTTTTTTCTATTTTACTACATTTTAAAATGTTATGTATTCCTGTGCTGCATACCCAAATTATCAGCATCATTACTAGTCTTCAGTGTCACACAATCCATTAGAAATCATTGAAATATGCTGTTTTGATGCTCAAGAAACATGTTTTATCAATGTTAAACAGTGATATTGTGAAAACCAGGCTTTAATAAGTGGTATGGTCATTTTTGTTTAAAAAAATAAAGGAACATTCCACAAAATTAAAAAAAATGTCTTTACTGTCACTTTTGATCAATTTAAATGTGCCCTTGCTGAATAATAGAAATAAAAATAATAGTATACATTTTACACACATCTTACCGACCCCAAACTTTTGATTGGTAGTCTATTCATATTGGCTGATATTTCAGAGAGGTTTTGACTTAAATCTAGCAAAGAATTGACTGAAGCACTCGCCTCCAGCATCCTGGCTGTGAAATGTGGCAGCAGTATGTTCATGCATTCAAATAAAGAACTCATACCAGGGGAGGCAGTCAGAAAAATTAATTTTTGGTTTGTTTTAATGATTTTTATTTGACATATCAGGACCACTTACCTTTCTGGACTGTCAAATAAGTCTAAATGGGCATCAAGTACCTGAAATGAGAGTGTATTACCTACAACTTCTCTCCGATGCAATAGATTTCCAAATTAAAATTCTGTCATACCAATGCTGGGGTGTAGTTTGCCCCTGTAGTTATCTTTTCAGAATCTACTGACAGGGGCCTGAGGTCATCCAGAGAAGTGCCTGTCAGAATCAGTCTCCTCATCTCATGGTAATCTTTCTGTAGTGTATTGAGAATTTCTGCTATGCTGTCCGGCAAGGCCTCAGTACTGAGGTACATGCATACAAAAAATAAATAAATAAATGACCTGACCTCAAAGTTCATATAAAAACCTCAATAGAAATATTGAATTCTCATAATAGAAATTCTTCATTGAGCGATCCCTTACCCTTGATGAGCACGTTCACCCCGTGGGGAGATGAAGTAACGTCTCCAGCAGTGCTGTTGACACATGACAAACTGAAGAGCGAGAAGACGCAGCTCTGTTCTTCTCACTCGCTGGGCACAGTCACACCCACAGACTCTCCTGCAGTGGTCACCACCAGGACCAGGGCTGAGAGGATACATGAAACTTCTTGTCATTTTAATAAATGTTGCTTAAAATAAATGTTGCTTAAATAAATAAATGTTTTGATGCAGTACATGGACTAAGACTGGAGCACTGTTTTACAAAGCTAACTAAAACAAAGTTGTCTACCTCAAGGGGGCGCTTGAAGTCTCAGAAAGCCAAATCCTGAGGATGTTTTACTGAAGACATTTTTTTCTAATTTGTTCATTTCAAAGACAAAAGAAAATCCTATATAGCAATCACTATAATCTGTAATTTCAGAAAGTAACATTCATCACATGACAACAGCTTACTGTAACTGTAACTTTCAGCTTTCAAACTTGTGCAGCTTGCTTCAGTAGTACGGACAACATGTTACAGTTTTACAAAAATGACACTGAAAAACACTAATAGCCACTAACTTAAAAATATATAGTCAAGTTAAAAAAAACTGATAATTTCATTAAGTTTTTGAAGTATTAAAGTTTTGGTGGAATGGACTTTCAATGGAGGGACAGATGTCGCTCAGATTTCATTAATATCTTTTAGAAGACAAATTAAAGTCTTGAGGGTTTGAAACGACATGATTCATTTGAGTGAACTAACCCTTTCAGCACATTACCTTGCCTTTCTACTCTTTAGCCGTTTCAGCTCCTTCTCGATCTCCTTAAGTTTTATGAATTCCTAGAAGTAAATGATTAGCACATTATTCACAGCTCACTTGAAAAGAACACAACTCAAAGCGCTCCATTAGGCGCACGATTATATATACACGATACCTCTGTGAGGACATCCAAGTCAGACATGTAGACTTCAGTAATGGTGTTCTTTTCAGATGTGGCCATTTGCACAGTTTGTGTATCCTTCTCATGGCTGACAGCTAGCAAGTTAGTGGCAACATTTTCCACCTGGAAGATCTGACCAACCTCTGTTGCACATGTAGATGTGAAGCAGGCTCTGAAATCACCACAGGCATCTATTATTTGGTCCACAGAAACTGTCCCACATTCAGAAGATCCCACATTGACCTCCTCTATCGGTTGCTCGTATCTTAAGTCCTGCTTCTTTTGCAGGTCTTCATGACTGTCTCCGGACTCATCAGCCAGATCGAAAGTATTGCTGAGACAAGAGAAACAATCAGTGGAGCTTGCAGAAGTACCACTGGCCATAGTGGCGTCTGACGGTTCATCTGTCAGTTCTGTACTGCCTTTGGTGGCCATGATTGAATCATCGTCACCTGCCTCAGTACTTCGGTTGCCATTGCTCCATACGGTGTGGTCCAAGCTGGTGCTACTGAAACTGTAGTATTCTGACATCCCTTCCTGATCCAGATTGGGGTCATCAGCTTTGTCCATTTGATCATACAATTGGAGTTGATCTTTTTGGATATAGTCATTTCTCTGAACATGACTCTGCTTATCCAGCTCAATATCAAGAGAGAAGCTCGCCTGGGCTGATGTGTCTTTGAAGTGTTTGGTGTCCTCCCTGTTCTCTACTTCCTTCCACAGCTGAGACAGGCATTGGGCATGGGGACACATTCCTTTACTGTACGGAGGATGATGTGCAGCAGGGCTCCAATCGTTAAAACTCTGTCTGTGAGAAGCTTTCTGCACGTTTAACGTACTCTGCATGCAACCTGAATTAATATTTTGCCCTGTGATGTCACTTTGGGCAATCAAGACCTCCAGCTCTTCTTTCACACTGTTTGGCAGCAGCTCAAGTTGTTTCTCATTCTCTAAACCAGAACATTTTCTGTAATAATCAGTACTCT
The DNA here is from genome assembly GCA_038021265.1 of Cyprinella venusta. NCBI lineage: Eukaryota > Metazoa > Chordata > Actinopteri > Cypriniformes > Leuciscidae > Cyprinella > Cyprinella venusta. Next base: position 24,404,347 of record CM075867.1, read on the forward strand.
AGCTGCTAATCAAGTTTCAAAAGTCTACAGAAGGACTCAAACATCATCTTACCTGACACAAAGACTTCGTCCTTTGAAATTGCAAAGTGAATGCCACAATGGCTACACTTCTTGGTACCAAATGGACAACTGGTCCTACAGTTTTGACACCGATGTGCACCATAAAATGATGGGTATCTGGACCTAAAACACAAATTTCTTCATAACGGCCACATCTCAAAATTCAATCAACAACTAACGCATAGAACCAAGTCCCCGACCTACATTTTTCTTTTTTGATAATCCGTACAATCAGAACGGACAATACATCACAACGCAGATAAAAAAAAGAAAAGAAAAAAGTTGTATTAATTCAGTTTCATGGCAACTTTCAAATGTGTGATATGCACACACCTAAAGGATTATTAGGAACACCAGACATACTGTGTTTGACCCTTTTTCGCCTTTTTCGTGAGGTCTTCTGCTGTTGTTGCCTATCCGCCTCAAAGTTGTGCATGTAGTGGCTTCACAAATGCTTTGCTGCATACCTCATAAGGAAAAGTTAAAATTGCTCTTCTAACAGCTAATAATCCTTTAGGTGAGTGAATAGGTGTGGAACGATACATGTATTTATTGAACCAAAACGGTACGGGCATTATGGTTTGGTGCATGTGTTAACACATAGAATACATGGTATAAAAATAAATAAAACTTGTGTGCAAATTAATGTAATGTAATGCGGAACTACTGTTAGATTTGCAGGTAGTTTAGGGACACATAATCTGTAGCCCCAACTTAGGTGAGATCCACCTTTTGTCAGTAAGTCAGAGATGGCAACATTGAGGACGAGTATGGCGAGTAGAGGCGACCCACGAGAGTTAGAGTACCTGCCGGCCTATAGGAAGTGTGTATATATATATATATATATATATATATATATATATATATATATATATATATATATATATATATATATATATGAAGAGTTCAGATGCAAAAGCCTCTAAGTGCCATTTGAAATTTTCTTCTAAAATGATCATTTTTATCAAGCTTGTATATTTAAGTTCAGTAATTTCACTTAAACGGCAATGAAGATTACCTATTAATTGTCATTTAAGTGAAATTACTCAACTTAAATATACAAGTTTGATAAAAATGGTCATTTTAGAAGAAAATTTCAAATGGCATTTAGAGGCTTTTGCATCTGAACTCTTCATATATATATATACACACCCACACAGTATATATATATATATATATATATATATATATATATATATATATATATATATATATATATATATATATATATGTAGGACTTGGCTCAATCAATCGATTGTTGATTGGGTGGAGACAGATTGAAAAGGGAGGGGTTTAAGTGGACAACAAAATTGAGAAGTCTGTTCACCAGAAGAGAGTTGACAAAAAAATGTTAAAACCAATAAATTAAAATAAATGACATGAAAAATGACAAATAAATAAAAATGACATGCATGGATTAATAACAAAAAGATGAATACTATGCATTTAGAAAACAGGGTAAATTTTCATTTCAAGCCGACTTTAACATATGAAACAGAATGGCAATAAAATCATATGAATACCAAACTACAGCAAATTGAAACAAACTCAAATTAAAAACTCACCTGTTTGATGACATACTGATAGTTGTTTGAGGGGAAACACTGTTTCCTCTGGTGTTTGCTAAATTAGAAAGAAATATTTTTACACATTATACAGAACGCTTGCTCTGGCAAAAATATATATAATGTATATATAATGATTTACCAACTAAACTCACATTTCACAAACACGTAGTGTCTGGCTACTTCAAGTCCAGGATGTTTCTTCAGAAATAACAGATACCCTCCCTCTCCTGTCGATGAGAGAAATTTCACATATTTCCAAAATTGCCCATACATTTGACTATTAATGGTCATTTTATATTTTATATAGCTACCCCTACGTTGTATTAAGGCCCTGTCCTCTGCTGTTAAACAATGGAACCATCCAAGCAACTTTGGATCTTTGAGTTCCAGGTAATAATTGGCCCAGACAAGCTCATACAGTGACCTAGAAAATGCACAAATACTTCTCTCAGATTAACAAGGCACAGTGGTACTTCAAATTGTATGTATTCAAAAGGTCAATGCTTAATGGAAGCACACTGAAGATATAAATAATCGGTAAATTTTCTTATTGAATGTTTAAGATAAACCATTGCTTACCTCATCAACAAAAACTTCCTTCCTTCATTGGTAACGTTACACAATGGATCATTGTAAAAACCTTGGGAGATGTGTAAGAAATTCAGTAAAAAGACGGTTGGCAAAATGCATGACGTTAGGCCTGTATATAAAACTAACCATGACGAAGACCAACCTTCTATAAACGAACGTTACATTTGTCAACTAGCTAATGACACCTATCCTACATCACACACATTTCGTTTACCTAGTAAACATTTAAGATATGACTAATTATCTATAACAGTTAGTTAGGTCCTGCTTTTTGACCGAATCTAGGGCGTCGTCCGTTCCGTTGAACATCACGCGACGTTCACACTCCCAGGATGCGCGTGCAGCTGCGCACAAAATGTCGTCGCGGTCGACGAAAGATTGTGTGTGAGTGTGTAAGAGAATATGCGAAACTTCCCTCATCAGCAGCAATAGGCAAATACAGGTTTATGATTAGGATAAACAATTAAAATTATAACAGTAAACCAGTTTGTGGTAGTCTAAGTTTGCCTATTTCAAAATCATACGATTTTATGGGTTTCGAGGTTTTAAAATTAAGAATACAAGCGAGAGGGAAAAGTTGGTAAACCCGCGATTAACTTTGGGGTGGTTAAAGAAAGAGGACCGTTATGAACCCAAAGCCATATGACCCAAAATACGCAAATTTCTAAAAAAAAAAAAAAAAAAAGACAAAAAAAAAAGACAAAAATGACCAGAAATAATGTTAGTAGCCAAGTACGTGACTTTGGGCTGGACTTACCAACAACCCCGTTCACTGCATATGCATGTTGGTCGAAGGGAATGAATGGCTGCCACATGGCTGTGGTAGAACGATCCTCATATGGGATGGAACTCAAAGATTCAAGCACGAACGGTAACACGGCAGGTGGCGGATACCACATTTGGAGCTCTTAAATTATCCAATTCAAGAAAAAGTCCGTTAGACTTTGTTTGCAGCGGTATTTATCGAAATTAAAACAGCCATTAAGCTCACGTCCACCTCAGATAAAGCGCCCTCCAATCATTAGGCGCAGCTGCAATTCAATACAGGCGCCAGTAAAAAAGAAGCACGACAGTATGTGTTATAATCCAACTGTTAGATGATTTTGACTTGCCATTTAACGTCAGAACAGTTATGCGTTCGGACGATTATATCAACAGTAAAGTCCCAGACTGTCATTATTTCATATTATTTTTAAAACCTGTCATAATAAAACATCTTGAGTAACCTCTGAGAAGCCTATCTGAATTTGTGCCTTGTAATACAATTTTCTATCCATACAGAGGAGGCCTACATTAAATGTATTGATATTAATAAGGAATCTTTGAGTAAACTTCGAGTATCATTTGTGTAGGCCTGTTTGCCAGGCCGACTGTCCTGGTTTTTGGTATTCAAAATATGGTCACCCTAACATTAAGGAAATTAAAAATGCCTTTGTGTGAATCGGACAACGTTTTATGCCTTTCCCTGCATTTCTTCTGCCGTTTACATTCAGGTTATATAATTGCATAAAAAAAACAACTATTTAATTAATTTGTTAATCAAGTAAAATAAGAAATTCATTGTATTGTAATCATTTAATTTCTGTCCCAGCAGATGGACAGCTTACAAGGCAAAATAAACAGTGGTGAGTTAGATCATGTCATATCTTGTCTTGCTCCATTATACTAACAGACGTACCCTAAGCAAATGGTATGCATTAGCTGTCGGTTTGCTAAGTGAAATCAATACTTCTCAATAACAGTCATTAGTAGACCACAGTGCAAAATATATGTTGATGGAACTAGCCATTTACTTCTTTGCATGAATGCACATTGCTTAGTGTTCTTCTCTATTGCATTAGTCAGTTGTATCCTATAGCATGAAGTTAGCTAGAAATAAACTGGTTGTGTTGACTGCAGTGTTGTTTACGGAGAAGTAGGTGGGTTCAAAGGTTAAGTGTCTTTCTAGAGCAGGGGGGTAAGGAATGATGACACGGTGATCTAACAATCACCCTCAGCTCATCATCATTTTCAGTTTCTGGATGAAACTTATGAAGACTAAACTGCAATTTTTAGTGTCTCAGTGTAAAAAGGAAAAATATGATAGTATAGATGCACAGTGTTGTGCAAACATAAATGGGTTTGGATGAATAATTGAGGCTGTGGATGTTTTGACATAAGTGCAAGATATAGTATCACACATGCGACTCACCCATCCATACAAAGCTATTAAATAATCATAGATGGGAGACTTACAGCTTATGAGCATATGAGCAGACATGCATTAGCTAACCATCTGAAGTCCTGATGAAAGGACAGCGCAGCCCCTGGGACAGCAAGAGGCCTTTAACTGAATAGAGGCTGATCGATACAGAATAGTTTCAGATTCACTGCAAGAAAGCAGTTGCTAGCCCATCATCTAAAATGGGCTTTATATTTCCCACATTGATTTTGTACTTTATATTCATTAAAAAAAATCAGGGGGGGGGGGGGGGGGGGGGTGTCATGGTTTCCACTAAAATATTAAGCATCTCTACTGTTTTCAGCATTGACAATATGCAATGTCTCAACAGTTTCAATGAACCGAACAAAACATGGCTACTGTCACTCAAATGGCTAGTACGATAAGAAAAAGCAGAACACAGGAGCCCAAGTGAAGCAGAATGAACAGTTTATTGTACCCAGTACAGATTATAAACTCAGCAGTGTAAGGTACACATTGTGAGGGGACAAGGTTAAGCCTGTACAAGTGCAGACAACCCTTCCATGGTGGATGTTGAGACAAGCCCCTCATTCGATGAGAAAACGGTTATTTTATAAGCTGCACCTCTCATTTAAAGGCACTGCTCTCGAACCCACCAGGAAAGGGTGCCTGGTAACCACTGGTGTGCAGACACTGCAATGCAGGGATTCAAATCATACATAAAATATCTGTTACAGGCAGAACTATACAGCTTATACAATAAAATCAAATAAATGCAGACTTTGCAAAAATATATAAGTTCATCTTTCCAAAGAAAAAAAGGAGAGAGAGAGAGAATACAAATGCAGAGAACTCCACAATTTATTCTTTGTCCAGCATAAAGCGATATGTTAGTGGACAGCTGATCATTGAATATGTCATGCAAAAGGTAGCAGTGGTCTTTCGTCAACTTGAGATTGGCAATGAGTAGCTGACCAGGAAAATGTATTTTTCTTGTACCTTATTGCATGCAAGGCCCTGCTTTCCTGGTGCATTAAAATATAGAACGATACCAAAAAAAAAATCTAAGAGTTTTTGACCTTTACTTGCACTAAAGCATGGAGAAATTCTGAATAGTGCATCCCTTTTGAAAGTAAGACAATTATATAAACTAATTAAAATTTTGGCTTTTTGGGGAGTGTAAAATTAAATAATCAACAGGCATACAGAAATACATTTAAAAGTTTAACAGTCTTGTGAAGTTGACTAAATATATTTAGGAGTGCCTCTGGTTTAACTTCACATCAACAACCCCTGGGTTAACCAGCAAGAAAAAAAACAACAACAAAAAAAAAAAACACGTTTTTATAAAACTAACACTTAACAAAGGATTCAGAACGAAACCAATGATACAAAAAGAACATGTTCAGTATTCCTCAGCATAATTAATGCGGTCCATATTAGTTCAACAAAAGTGTATAAAAGCCAGCTTTCTAAAGAAACAAATGGGTCATTTTTTATTTTCCTCCTTGCAAAACAAAGCCCTTTTGACTTCTTGTCTACATAGTTTGGAGGTAAAACAAAATAAATGGAGACCAAAAAGGCAACTATTAAATAGCGCTGCATTTAAGGGTTTTTTTCTGTGAGGATGTCTCTTAATAATTTGTTACCAATTTTTTTTCTTTTTTTAAAAAGCAGATTGTCAAAAACAGAATTGCTACAATTCTTGCAGTGAGATCCGTCAGTCTTTCGGTGCCGGTCAGCTCCAGCTCAAGCTCTTCATCTCTGCGGCAGAGACCGTTTGCCACGAGGAAGGTTTAAACTTTCCTCACCTCCTTGACACCTCCTCGTGGGCTCACGCCAGAGAAAAGGTGGCTCGCAGATTTCTCCTCGTTCTTTTTTAATGATTGGGAGGGTTAATCTGAAAGTGGGCAACAGTTCAAAAGGAGTCGAGGCAAGAGGGACAGATGTTTCAGTCAGATCAACTGTTCATCCTCAGTACACATAAGCATCAGGGAAAGGCATCCCAGCAACACACTGCTCACCACCGTCTACCAAGTACGAAGCCCCCTCGTCATAGTGCGCCAACGGAAGAGTGTCGTCGTCCACTCCGGGCAAGCCGTCAGGGTCTGCTTTAAGGTTGGGCCTTTGGTTGTCTGGGAAGGCCATAGAGAAGAGGGCCTCGGGATCGCACACAAATTTGTACACATACCTCTCACCAGCAACCTGTGGAGAGAAATGAGGCATTAGATGATCAAAAAAAACAACAACAACAAAAAACTTGGAAAATTGGTGCAACTATTGTCATTAAGTAGAAAAAAATGTGAACCTGCCTTTACCTTCTGCATGATTCCCTTCTCATAATAGTAACGAAGTGAGCGACTCAGCTTGTCGTAGTTCATGGCCGGTCTGTTCTTTTGGATGCCCCAGCGTCGGGCCACCTGAAAACACAGATGAGGATTATTTCATTAGCCAAGCTTTATTTAGCTGCCAGTTTAATTTTGATAGCAGTTTAATGTGCACAACCAAAAAGTTTGATTCCATTCCAATTTATGAATAAAGCGGAGTCACTTGCAGGGAAATTGACACCAAATAAAAATGGAAGTTGTAGCCACCGGGAAAGCCAGTGTTGCTTTGTCATAAATTACTTGGGATTTAGAGCGGTCAAACTCTCAAATAAAATTCGAGTTTGCTAACAATTAGTGGCAGATGCCTTTTGTCTTTGAGTAACAGTGTGTCATCGTTCTGGGAGCCAATAATCTGGGCGAATCATTCAGTAACATGACTTACTGGATAAAATAATATGCATTTAAAAATGTATTTTGTAAATGTGTTTTCCTTCATGAAGATGAAATGTCTTGTTAAAATGGAGTAATTCACTACTGGCAAAATGGGTTTTTAATAAAACTTTACTGTCTGCACAGTAGAAAGGCAGAAATTGTTTTGGGGGGATGTATTGTACACTGTAAAAATGGATTTTCTTAATAAATAATAAACTAATTAAGTACGCTTTAAAAGAAAATACCATTTCAGTCAGTCTACTTTAAAATGTCATGTTTTATTCAATGTCATTTGTCGTTTCTTTGTAAATAGTGAAATTTACTAGCAATTTCTGAATGAAAACTTTCAAAATTGCACAGATTTTTTTTTTTTTTTTGTGTGTGTGTGTACAATCTAGTTTTAATAAGCCCTAGAGCTGTAAAATAAACCAGAAGATATGGGTGCAGGTAAGAAAAAGATAGAGTAAGCATTGTTAATTTACATAGACTACAAACATCATAAAAATTCAAAGCTGATTGAAAAATCGACAAATCCACCTTAATAGGTTTCTATTAGCATTGTTGGTGTGCTTTTCCAAAATTCACACAAAATTACATGAAAAACCCAGCTCCCAATAACGAGAATATGCAAGGCTATTGTACATGGTGTGTGTGCTTGTCAGAAACTAAAAATATTGAGTATATGCGCTGACCTCTTCTGGCTCAATAAGTTTGAACTCCATTCCGCGTCCTGTCCAGGCAATAAAATGGCCATTGGCAGGATCATCCAACAGCGTAACCAGAAACTGCCAAAGCTGGAGGGAGCCACGACGTTGGTATGGTGGGCCGTCCCGATAAACAGAGGGCTCTTGCTTTACCTTCCCTGTCAGGAACAAGAATGATGAGGATTAGAGTTTGTCACAGTGGCGTGAGAAAGCAGACGGAAAATTCCAAAACACATGCTGCTAATGTGAACGCAGTGTTCATTTCACTCCGTCATACTACAAGGGGGTGCCTAAGTGATTTTTAATACACACACAAAAAAAAAAAAACACTGAACATTAGAAAATTTCTGAGATGGCTTGACCATTAACTTGTCTTTCAATTTAAACTATAGATAACCCATGGTGAAATCTTGGTGAAAATTTTGAATACCTTCAAGTCTCTCGGGAACCACACAGGTGTCGTCGAAATACAACTGTTGATCTCGGTCAAATGAGAAGTCTACAGGCAGAGGGAGGAAACAATGATACTTTAAGATTAAAAAAACGAGAAGATGATTTTAGCAAGCCAAAGTTGCAGTGAGGTGATATGCAATAATGGCAAAGTCACTTACTCTCATGGTTTTGGTAGAAGCTTGCTGCTCTCCCAAATGAAGACTGACACTTAGGCACTTCTGCAAAACAACACGAAAAATGGGCCCATTAAAAAGGAGAAATTACCAATCATAAATGAGTTTGAAGTTAATTTAAATGAATAAAAGAAATACTATAAAAAGATCAAATAAAATGTGACTGTTCCCAGGGTTATTATGGTTGAGTAAAACCACAAAACGTTGTTGATTAAAAGATTTAAAATATATGTATATATAAAATGAATTGATTTTATTTCACTGGTGTTATTTTCATTTATTTGAACAAAAAGAAAACAGGATTTCAAAATAATAAAAACTATAATGGTATCTCAAAGATACTAAAATAACACTGTCTAATCCTTATTTAGAAATAGAGATTTAAAGAGTGACTTCTGGATTTGGCATCTGTACAGAGGTTTTGAGGGAGCTCTGAAAAAGTAAGACGATGAAAAATATTGACTCAGGTTGAACAGCTGGGCGTTGAATGTCCAGTCTCGCACATCTGGTAGTGCTGGCTAAGTTTGTCTCAACACACCAAAGAAACACGCAGCATTAGCAATGAGTCACCAAATAGGATTAGCCACTGTGACGAGATACTGGACCATGACAATCAAGTTTTATCTGTCCTTGTGTGTCCTGGTGATTCGGAAGGCTACTCTGCCGCTTTGCTGTCTTACTTTGAGTATGTGATCCTCATTGATTGAATCAGATGCATCATCTATCTGGCTGCTGTACAGATGAAAACACTCAGTTCAGCCGCCTCCCATGCAAATGTAATATGTGACGTACACATTTACAAGAAAGGACGGTAAGAGGATTTGAAATTACATCACTAACCTGCAAACATAAACCTAGAGGGATATTATAGAAGAATGTATGGATCACAAACAGGAAGATGAGCTAAGCTGGAGGGTTTTGGACAATAGGATGCAGAAACTACTGGCTCTGGAAGCATAAAGTTGGTAGGAATCGAAAGAGGAGGAGGCAAAGATGACACGGATATGCCGTGACCTGAAAGTGTTTATTTATAAAATTTGCGAAAAAAGGTCAAGTGTCCGGAATACCGTGATGTCCGGAATACAGTGAGTCTACGTTAAGGCTAGCGGGAATGGCTAAATCGCCCTGATTGTTGTACATAGCGAGCTGAGCAGTGTGTGGGTGCGCTTAGAGCGTTTGTGGCAACGGGACTTCACTCAAGGGGGTCGCACACCGGACGCGCAGCGCCGCGCCACGTCTTTAAAATTCGAACACATTATTCTCTATGAGTGTACACACACCGGCGGCGCCATTCGGCGTCTGTCCGCGGCGCCCAGCAACGGCTCAGGACCGTGTTCAAAACCCTGCAGCGCCACAGAGCGCCATTTACATAGTTTATATAAAATTTTAATTATTTTTGACTCAAATCGTTGCTGATGGATCCTGACTTCGCACTATGCTGCAATATACATTTGGTTTTGCATTCATTTACAGAAATCAGCTGCTTGAATGACAATTGCTGAATGTTATTGGATTTTTCAGGTGAGATTCTCAATTCATTCGGTTAACGGATGCTCTGAGGTAAAGTTTTCAGATTGTAGACTCAGCAGCGACTGTATTTAATTGTGCAGTACAATAATAACATAGAAAAGACATTATCTCCATTTCTTGTCATTAAACATTACAATATTGCTGACCATACACTAATGAGAAAGTGCGCGTCCGGTGTGCGATACCTTGAGTTGTCCTAGACGCGACGCGGCTCGTCCGGTGTGCGACAACAGACTGTCACAGAGCGGGCAGAGGGGGGACGCGCACGCGGGCTCGCTTTAGCACTTTGACACTCGAGCGGGCTGTGTCCACTCTATGGGGGTGGGCTCTGGGAGACACATGGAACATGTGGTGCTTTTGTGTTTGGGTAAACAAAGGATTATGGGCACATTCTCTACACACGATGCTTTTATGCTCTTTTTGAGATTTCTCTGACTCGCCGTGAAAACGGCGTTTGGGTGCTCGCAAGCGGGAAAAATGCTCTTTTACATGCAGAGGAAATTTGCTCTTTTACATGCAGAGGAAAATTGCTCTTTTACATGCAGAGAGTAAGCAAAACAAAAAAGGTGACACTGTCGTCGACTGGCGCTAGCTTGCAGGACGGCTGAAGGTGGCGAAGACGGCCGGGTTCCTCCTCAGACTCCAGATGCTCCGGCTAGAACTGCAGGAAATGCGAGGCATCTTGAAAAAGACGCTCGCGCTCTTTTACATGCAGAGTTAACAGAAGAAAGGATGCCGTCATCGGATGGCGCAAGCTTCCAGGACGGCTGAAGGAGGCGAAGACGACCGGCTTCCGCAGACTCCAGATGCTCCCGGTTAGACCTGCAAGAAATGCGAGGCATCTTGAAAAAGACGCTCGCGCTCTTTTACATGCAGAGTTAACAGAAGAAAGGATGCTGTCATCGGATGGCGCAAGCTTCCAGGACGGCTGAAGGAGGCGAAGACGACCGGTTTCCTCAGACTCCAGATGCTCCGGTTAGCCCTGCAAGAAATGCGAGGCATCTTGAAAAAGACGCTCGCGCTCTTTCAGATGCAGAGTAAGCCAGGAGAGAGGATACTTTCGTCGGCTGGCGCTAGCTTGCAGGATGGCTGAAGGAGGCGAAGACGGCCGGCTTCCTCAGACCCCAGATGCTCCGGCAAGAACCGCAGGAAGTGCGAGGAATCTTGTAAAAGTCGGATGACGATAGCTTGCAGGGCGGCTGAAGATTGGCGAAGACGGCCGGCTTCCTCAGACTCCAGATGATCGTCCTTCTCGGCGGCGACGACTTCTCCTCAAAACAGCAAATGTGTATAGTGTCGTTGAAGCGATGATAAATCAGTTACACAGTGGGAGATCTCGCTTATTTATACACTAGAGCCACGCCCTTTTTGGCGGGCTTTGACGCAATGAGAGCATGTCGACTTCTCATTGGCCGCGAGTTCAGCCGAGTTCTCCCTGAGCGATCCAATGAGTTGCTAGCTAGCCCGCTCATGGTCTGGACCATAGATATGATGTCTATGGTCTGGACTACTTGCACAACTACTTCCGCGTTCTACCTGCCTGTGTAAAGCCTGTGTTATACTTTCCGCATCCGCAATTGCGCGAGGGTCCGCGTGACTTAAAAATCGTCATCGGAGGGTCTGTCAGGAGGTTCCTTGTGCCTCCCGTATTTTGTGACCGCGCGGTCAAAGTACGCGCAGCCTCTGCTAAGTTAGATTAAAACCGCGAAAGCAGGGGGGTAAAAAATGGAAGTCGATTTCGAAGAGAGGCTATGCGAAGAAGTCCGTCCGTCACTACCCGCACCCCGACAACCCATCATTAAGGATCATAAACAGTCAGATGTGCAATAATTCCTGGAGGGAAATTAGCGAAAGTTTAGGCAAAGTATGTGTCGTTAGAGTGTTCATCATCGCACGTCCATACATGAGAATGGAAGTGCGGAAGTGCGTCGCGAAGCTCAGTGCAAGTAGTCCGTTGAACTGCGTTGACAATGGATACAAATTATAGGATATTTTTTTGGGGTTCAACTTCTCAGAAAAGATTAATCTTTCCCGTAGCTTAAGCTAGCTTACGCAATAGAGAACCTCTCGTAAGAGAACTCTTATTTTGCATTCCCGAAGACTTGGATGGGATGCAAAATAATTTTGTGGGTCGTTGGAAAGCGGTGGTTTTGTCATAAACCTTTTAGTTCACATGCAATACTAGTTTGGGTTTGGATGCATGATGTCCACTATAACCTGGATGGATCTCAAATAAAAAAAAACAAAGTCAAGAGTAGTGTTATTTCCCCAGCTGGTTTGGATGTAACATCACATCCTGGCTTGAATGGTTAAATTAAATGTTTTTTCTTTTCTTTCAAGAACTAAGCTTATTGGTTCTTACAGATGTTCAAACGTGCTGATTAAACCGAGAATGAACCTCATTGGTTCTTGCATGTCAAGTGAACATACTTGAGCTTCCGTTTACCACAACGGACGTGTGTTAATGAATGTTTACTTGTGAATAAAAGCCTAAATTCAATATGTTCATCATATAAAATGATCGAGTCTCTCTCAATTAACGGATTAGTTTTAGAATTTTCTTTCTTTCTTTCTTTCTTTCTTTCTTTCTTTCTTTCTTTCTTTCTTTCTTTCTTTCTTTCTTTCTTTCTTTCTTTCTTTCTCCAGCATAGACACAGAAAGAATTACTTCACCCTTCCTATAGTGCAGATATTATTTGAGGAGTAGATGTCATATGTGCAACAATCAATATTTTATTTTCCCCCAGCAGCAGTCATCATAATTTCAGTGAGAACGTCTGACACCAACTCTGCAATCCCACCAAGTGCTTTTGTGCAACAATGGCTAGAAAATATCTTGTGCTGATGACTCTCAGGCAGACTTCTGTGCTGTTGATCATGTTTTTAGGACGAAAGATAAAATGGTTCTCAGACAAACTGCACAGCTGCCTGAGCCACTGCTGAGGTTTTTATTTACATGCCTGTCTGAAGGATATTTATGTGGAGTCTATTAAAATCCACTGCAATTCGCTAGAATAGATGTGTGAGGAGTGTACACAGCCTTTTAGATATTTCTGACACACACACACGCACACACACAAGCAAGCAAGATGACAAAAATACCACAGTGTGGTGTTTACTATGACCCCTAAACTGAAGTGGATTACCCACAGATGTGTTTAACACGTGTTTAGGACTGAATAACCTTGTTATATGACACATTCACCTTTGATATTAGTTAATAGGGCTGTAAAGGTATTGAAAATGTTCAGATTCGATAGTTACAGGTTAATTTATTAATAAAATGAATCAGAATTAATTGCATGTCAATATTTCCTGATATAATAAAAAAAATCATGATAATCAATAATTAAATATAACTTTACAGCATTGTTAAAATAATTTTTACCATAAATATTTTTCTTACAAAATTTAGATTTAGCTTTACGTATGATGAACACTGCCTTCTCTGAATGCCTCTTTGAATGCAAAGGTTTAATGTGTGCCTGCTTTTGTTCGTATACACCTCACTAAACAGCGCTAAAAGTCACAGGCCCGTGCAAGCACACAAAACCCATTCCATGCCCTCATCCAGTGAGCTCTTAAGAAGCCCAGCCAGATTGTGAACACCCAAAAAACATTTCTAAGAAATGGGACAGTCCTCACCAGAGTCAAAGCAGAAGTCTCGTGGCTCTTGCTTGATGGCCATTGGGTGGAAGGCAGCCTGGGATGGGCCCATGTTGGGAACACCTTGTTCAGCGTAACGGGGGTCTAGAAGCTCCTGTTTGAAACCCTGAGGAGGCACGGGAACCAGAGGCTCTGACATTTGCCGATGGTAAGGTGGCCTTCCATCTCTTGGTGAAGTGCTGGTGACCTGTGGCATGAAGTTGGGTCTTCCCTGGGTGTCAGAAGGTGGGAATGGAAGACAAGGCTCTGAAAGTTGCCGCTGAAACCTGCAAAAATTATAAAAGTTTTGTCATGCGAGGCAGGATAAGGAGCAGCTTAGCACTAGCACTTTAGAGTTTTCTTCTACTGGCTGTAAATGATGTGCCACTGGTAAGCTCCCAGGAATTCAGCTACATGTGGCTGAACAGGATGCCAGCCAATCTGTTCTCACGGGGGTCATATAATTATACCACCACAGCTGTGATTTACACCACTTTTTTGACATCAAAATGAGCATTGCTGAAAGGTCAACTGTCTTATCATTAATACAATATAATACAATTATAATCATATAAACATAAGCCACCAATATACACTACCAGAAGTCTTGTGCTTTTCTTCAACAAAAATGCATTCAATTGACCAAAAGTGAGAGTAAGGACATTTATTACAAAAGATATCAAATATAATGTTTCAAAAAATTCTTAAGTTATTTTAAATTGTAATATTTCATAATAGTAACATTTTCACTGTATTATTCATCAAATAATTGCAATCTTGGAGAAAATTAGAACTTCTTTTGAAATATATATATTGATATATATATATATTGTAGTGCTCATTGTAGTTCACTTTTGTCCTTCATACTGTACATACTAACAGTAAGATATAAAGTATTCCATACACATGTTGACTGAAGTTCTAAAACCATGTAGAGACTGACCTAGGTTCATTATTGAAGTGTGGTTCACGGTTTAGGGGTGGACAGGGCACTGCAAAAGGTGGGCTCTGGCTATGGTGAGGGAGTGTCGTCTGGCTAGGCGACGTCTTGGTCATTGAAGACTGCCCATGAAGGAGACGCTGTCCTAATGTTGTGTTGGAGACAGGGGGAGGACTCTGTTCATGCAGCGGACGTGTCCCCAGAGCGTTGGCGGAGCCACATGGCGAAACGGGTGTTGAGGGAGGAGTCAATGGCTTGAACCCAGCTGTGGGCTTCCTTTCATAGGCACTGTATCGAGAAAAATGAGAATAGTTATCATCACACTCAACATGTTGACAAGAAGGTCTTAATGATGCCGAAATGGATATAAGAAAGTACCTGTAGCTATAAAGGCACTTCTCTCCATACGGCATGGGACTTCTATCCTGGCTACAGGGAGAGAGCTCTTTGGAGGGACTCAGTTCCCGTTTGACCTTCGCCAGTGGCGGACCATGAAACATCACTGGGAGAAAGAAAAAAGCAGGAGGAGATGTTTCTAATCAAATAAATCAACAAAAGTGCAGTGAAACGCTTAAGGAGATTCTTCTCTACCATTAAACCCCCATATTTCACAGGTAATGACAATCGACTGTGAAGCATAAAAGCTCTTCGTTCTGCCTATCATTATCACGGTGCAGAACAACACATGCAATCAAAGCACTCCCCTCTGATTCCATCATAGCCAAGTCAATACTCATGAATCAGTGTGGTCGTAATTCAATGATTGTGAATGATTTTCCTCCCCGCACTGTAACCATTAGCCCCTGGATCTCTGCATCAAGCTCTCATATCCGGCGCCACATAATGGCCAACGCAACTGGATCCACAAGAGTCGAGCCAGATAAATCACCCAGACTGTACTGTAAAGACACTCAGTAGGCACGTGAAAGCTCAAAAGCATGCATTAAAGGGTTTGTTCGCCCAAAAAAATACCACACTCGGTGTGTTCTATGTGCATTAACCATATGTGAATAAAAGCATAAATTAAACCTATTCATCATTTAAAAGTGATTGTGTAGCTTCAGCGCTTTTATGACTTTTTGAAGCATTGAAGATTTTGTGGAATGGATTTTCATTAAAAACATAGATCAAGATAGACAAATGTCTTACAAGTTTGGAATGACAATTTTTTTTAATTTGGGGTGAAGGTACATGCACTCGACCACATAAACTATTAAAGTGAGATTTTCTGCTCTGTTGACATTGGGGTTTTTGTAAGAGAAGAGCCCACATCCCATTGATATGGTACTGGGATAGTGTAAGAGGGCATGGGCTGCCATGTGACGTCCAGATGACCCGTTGATACTAAAAAGACTGTAAAAAAAGCTTGCACATGAAGAAACCTATGGCTTACATCCAAAAAGTGCCTCATTTTATAAACAGCATGTCACAAACGTTTATAACAATCTTCTGCTTTTCAGTAACGCCACACTGACATGCAAAACTGGACCAAAATGCATGCCCTGGTACACACCCTGTCTCCAAGCCTCAACATCAGACGAAAACAAAAACAAACTTCAGTGACAAAACGGGGGGAAAAATAACATAAAACGCTCCACCAAGCATTCCTCAAGTATTTCCTTTGGCTTTGATTCCTGTGGCCAGGCTCTAACAAATTAGGTGCGTTTGGACAGAGAACCCTCAATGAAATGAGATTCAGTACTGTGGATTCAATGGGTTTAGGTAGGCAGTGAGGGGAAGCCTTTTCCTCTCACCCTTCCCATTGGAATCCGGTCCATTCCAGAGGCTAAACAGAGTGCATGAAAGTGTGAAATCTGATTATGAGCTTGGATCATGTGATGCTGATACCAATCGGCTGATTTGACTGAAAAAAATAGGTAGTTGCGGGGGTTCTCGCTGAGAGGATTCAGCCCAAAGAATGAAAAGAGGAAAGACAATTTAAGTCCTAATAAATCAAAAAACTATTGGGTTTACTGAGTCTGACCAAGTTAAAGAGCAAATCAAATTCTTTAAAAATGATTGGATGCTAAAATATATAAACTACATAATGAGCTTCATTTGTGAGACTGACCGTTGGCATCTTCAACAAATTAAATTCAATAAGAGTATCTGGCCACTCAGTACCATCCTTAGTCTAAGATCTTTGTTTCCCATGAAACTTTGGCTTTAAATTTGAGCAAGAGATGAATAATAAATAGCTTCAAGAGTTCAGCCTCTGCCGTTTTCCCTAGCCATTCCTGGACGGCATCCAAAGTACACTGCCAAGGAGAATAAATAATACATCTCGAGGTACTCACAGCTCTCCGACTGGAAATCTGGGACAAACTGTTCGTCATCGGGCACCTGAGCTGTGGAGAGAGATTGGAGAGCATTAAGGAGTTGCAAACAATGGTCCCTTGCTGATAAGCAATTGGCAGATCAAAGTCATTTTCTCAGATAACATTTAGTTCCTCTAAAAATCAACATTCATCTTAGTGCCAACTTTTTAGACACTGCCCCAAAGCTGGTGCAACAGACCCAATTAAATGGCTACCGTGTCATGAAAAATAAACAGGAGCTGGGACAAAGTGTAACACTTAGAAATGATATATATTATAAGAAACGTTCATGAGTCTGAAATATAAATGTCAGCTACAAGACAAAGCACAAGTGACACGCATGAAAATTAATAGGCTACAAACCTTCTGCGATCCAGATCTCCTGCAGCTGGCTGAGGTCCTGGAAAAGTTCTGCGGATGACAGGCAAACCAAGACAGTCAGAGAGCTCGAAAACCCACTACGATCCAAGTATTTGATAAATGAAAGGCAGCCTTCAACAATCACAGCATCGATCAAACTACTTTGAGCACATATACTTCTGCTCTCTCACTGTTAATGTCTCCCAATAATCTGATCCATCTGCTAAACATGCATTAGTCATGTTCATTAGATTGAAATTACCCTCTGTGTCCTGAGCGAGTTCAGTCTCCACTAATTTTCTTTTTCTCTCATTAACCGGTCGTATATACGGTTCCTCCAATTGCAATGACTTCTGCTGTGGAAAAATACTTTGGTCAGTGTTGACTAATTTAATTTTGATTTTTTTTTTTTTAAATGCATAAGTATACTTACATTGGGTGGGACCATAAATGGTACTTGCTGGTCATAAAATCCATCCATTTCACCTGGGTCTTCAAGGAGGCTCCCAGAAAAGGGTCTTCGCTTAAAAGCGATAGTTATATTGACCTCTTTGGGTCGGTTTTCTCTAAGGGGGGGGAAATAGATTAGTCATTCAATAGATCTACACTGGACAGTCAAGTGTGTTCCACATCAAAACACCAAGCCCCGCAAACAGGCTGACAAAACGCTCAGATCCATCTGATCCTGTGTATTCATCCTCCCCCTTCTCTCTCTGTTAGCCATCACAACATCCCTCTCTATGTGTAAAGACAGAGAGAGAGAGAGAGAGAGAGAGAGAGAGAGAGAGAGAGAGAGAGAGAGAGAGAGAGAGAGAGAGAGAGAGAGATCTGCATAATGCAATCTGCAGTCGAGATGAATGTAAACCTTACATAAGCAAAGCCAACCATCTGTGCCCATGAAAAGAGTGATGAGCATATGAAGATAAACTGAGGAAAATGTAAAGTTGGAAACCATATATTTCATGACACATTGATATTTCAGTTATATTACTAGTGCATGAATAAACATAGAAAAACAAAATTGTTGGCCAAGCATACACACACAAATATATTTTTTTACTATTTATTTTCATTAATTATAAATAAATTATTTAATATCGACATGTACACCTACATTTAAATGTTAATAGACGAGACATTATGGAAGTCTAAAATAACTGAAAATTATCTGCTAGAGATGAACGTACGGAAAACTTCCGCGGCTAGTTGTTCAGTCATAAACTAGTTTACATGCACAACGAAACAGCTCGCACTTTCACCCGCTCACTATACTTAAAACCGAACTTTTCTTATTCCTAAAATTAATTAAAACAATGATAAATAGATTAACTTAGTAGAATAACTGGTAGAAAATGATATGGCCAGCAACGTAAATCACCGGAAAACAACTCTTTCCATTCGCTCGCTCTCTAATTTTCTTATTTTAGAATAAAATAACTTAACTTACACGTTTCACTTTGTGTATTATTATGGGGAAATGGACGAGAAAAATACCCTTAAGTTAAGTGCTTAAACAAAGTGTACTTAAAGCAAATCTAAAATTGAGCAGGGGTGAGGACCTCCTCCCACTCCGAGCCCCCTGACGGCCTCTTGTTTTTCTCAATGAAGTGAAACTCGATCCGTGAGGGGGGGAAAGAACGAGAGACCTCCATTCACAAAACCATACACTGTTCAGGCTGCACCGTCCTCACCTATAAATGTCAGGTTAGTGCACTAATGCGGACCATACAAGCTTCTGTAACAACGGCAAATGCGCAAAATAAGGATAGGAAAAACTTCGTGCATTAAAATGGTTGCCAAAGTGAATAAGCCCTCTCTTGGAGAAAATGGCGTTCGCTTTCCCCCCAAGGCGAGATAGCTGTATTTGCCGTTGGAATCCCACTATTAAATTTACGCGCTGCGGAGAAACAACCACTTTCGTACAAATATCAGTGCACGCCATGCAAAATTTTGAAGAATTAAGGTTAAACTCACCCTATAGATGACGGCTCGCAATGGACTCAAAAAACACGGTTTCAGGTTGTAATCCCAAAAGGATGCCGTCCGCTCGCACTGATCAATACATGCGCTCTCTCCAACACTCAAAACTTGAATGAGGTTTGTGTAAATGGACTGCTCGGTTTTCCCTAGGGCTCGAGAGGCATTTGGCTCATTGGCTCAGAGGGCACGTCATTCACATTTCTAAACCAATGGTTTGCGAGAATAACTTGGAATATGCATAAGCGCTGAACGACCAATCGAAGCCCTAAACGCAGCCCTATTTTTATGAATGGCTGAGTTTCATTCACTTTCAAGATTTTTCCTCGCACGTTCCACAAGCTCTTAAAGGGCCAGAGACCAAGAAGTATTGTCAGAAAAACACAGTTGGAGGACAATTAACATGAGGAAAGCAAATGCAACAGTAAATGGTTATTTCATGTCTCAAACTTTCCAAATAACTCATAACTATTCTAAAACACTCATTAATTTGGCATGTGTTTCCTTTCCTGCGGAATTTCATATACGATATTAGAACATTCCTTTTCAGTTTATGAATAAAATAATATCTGTGATAAACAGAAGAGACTTTGGCCT
This sequence comes from Cyprinella venusta, assembly GCA_038021265.1. Classification (NCBI taxonomy): domain Eukaryota; kingdom Metazoa; phylum Chordata; class Actinopteri; order Cypriniformes; family Leuciscidae; genus Cyprinella; species Cyprinella venusta. Next base: position 24,424,203 of record CM075867.1, read on the forward strand.
ACATTAATTTTTATATGCAATAAATATTCAAAAACTGAATTAACAATTTAAAACTGAAATGTAAAAATAGGTTTTCTCTAAAGTCAGTTAAATACATAAAATTTGTATAAAAATAGGTTTATGATAAAACAAAAGTTATTCTAATTTATGTTGTTGAATAAAACATGAAAGTCTCTTCAAGTAGTTAACAAAATACATTATTTTACTCAAATTAAAGTGCATTATTATTATCATTGTTATTATTATGTATCACCTGCTACAGTGGTATCACAATGAAATGAGCAATCTTGTGATGTGCGAGGGATTTACAATGTATTATTGTGGTCAAGGCCGGATGTCCTAGAATCTATATTTAACAGCGGTTTCTGTGAAAAAGAGAGGGAGAGAAATTCATGTCAAGTTTGAGTAGGATAATCTTTAAAATCCTTCTGGCTTTCGAGAAGAGCCCACTTTCACAGGAGGACAATGATAGCACGAAAGAGATGTGCATATTACTGGTGTCATTGTTTCTCCTGCTGACACTGCTTGAGCTGCCATGGTCTCCTTTTTATAGCACCTTTCACTAATGTGGTGGGAGGAAGGGGGTGGCCAAGAGCATATTGTATTTCCATTCTACTTTCTAAATCCTGAGTGGTGGTGACACTGGAATAACTGGCACACCAGCACACCTCTCTCTCTGATATGTTACATTTTTTAAGGGACGAATATTGAAGTGATCCGCTCTCACTCACTGTGATACGCAGAGAGGCTCAGCTCATCAGAAGGGCTTATTTGTGTCCATGACTGGGCCAGTGTGACAGTTCTGGCACTGTGCCCCTCTCTGAAAATGTGGGCTAATCCATGGAAGAAGATGTACTGCACATGAAAATAGTGACAGACAGAGAGGCAAATCTGATCCCTACACCTGCATCATATCTGTAACAAAGAAACATCAAAAAGTTTAAACCTTAATCTTGTATGTAACCCATGTAATATGATTGGCGAGTCCTGAATAAAGGAATGCACTCTGAATAATCTGCTCGACACATGCAGTTAATAAAGTGGAATGAAGGATAACGCAGCCTTAGGCTACTGGTGCTCTCCCAAAGAGAGACATGATGGGACTTGATGACTATTAATAGTTCATGGAGAGATAATTCCTGCCTCATTATCTCCGTACATCCAAGAAGTGTAGGCTTCATCCCAGCTCACAGCTTCTTGTTGTGGCATCTGCATTTTACTTCTAACAGGGCTGTTTACAAGCACAGAGGCCATAGGGCTGCCTGACAAAAACAAACAGTCATATACAGCCTCACAGGGCATCCATCGGATACTGTAAATGGCACTGCAAGGGCTGTGATGGTTTGTGTAGTTAGACGCTGCGAAGTGTCTTGGAAATGTTGCCACAGTTGTTCTGTTTCTTCATGTAATCACGGACAAACTCGATGATGGTGAGATCAGATCTCTGTGTGGATCACATCGGCTGTTGTCAGACTCCTTGTGCATACAAACATATCACTCGATTATTACAATTAATAGCAAAAGAAATGTTTAAACATGTAAATTGATATTTCCTACAGCAAAAGAAATTAATAACTGTCTTAATTTTTGTTTTACTGTAAAGTTTACTTATTTCCATTAAAGCTACAATATGTAAGTTGTTTTGTAATGAACTATCGTATTTTTACGTCATAATTAGCAGGAAGTAAAACACTTAAATCATTATTTCTCCCATCTCAGGGGAAAATAAGGGAATAAACCATGACCTTTCAAAAATATGACTGGGTTTCTAGATACAAAGCTTAATACAAATGGCTGAAGTGACCCTTTAAGTACAGCACTAAAGGCTCACAGTATTTCTCCTGAGAACCTCATATCATCATTGCATGGAGCACAGAACTCTGTGATTTATTGTGTGAACTGAAATTCAATCACATTAAGTAGAAGATTGTGTCTGCGCCTTTGCCGAATGTGAGACAGAATCCCAATCGAGCCACCCAAAAGACCGACACCAGACGCAGCTTCAGTCTCTCTGTTTATTCAGTAAAACTCTTTTGTCCATTAACATGGATGCCAACAGCTTACAAGAAACAGAGTAACAGAATCTAAGTGGGTCTGTCAAGGGCAAGATTCACCCTTTAACCCCATCTCACCCTGCAGGACTGCTGTTCTTGAACTCTGTTGCCTACCACACAGATGGGAATTGCTACAAACCACATTAATCCTAAGGCAGGAATAAGACACATATGTAGAACAACACATTCAGAGTTGATATGGGCTCTACTGCATCAGTGTTGCTCAATTCTGTTCAACTGTCCCAGCTAACAATAGAGCACTAACACTGAGATAAGCCATACTGTCTCTAAGAGACTGGTAAGATGAGCAGAGAAAGAGAGAGCATCTGTTTGGTTCTCATTGTTAGTGGGCAACATGATGCTTAAAAGATCATATTTATGTCTCGGATTGTGGTTCACCTTCCTTAAAAATCTCAAGGGTCAAGGGTTGGTCAAAACTAAGAACTGAAGAATCTGCTCCTTTTCAAATCATAGGAAGGAATTTAAATAGAATTGCTCATGTCAATCAATCAATCAATCAATCAATCAATCAATCAATCAATCAATCAATCAATCAATTAATCAATCAATCAATCAATCAATCAATCAATCAATCAATCAATCAATCAATCGTTCTCTCTGTCTAACCCCTTAAACTTCAAGACATCTTTGCAAAACCTTGGAAATAAAGATTTTTTTTGTTCAAAAATGACAATTATATGAACTTTGATTCATAACACTGCTTTCTTACATTCACATTCGATATGCAATTCTGCATCCTGCATTTAATTAGAATTAAAAAGGGATTCTCAATTCAATTCTGAATAGAGCACAACCCTGCAAGAGGCAGCACGGTTTTGACAGATAAAAATGGATTATTGTTTTGAGAGTAGAGACAGTGATGGGCAGATTGAGCAATCACAGTTTTAGGACGGCTAAAAATAATAGATAAAAGTCAGTCAGTCCACAAATGAAGACGTATGTGGTGCCAGAGGTCATGAAGCTTCTTTGTGATGTGCAGGACATCGCTCCATCACCTTCCTTTTCTAAAAGAGCGAGTATAGGCCACACTCTAAAAAATGCTGGGTTGTTTTAACCCAATTTTGGGTAAAATATGGACAAACCCAGCCAATAGGGTTAAAAATATAATTTAAAAATGTAACCCAATGGCTGGGTTTGTCCATATTTTACCCAAAATTGGGTTAAAACAACCCAGCATTTTTTAGAGTGCAGTGTGATGACACTAACAAAAATGAGTTATTGCAACACAGCAAAACAGATGTTGACCTCTCTCTTTTTTTTCTTCATTTGGTTGATTTTTCAGTGACTTGTATTGCAAAATTCGTTGCTCTAAGCAAAATGCTATTTTGTATCGGTAAGTTAAGGCTATCAGTTATTCACAGAAATGAGACAGAAGGGGACATAGGTACGATTTAGAAATGGCATTTCCATGTGACATTCATCAGTTGCTCATTGATACAAAATACAAAACAGAACAAAGAACCGCCACAGAGGTACTTGTACAATGAACATGCTACTAACGGATCAAGGGAAAGTACAGTGGATAGATACAAGGGGCTTGGATAGGGTCTAAAATAATAATATGAAACTAATAAGGTAGCAACAATCAGCGTGGTCTCGCTTCAAGCAGACGTCTTTGTCTTCTTTGTTTCAGCAGGCATGCGGTGGCTAAACTTTAGAGAAAATATAAACAATATCTATATATACATGACTGTTTAAAATAATTCAAAACTGTAAAATGAAAAGTAGTTGTAAACATGCACTCTTAACCAAACCGCCGTTCTTTAAACACCAGGCTGTCACACTGAATAAACCATCTGTCCAATGACCACAGAAACAATGGGGCTAGCCTAATCCATCATTCACTTCTATGATAAATCCATCGTCTGGAGGTGGACGTCAGTTCTGTGGTCATGTGGAGAGATTTGGTTTTCTTTTTTAGGACACTGGTGTAGCTTCTGCGGTTCAGTGTTCTTTAAAGGGAACATTAACCTGCTAACCCTGGTAAGAGCTCAGTTTCCAAAGCCCACACCTGAACTTTAAATCACTCTGACCCCAGTTCTGTATTGGTGAAACATATATACAGTTCCAACACAGACCTTTAGACCCTACAGCACACTGCGAAAGCATCTGATGATCACTGTATGTTGATCTATATCAGGCACATCTGCCTGATGGCTACAGTCAATCATGTGACCCATTACTGCTAATCTCTGATACTATATTAAGTTATACCTTTAAACACATTCATATATATGCAAACAAGGCTCTTGGATTATACAAATACTGATACATAGTGGGCATCTTTAGGTTAAATACTCTTCACAGGCCTTCTCAGAAGGGCTAAAAGATGAAAAAGCTCACTTTTTGGATCTTGAAGTTACTGTTGTTGACTGTAATGGTAAGTAACTTACATTCTTCTCATTCATCTGGATCGCTATCACACCCGTTTAACTGCCGACCTGAAATTGTGAGCTCATGTTTTCATGCTGCAATTAGGAATAGTGTTTCACTCCCTGAAATAGGAAGTTAAATTTAGGCTCTGTCCATGCAGCAGTAAATCAAACCCCACTGCAGTAGCTTGTTGTGACAGATGAGGACCAAAGGATTCAGTGTTCATACCAGCGCTCAATTGATTTCAGCCCGTCTCTAAAGGTAGATGCTGTAAGCTACAGCGGAAACTTTCTCAGAAATACAAAGAACATTTTCTTTAAATTCTTATTTGTGTAACACCTCCTTTGATTCAACTTCTTGACATTAGTTAATGTGTTTGCGATCATAAACAAACAACTTTTACAGCATTTAATAATCTTGGTCAATGCTAATTTATACATATATTCTATAGATTTTTGAACATTTAGGCTGTGTAAATCAATATTATTGAATATATTCTGAATATACATGAATTAACAACGAACAACAGTATAGATTAGGGTTAAACTAGATTAATAAATGCTGTAGTTCTTGATATTTAATCCATTAACTAATGTTAATGAATTGACCCTTAAATTCATAAAGCATTACCAATATTATTTTTCCTATTATTTCCATTTGTAAATAATTGAATTCAAATCATACCTTGCTGACAAAACTGGCATAAAAGAGCCTAAATTGGTTTGCTGGTCTTAGTTCACAGCAAGACAAATGTTTGGTGAGAAAATGCAGTCCTATAAACATTTCAATTGAATGAATGACTGTTATTGCAACAGATAAAGAGTGTTCTACGCCGTAGCACTACGAAGAAACCAAACAATAAGATTTATGCTAGGTCAGAGCCACTACTGTTACATAAAACTACAGACTTTCTTCTTTTCTGTAAACGCCACCTACTGTCAGAGAGTGAAGTTGCATTTTTATTCTCCTCGTCTGCCATTTTTATGGTCTAAACAAACAAAACAAATGCAAAAAAATGCTTATACCAAATGCTTGTGTTGGTGTGAACAGGCTGTTAAGTTGGTCTTCATTTGGTCTTGCTGGGTAACCTGCTAGTCTCCCAGCCTGACTAAAAGGCCCCAAACCCCTCTAAAACCAGACAACAGACATGCAAACCAGCATAGACTTAATTATCAGCAGGGTATTTCAATGGAATCTTCCCCTAAACTTAATGGCACAATATTTTTTTGATTTGGCTTAAAAATATAATAAAATTATTGCACAAATTGCCACTTTGCTAATAAATGATAATTGGTAAAACAGTTTTAGTACACATTCTCTTTTCTAAGGGTTTTCTTTTTTAAAAGACTATAGGTCCATTCTCAACACTGAGCACTAGCGCTGTTGTTTTAGAGGGGAGTATAGGCTTAAATAAACATCCAGCTTACTGTAACAACTTGCACTGGTCAGTTTTGCGGCCTAAGGGCGAACACCAAAAATGCCCGGGGCAAACTACAGAAGCTGAAATGCTACATCTCTTTCAGGCCAATCTAACCTATCCCTATCAGCAGACCCCCATAAACATCTTCATAATGTATGAGTTTGCCGTTTCATCTCTTTAGTGGTGGCATGTTGTCGAGCCTTAGAGAGGCACTGGAATGAGTGCTTTGCATGCACTGATGTATAATTCAGTAAGCTCCTTTAGGAGGAAAGTTTGTTCCCTGGTCCTGTTAGGCTAAGCCAGGGCCCAGTGACGTCCATATGTGTACCACCAACTGTCATGTGAAGAACATTATTGTGCCAGGGTGTCTCGCTCTCCTTCTCTTTTCACTTGAGCACACTTCTTGTCCATTTACTGAGTGAGTCTCTTGCTCCTCTGGTCCTGCCTCTCTCTCTTTTCCTCTTGGAAATGGCAGTATCTTCTGATGAGCCGTCTCAAGAGGAGGGAGAGGGCACACAGTGTGATCCTGAGGCAGTGGCCTACTGGTAGGGGGAATTTGGTTGGAATTTGAGTCATAGCTTACAGGTCACGAGTCTGTGATAAGACATTCTGGATGATAAGACACAGGAAGTGGTCATGACATTCAGAGGAGGTCCGTTTAACTGGTTCAGCCAGGCTGTGTTGAGAGATGGAGTCTATTAGAGGCCCATTGCAGTGTTTTATTTGTATTGATTTGTTCCACAAAGGTGTTTGAAAAGTCTCCTCTCTTTGGGTCCCACTAGCCAAAGACAAAGAAGAGGCTGGTAAGGTGGAGATGCTTACTGTAAGTGTGTTTGTATGATTGTAGAAGAATGGCTGATACTTGGAGTCTCACATTTAGTCCCGACTTCTGTTGCGCTTCTTGAAGAAGAAGAATGGAGTTTTCTGTGGTGGTCCCAGCAGCATAGGCACCTGGTTCTTATGTGTGATGCGTATCTGCAGGAAAGAAGGGAAGATTACTCTCCGAAAACAACCAAATCTGAACAGTTGGCTAATTCCTTCTGGTTGTTAATCACGCACAGTTTTAAGCAGTTGTCTCATTCACATTCAGCAAATGAGCTGACAGAAATCACACATGTCCAAATTAACAGGCACAAATTTGAGAACGTGAGAGCTGACCTTGAAACTGAAATAACATCCCATATTCCCCTCTGCACAGTTGGGCAAATTAGAGAGGACTAAAAGCACAGCGGCACACTTTTTATAGCGCTTGAGCTGACAGAGATGTATATATAGCGGAGGACATTGTGTTGGCGCTATGTGCAGATGGAAAGCTACATGTTTATTCCCCTCTTTTAATGACATAATCAGTCAATGGCAGGGTGTGACATGACAGTGTTTTAATTAACAGTCTGCTCGCTGGGACGGCTGAATGTACAAAGCTGCAACAGATCGGAGGAGGCAGTTTTCTGAGATGGAAAAAAGGTTCTAGTCTGAGTCTGAATTGACATATCATTGAGCTTTGGGTGTATCTGACTTCACATTGTGAAATTTAAGAACAGACAGATACTGTGGTCTCTCAGAAAATGTGTTTATTGTAGAGTTATTCTGGTGCAACTTCAAAGAACCAACAAGATGCGTGAAAAAAAAAAAAAGTAGTAAACTCTTAAGGCCCCGATATACTCATGGCAAAGTTGTTTTTCGTTCTTCGTTTAGAGGTAAAACAAAGTTCAAAATATGTGAGCAACGATATACTGTTATCGAACATCTGAAGCCGCCTACACTGCTGAGGGCAACGGTTCGATGAATATGTAAATATGTGCTGTACGCTTTCCTCGCAATAAAATGCACACACAATAATATTGAGAAAACTAATAATAAAGTATTAGAAAAGCTTCTGATTATAGCAATGTGGTTATGTTTGCATTAGATCTACGGCACTTCAGCGAATTCACGTTATATCACTTTATACACTAGAGTACAACTCAAGAGTACAACTCTAGAAGTACAACTGCATTTTCTACTATAAAGCAGCTTTCCACTGTGTTCATGTTTTCACTCACGGATATCTGATCTTGACCAACTGCACAGGCCAAATAAACCAGAAAAGATTTTCACATGAAAGGAGGAGGAGCCTCTATGCACACCTTTCTAAGGTATATAGGTATATAGCACCTAAAAACATGTAGAAAACACTGGGCGCGTCGTATTCTCCTTTTTCCAAAGTACTAGAGCGGTTGCACTCCAGTTGGTTTTTGTCACGTGAGTTACTGTACACTTATGGTGCGTTTGCGGCATTCTGAAAAGTTTAGATGTATTTATCTCAATGCTTGGAACGCTTGGAAAAAACGAGCACATCGCACCGCGACCGCGTCGCTTCCATTATGAGCGCGCATACCGCGCACCTATATTTGAAATAACGAACTTGAGCGCACAAAAGAAGAGATGTGATCAGGCCCTAAGGCTTCCTTCAGCACCTGGAGCAAACTTTCCAGGAAATTTGCTTTGGCAAGCCGTTTCGATCTCCCAAAACATACTCCAAACAAACTTCGTTTCGACCTGATTTTGTTCAAAATTACGTCATATCAGTTTGTTTTTTGATTGCGCTTGAGGTATGTCGGGGCCTTTACCATTTGATGTCATATTTCAGGTCATTAAGTTGATCTAAAACCTAACATCTACATCCAATCCCTCTTGAAAAGTTGGTCTGGAGTATTTTCAGTTAAACAGTCATGTACATTCAAATTGTGCGATTTTTGATGTATAGTTTGCATAACTAGAGAACAAAACTGGTATCTTGTCCTTCCCAGTGTTAACTAGACAAGTAACAGAGAAGTCACTTTCAAACCAAGTAGATTTCTGTTGGTCAACGTGGCGAATCTGTGTGACTCGTTTTAAAACTCCTTGTTGAAAAATCTTTAGGGAAATCTTTTGCCCTGATTGTTTGGATTCCTATCAAAATGACTGGATTTCATAATGGAAATTCTGGATTAAGAATCATTTGATTTCCACAGATATTTAAAATGTAGTGTCATAGTGTGTCAGACAAATTGTCTGTTATGGGTCACGAAAGAGTGTGTTTCAGACATTCAAATAAAAGTGTAAATGAAAGCAAAATGATCAAAATGAGCTGACCGTGCATGGAGGCTGCATCCACGGTTCTCCATCGATCTGCATGGGCAGAAGCCGGGACGTCCTGCGGACATAGAGTCAAGAACAGAGAATGAAAGACAGAGCTGTTACGGGTCAGGTCATTGACCAGGCAGACTGCGGGCACGAGGCTCCTATACAACACTTTTCCTGGACGGCTCTAAACACTGCTCTCTTTGTTCCCACAGCCCCATTCCCAGCCAGGCCCCTTACTCTCTAAACTAACACACTCACACAGTTCAGCACCTCCATCTCCATATACACACAGTTACAAAAAGTTAGTTTAGTCTTTTCAGCAGGGCCACTACGAGTTAAAGCAACACAGAATGGGAGAATGACAATGATGAATGCCCTGTTAATGCAGATTACGGAAAGTATTAGGTCGTAGGCAGACTGTATACAGGTGAGGAAACAGCAGTGAAAATTGTGAATAACCACCTCGCTTCAATTCAGCACTAACTGTTAAGGTCATTATGAGTGTTTAATGGACCATAGCAAGCCGGGCAACACAAACTTGTGAACTAGCACCTCAGATGTGACGAGTCTCCATTGGTTCATTAGCATACGTCAGGACTGAGCAGTGTGTGTGTTTAGACATGATACAAACATCATTATTCATCAGTACGAGCAGTCCAGAATGTTAGAGCTGTTGGCAAAGCGAGTGACAGCGGGTCAAAGGTCTGATTTACTAGCCGCACTGGCCAAGATAGGACATCCTGCCGAGGGGGAGGGGGGATAGAGAGACGTTTCAGAGTCATGGACACGAGAAGTCAGAGTGTTTGTCTATGAGTTGGACAAATACTGAACTCTTAGTCAATGTGTATGTGGACGGGCATGAACTACTGACCTGATGGTGACACTGGAACACTGTGCAAGGCGCCGCCCAGCGCTCTTGAGACCCGTGTATATCTGACCCATCTCGATGGCTCCCTCCAAACCCACCACCTCCAGAAGCTGATCACTCAGATCTGTTTAGCAGGAGAGAAACAGATCGATAGATTCTTAATTGTTTATTTCTCTTTTAGATTCTCTTCTCTTTCACACTCCATCCATTCCAAAATTTGACCCACATTCGTGGCTAATCAGTGAAAGCTCTAGCTAGCTGTTCGTGTATCAGTTCATAACATCCACAAAACCCAGAATTCATCATAAGTTCAAGCCAATTATTCAAAATACTCTCATATATATTCAAAGCTCTCTAATGTGTGACGTACTTAAAAGCACATTTGCAGAGTCCAGACAGGGAGTGATGGTATGTTTAGATGAGGCTGTTTAACACACTGTAAACATTGTTAATAATTTTACAATGTCACCTGACAGATCACTGACACTTTTGCAACCCGGCAGGAAACTGTCGCCTGGCTTATTCTTGTCCTAGATAGAGACTTGCGCAAGAACAATGATGCAAGTTTGAGCTCCAGAGAACATCACACCCAATGCTGACCAGACAGAAATACCATCCAAAACGGACAGTGTTTGACTTTTGGTTACAATGAAAGGTCAAAATATTAAGAACACAAATTTTATTTTGGCAAAACTTTACAAGGTTAAACATATTATCATTACTTAATATATAGTTATATATTAGTATAGTGTAGTTAGTATATAGATATATATAAATAAGCAGCTATTTTTTACAGCTTTTCTATAGGTTAATGTTAATGATTGAATGTTATTATCGTTGTAATTTCATTGTATGCATTAACAAATGTTAACAAATTTAACATATTGTAAACTGCAATCGATAGTTATGCAAGTAAATTTTGTTTCAAAAAAAAAAAAAAAAAACAGTAAAATCCAGAATTAACCCAGACATTTGAAACACATTATAAAAGGTCAGGTCTCTTGAAACCAGTACAAACTACACATTGAAATGGGAAAAAAAATCTGTCCCTGATTTCGGTGTTACTGATACAGGTTAAGATAATAAATTCAGGAGCTGTGAATATTGCATTCACGTTTAGGGAGCAAGTTAGTGAGTCATTGTCAAGTTTAAATATTTCACAGAGCAAATTTCACGGCACATATCACAAAACTTGTCCTCGGTGAACATGGCCAACTTCTAAACTATGCTTAGTACACTCCAGGAACGCCTACTCGCTCAACAAGGACTTCTGTGAGAAACTTCACTACATTTCATTGAGCAGAGGACAACATATGAGTCAAAATCTGCTGAGAGGTAATTCAATTTAATAAATCATGTAAAATGTATTATCTTTTTTTTAATTAAACAACATTTAATTATAACTGTCTTAATGATATTGCCTTAATCTTTTAAAAAGATATATTGATCAAATTCCATTTTATAAAAACCACCAGTCAAGTTTATAATCATCAGCATATGAGAGTCAAATTGGACTTCTTCCTTCTTTAATCACTTGTTTAATAGTTCATATTGCCAAAGTAATATATAAAAAAAGATCAGCAAAGAAAAGCAAATTATTGAAAATATTCAAATCGGGAGTATCAGAAACAGAATGCATAGTTTGTGCACAAAAGAATGTCTGTCAAAAGACACCATGTTGAATGATGTGCACCTACCAGGTGAAGTTTTCAGATCTGAGTTTATTCTCTTATTTCACTCAGTTCCTTGATCGTTACAATTCAATTTCAGCTAGTGAAGAACAAATTTATTCACGTGCGTTATGTATTATAATGCACACTATCTTCTCTGACAGACAGACAGCATTTTGAAGCTGTTTTTATTGTCTCTTATCACAAAATCTTTTTTTAAACTAATGAAAATTCAGATCCTGTAGTAAATAATAGTGAAAAATAAAACGGTCATACCATTATTACTCCTTAGCAGATTTTGACTCATAGTAAATTCTCCCAAATTTATCAATGATTTTATTTTTTTTTTCTTTAAATGGCTTTTGTTTCCCAAGGCTCTGAATACTGCCGTGCAATACTTTTCAGCATGTGGTATGACCTGTGAATCACTTTTGTTGAGTCATGACCTGGCTGAAGAGAAAAAGCTGCCTGCCAGTGTTTATAAAGTGTTTATTGATTGATGAGAAGTGGAGAGGTCTGAACCTGCCTGACTGTGCAGCATTGCTGGGGGATGTTGTGACTCTCCTCCTCTGAAAGGTCACACAGGAGAGGTTTGCTGAGCGGTGAACAAACCGTAAGCTTGAGAGAAATCTGTGCCTGCTATCCTTTATCCACATCCACAATGCTACTATTTGACAAGCATGTCAAAGATCTTGATGCTTTGTGAGCTCTATACATCTCAGGAGTTTTACCAGAAAGAATAATAGGATTGAGAGCTAGAAAAAGAAAAGGAGGAGGTAAAGAGGGCAGATTAGGACTTCAGCACTCACAATATGAAATGACGTGAGTGACAAACGGCTCTCTAACACCAACAACTGCAACAATATTGTTATTAAATGCTAATTTGCCAACATTTTTGGATAATTTAAATATGCTAACTTGGGATGATTTTAAGTGATTTTAAAATTCTGCCTGATACGGATAAGCCGATATAAATATCTATTATTTCCTGTTCTATTTTGTCTAAATAAATGTAAAAAACAAACAAACAAATAAAAAAAAAATTGAGAAAAAATAGGTCAGTTGTTATACATGCAACGAACTAATTTTAGCATTACACAACGTTACAGTATGAACAATGGTACAGTATGAACAATGGAACAATGGTACAGTATGAACTTGCTAAAAAATTGCATTTAAGTGTGTTTTTAAATGATTAGGCTGTGTGTCACCAAAGCGTATTTAGCCAGCCAAAGAAGCTAGGCACTGAAAATGCTAGCTGCTTGAGCGTTTTTTTTTTTTTTTGTTTTGTTTTTTCAGTTGAGACGCTTTGCTTGCTATGATACGGAATATCCACTGAAGTGTTTCTTATTTCACAGATAGTTTGTTTCTGTGCGGTTTCTATATAAAAATGTTGACACAATGTAAAATATTTGCTCTGGCTCTTGTTTTAAATTAGTTTGTTCTGGTACTATGCTTGTTGTTGTCATCTGTTGACGTAATACAAGCGTGTGGCGGTTGGTTGATGTGGTATTTGTCCCACCCCTCTTCCACTGATGGGACAGCTGGGTAAAAAATGACCGTGATGAGTGCTGCAATTTAACCAAAATTGAACATTCTTCAACCAGAGCCGACAGTAACGGAGTACATTTACTTGAGTACAGAACTTAAGTACAATTTTGAGGGATCTGTACTTTACTCAAGTATCATTTTTGGGGAGTACTCATGACTTTACTCAAGTACATTTGAGAGGGAAATGTACTCTTTACTCCACTACATTTCTACCCATAACCGTGAGTACCCGTTACCACTTCTAAAAAAATAAATGGAAAAAAGAACAATCTCGGAAACCCTCAATTTGTTGTTTCCCTCTCAAACGTAATTGGATTGTGCAGGCGCCACTGATTGGGACAGCCTATCAGCAATCACATTCAGCTTTCCGCCAAAGTCAACTCCATGGTCAGATTTAGATAAGAGACTAAACCATGGACAAAACAATGAATGAAGACGCAGCCAGTCCATCACGTGAATGTGCCAACCCGTGGCCCCACCTTCGCCAGACTATTTAAATTTTCTGAATTTTCAGACATCTTCTTAAATGTTAAATAAAGTAAAATGGTAAAATATGAAAATTACTTGATTTTACTTTCAATTCTTTTAACATTCTCCAAGGTATTAACATTTTTCATAAGTCCATGTAGGACGTTTCTGTCCATAAATGTAAGCACTGTGGCAGTAATACTGCAATATTTAGAATATGTAGCCTACTCTTGTACGCTTGACACAAGTACTTTTAAAAACAAGTACTACAGTACTTTTACTTAAGTGGACATCTGACTGTCGTACTTTTACTTTTACTTGAGTAAAATTTAGCAAGGGGTATCTTTACTTTTACTCAAGTAATATAGCCGTGTACTCGGTCCGGTAAAAAATTTAAATAGACCATTTCAAAAGATGTAAACAACACTGGCCCAGAAGCACTTCCTGTTTCAGTTTTTAAACACTACATAAAAGCTGGGATAAAATACAACCAACAGAACATATAAAACTGAATCAAAAAGTTAAACAAACATCTTTAAGAAGTTTTCTTTACATGTGAAATAAAGAAAACAGTTACAAACTGAAACAGGAAGTGCTTCTGGACCAGTGTTGTTTACATCTTTTGAAATGGTCTATAGACACTCACTCAGCGTCTTGTTACGCTGCTGCAGTTTTAAAATTGTGGCACTCCCACTGAAAACAATTGGAAAAAGCTAGTTTCTGTAAAAACGCTTTGGTGGACACACAGGCTTAGCGTTTTTTTAAAGATTAACTTTAAGTGAGTGTAGGATGAATCTAATTATAATATAGATAACGAGGATAAACAATTCAATATCCAAATAAATACCTTTTTTTTTCCAGACAAAATATAGTCAACCAGTTATGAAAATTCTGTTAATCACTGTAAAAAGACGAGTAATAATATATTCACATACGCTGTATGCTATATCCAACTGTGTATTTACTGTCAGCCTTTTGTTTTGTGGAGCAAACGTATTATTATCAAACACAGAGCCTCTTGTTCATTGCCCCAAAAGCAGCAATAAAATAATAATAAAGAGAGGGAGGGCAAAAAATTGATGGGAGCCTTATTTTCCTCACGACACGAATGTTTCCCGCTCTGTCAGGTCTGGGCTTTCTTATTCCAGGCAGCGCATCACAGTGAGGCAGCACTAAGAATAGCTCACAAACGCCTTCTTATGTAACCGTGTCAGAATGCATTGTGTGGAGGATATCAAGTCCTGGCTAAGCAGGGTCGTGTAGGAAGTATAGAACAAACGACAGTGATCTAAAAACAAATTGCATGATCCACTCTGTAGAAAAGGACTAACTTTAGTTGATTACTTCCATTTACTTCAGTGGAAGCCCCTTCTCAGTGTACTGTGATTTCTGCTGAAATCATTCGCTGAACACTCCTGAGGTCAGCATACTCTTCAACACTGGCATTAAGAAACTCGCTCACATTTTAGAAAGCAACAAAAGTGAACCTGTATGTGATCATAATTACAACTATTCACCTAACTCTGAGTTGTTCCTGTCCACGGTCACCTTGCGCTTGCTGACCGAAGTAGAGACCCGACACCCTGTAAAGCTGCTTTGGGACACTTTCCATTAATAAAACTCTATATAAATGATGAAGGGAATTAAACCTACAGCAGAAAGTCCCATGAAACCGGTTTATAAAGGAGCATCAGGACCCACCAAAAGACGCCACATGGGCAAGGAGAGCAATTATTTATTGCGTTCTGGTTCCCTCTGGCCTGTGCTGTCCCTTTGGTGTCTTGGGCAAGTCGAAGAGAAGGCAGATGGTCAGAAGGAGCTTTGGTAGAGGTGCGGGGGTGGCCGGTCTCTTGGCACATGGACAAAGCATGAGAGCCACATCTCAGTGTTTACAGAGAGCAATCCACTGTCCACAGTATCAGCCCGTGTTACAACTCACGCTCACTCAGAATGAGCATTCCTGTTCTACGACTTTACAATTCTCTTGCACACTTCATTGAAAAGAGCTTCTTTTGAACTCTTTGCTATCGTGCAAAGCTGTTCTATTTACTTCTTTCTAACATACTTTATTCCCAAGATCATCTTATGTACTCTTCACTGCATACTTTCCCCTGAGATTTCCTTGTGTACCCTTCTCTAGCATCTCTGAGATCTTCAATCGCAAAGCTATTCTTATATATACTCTTTTCTAGCATGTGTCTTTTCTAGCACTCACCCCTGTGTCGTTCCAAACGGTATGATTTTTTTTTGTTCTTCTGTGCAGAACACAAAAGAAGAAATTTTGAAGAATCCTGGTAACCAAACAGTTTGGGTGACCATTGAATTCCATTGTATGAAAAAAAAAGTTTGAGTAAATTATGACAGAATTTTCATTTTTGGATGAACTATTGTGTTAAGAATGTTTGACCTTTTTTTAAGATTGTTCTTAAGACAAAACTTGCAAATATTTTGAAAAGAATGTTCTCTCATTGTAAATAACTTATTAAAGCTCCAAATTGTCTAAAATAAACAAAGGTCAAATGTTTAATTAAATTTATTTGGTGGGTTGAAATATTAAGAACTCAGAATTAGCTACATATAATACTAATACAAAATTTTACTTACACAATATATAGTAATTACAACAATCAAAGTTATTAGCACATCTCAGAACACCTTAACTTATATATATATATATATATATATATATATATATATATATATATATAATGAGGGGCTTGCTACTTAAAAAGGGTTAATAGATGGGCAAATATTGTTAAAGGGTCAGTGCATCCACAAGTTACTCACCCTCAAGCCATCCTAGGTGTGTATGACTTTCTTCTTTCAGCCAATCACAATCGAGTTTGCATACATATATTCGTTGACGCTTTTATCCAAAGTGACTTACAATTGCTATATATGTCAGAGGTTGCACGCCTCTGGAGCAACTAAGGGTTAAGTGTCTTGCTCAGGGACACATTGGTGTCTCGCAGTGGATTTGAACCCTGGTCTCTCACACCAAAGGCATGTGTCTTATCCACTCTGCCATCACCGCCCCATATTAAATATATTAAATTATATTAAATAATACCCTGGCTCTTCCAAGCTTTATTATAGAAGCGAATAGTATCTGAGATTTTAAAGTCCAAAAAAGTGGCATCATAAATGTAATCCATATAGCTCCATGGGGTTAATAAAGGCCCTCTGAAGCGAAGCAATGCATTTGCGTAAGAAAAACGTCCACTATGATAAAAAATAAATTACATTGTTCTTAAACGAATATGTGAAAAATGCCCTTAATAGCACTTAGAACATTCTCATAATATCTTAGAAGTTGTCTTTTTTTGACTTTAAGATTTTTGTGAACACACTGCAGTCTTTAATGAGTATGTTCTCTATAGCTCCAGCTCTGCTCTACTTATACAACATACTCCTCATGACACACTTCATTCCCATGCATTCCCTTTCATTCAACAGAGCTGTTCTCATTATGTCAGAATTGTGACATGTCTTAAAACAGTCTCACACCCCAGCAGACATTTACGACCAGCTCAAATGAACGATAGGTGTTAATTTTTACATTGTTTAGCATTTCATGACTTTTCATGACTCACATACCGAGTCCGGGTGGGTGTTGTTCAATGAGAGCCCTACTGATAAGTCTGCCACACGGCTCAGGCTCTCCTCATCATCACACACTCACTGTACGGATGCGCTCTGTTCGCACACGCTCCGTTCACTGGCGTTGCATGCAAAAGAGCACGCCAGTCTCCCAACCTCTGTTCCCATGCCATTCACAAACAAAGCTTCTCTCACAAAGCAGGCCAACAATCACAGCTCTCATGACGCAGATCATGGGAAAGGGCCCCTTGGGCCAGAAACATCTTCAATGATTTTGAACCCCTGAGGGGTGAGAGCCACTCTTCAGGAGTCCATCACTCTTGCTAAAGCAAGAGCGAAGCAGTCGATTGGCTTTTTTGGCCACCGATTGAGGACGCTGAGCCACAGTTTAAAGTGTCCTTTTCGTCCACTGAGTCACCGTGTTCCCACAATGCTCTATGGGTGGAGAGTTTTACTTCTATTCCTGTCATGTGTGACGGGAGTGAGGAAATACAACACAAATAATTCACTCTGTGTTTATGAGGTTCAGAGTGTGTGTTTTTGTTTGTGGGATGTAACAATGAATGGCACCAGTGCCCTGAAATAGCCAGCAACATGAGGCAGTGTGAGGCAAGATCGCAGTGGGAAGGGTGGAGCGACTTGTGTACGAGCCATAAAGAGAAAGAAAGAGGAAAGTTAAAGGGTGTGGGAAGCAGGTGAAAGGACAAAATGCCCCATTGTGACCCTGAAATAAAGAGAGGAAAAAGGAAGAGCCGATTTGAGATAAGAGATGTGGAGAAGCTACTACACAAATACTGCTACATTATTTCAGATATTCCTGAAATATCAGACAGAAATATGGCGCTTAGTGCTATAGGTCTAATAACACTCCTACTATTGCAACAGTTAAATGTAGACATCCCTTAGGACCTGAGTCACGTGCAAATTGTTGCGTAGAGCGAAGAAGAGGAATTCTCTATTCAAACCTCAAAATACACTCCATAGAGGATATGAGGTCATGATCTTACAACTGTAAACAGCAAGTCATGTAACCCGTGCCATCTAAATAGGTGGAGTGATGGCATCACCTACATGACTGTTGAGTTCTCAGAAACCCTGTAGCACTAATTGCTTCATGCAAATGATAAGACTATCGAACTAACCGACAGAGCGATCTCAGTTACTTTAGATAGGATGTGGCTAAAGACCTCTACTGTATGTGCTGTATGCAGTGCTTGAGTATTCGTGCCTGAAGGCCAGTTAAAGATTACTGATATGAGTCACACTGCTCACAGCAGCCCACTCTTTATCTCTCTCTCATTCTCTTTCAGTCCCTATATGCTGTTCCTCAGTTCAGGAGGGCCTGGAGGTCTCCATGGTAACATGGATTCATGCGAGTCAGTCAGTGGAGTACAGAAAAGCACACACGTAGAAAGAGTTGTAAATGTGAAGAGGACTGAAACCGACCAGAGAGAGAGAGAGAGAGAAGGAATAGGTGATGAACACACAGGTCATCGAAAATGACAGAGGTGCCTAAATACATCAGAAGGGATTTCAAAATCAAGATGCTGCTCTCGAAGGTCACAGCCGTCACTTACTGACGTCAGCTAAAAAAAGAAAAGAAAACAAAACAAAAACATCTCAAAGGTCTTACTTCCCACTCAATGCTCATGTTGACTAGAAACCCATATATGGGCTCTGTTATGCGCTGTCATGCATATAACATTTGTTGTAAGCATGCTCACTTTTGTGCACAAACAATCCCATTGGATGAAGCTGAAGGATGTATGTATATTAAATGGTGTTGAAAATAATGTCAAAATCGCAATGTTTTCACCTAAATATTGACGCCACATAGTAAAATAACAAAATGAAGTAATTGTGAGATTTACTTTAACAAGTCATAATTGGGAGATATAGAGTCATAACCACAACTAAGGGGAATTAAGAGGCTGCAATTATCTGGAATAGTCACATAAAATCAAAATTACAAAATATAAAGTCGCATTTACACTACCGCTCAAAAGTTTGGGATCAATCATTTTTTTAAGACTCATCAAGGACATTAAATTGATCAAAAGTGACGTTAAAGACATTTATAATGTTACAAAAGTTCTATTACAGTACTATTTCAAATAAATTCTGTACTTTTGAACTGTCTATGCGTCAAAGTATCCTGAAAATAGAAATACATCACAACAAGCTAAGCAGTTTCTTAAGCAGAAAATGCTTAGAAAGAAACAGTCTCTTTTTCTTCACAAAGTCTCTCAACCAATACAAGGACAACCAGTCTCAAAGAGCTAGATTTTCTTATTACACCATTTTAATTAAAAACACAGATTTTTGTATGCTGGATTAAAACTGAGTGCAGTTTAGAGCCAGAGACATACAGCCAGTCTTGATACCCCTTGAATATGACAAGTACCTTCATCTGGGATATAAATTTTCATTTCAAATTGAAAGAATTTTAATTTCCCTAGCTTTGACAAAGCACATGCATGATGCTGAAGGCTGATTCACTGCCACCTGAAACAGCTGCTGTTGCTCTGTCCTTGGGATGCACAGTCACATCCCAGCTCCCATCTCTTGACTGAGACAGCTGATGGTGACGCCAGGCAAGGGGTTTGTGGTGACTTACACTCCCCGAAGGACATTTAGTAGGACGATGACACCAGCCTCGGTGGGATCTGGAAAAACTGTGACTGCATTCTCAGTGAGGCGCTGACACAGATAGCGCTATCCCTAAATGATGATTAACACTGCTAATAGTGCTTCACACTCTGGCAAATGAAAGCAGGAAGTCCCAAAACACAGTGAGACTGAACATCAGCGTAACGAGCAGCCGGAGAGGCTCCCGCTCATTAGCGATTGGTTAAAAGCTCCACGGCAGCTGTGAGTCAGAGCTGCATGAAACAGCTCCACATGGTGTGCTGATCTACTGAAGATGGCCAGTAGTAACATGTGACAGGAAATCAGAGGTTTCGGTCAATTTTCGTCACCAGCACATGAATGTACTACGATCAGACAGCCAGTGGCAACAGCTGAATTTAAAAAGGATGATGTGATCATTTCCCTGCTATATATAGATATATATTTGATTGTAAGTATATTTCAGGAGAAACCCAGATCTTATTCGGTGGTTTATGTCCTAAACCTGACTCACCTTGAACACAAAACTTGAGCTCCTTGGCATCGGTGACAGTGCTGCCAGTCATTCTCTCTGGCACTTTCTTACTCATGCGGTTGTAATTCCGTCTTTTCTTGGACTCGCCCCACAGGTTGGAGCCCCCGTGCATGCTGGGAATATTGAGCACAGCGATACCCTCCAGAGCCGTGCTGCTGAGATCCAAGATGATGCCATCACACTGGGACAGAAGAAAACAGAAAATGTTGAACATTTCTTGACTGAAGAAAAAAATAGATACAATAAGCCTCTTATGCTTTAAATATAACTATAATTTAATATATAAGGGTTAGTTCTCCCAAAAATGAAAATTCTGTCAGTATTTACTCACCCTCATGTTGTTCCAAACCTCTATGTGTTTATTTGTTCTGCTATACACAAAGGAAGATATTTGGAAGAATGTTTTAATCAAACAGATCTCATTCCCCATTGACTTTCATAGGAAAAAATACATACTATGGTAGTCAATGGGGAATGAGATCTATTTGATTAAAACATTCTTCCAAATATCTTCCTTTGTGTTCAGCAGAACAAATAAACACATAGAGGTTTGGAACAACATGAGGGTGAGTAAATACTGACAGAATTTTCATTTTTGGGTGAACTAACCCTTTAATATGTAATTCATTCCTGTGATGGCAAAGCAGAGTTTTCAGTCTTCAGTGTCACATGATCCTTCGGATATCCTTCTAATATGCTGATTTGCTGCTTAAGAAACATTTCTTATTATTATCAATGCTGAAAACAGCTGTGGAGCTTAATATCTTTGTGCAAACAATGAAAAAAAAGAGGATTCTTAGATGAATAGAAAGTTCAAAAGAACAGCATTTATTTGAAATAGAAATCTTTTGTAATGTTATACATGTCTTTACTGACACTTTTGATCAATGTAATGCTAAATACTGTATACGAATGAATGATAAAAGCACTTGAGGCATGAATAACTGTATCCATGTTTTTAACTATTTAGATGGGTCCATCAATAACAATCGCATTCCAGACAAGAGAAATGTGAAAATGCCTGCCGGCGATCCAAAAATAGAATTGTTGTACAGTATTTTATGATGTCAGAGACCACCCCGAATCAAACCAAGGGCGTCAGTACAGTGGAAAAGTACACAAACTTCAAAAGACGAATGCTGACACGTTTACGACATAATGAGATGCCTTGATCTGCTTGAGATCCCACACAAGAGTGGAAGAAAGAAAGAAACAGCCTTTTTTTTCTAATGCAAATTCCTTAACTGCTGATGTTTTCATAACTCTTCTAATTTCATAACAGTTGTGAAACATCAGCCTCTTCGTTCGGAATCAAAGTCCCTTTAAGGCAAGTCGGTTCACTTGGCGGCCATGTTGACAATGCCCCCTGGCAGCTTTGTTTATGTAGGTAGTAAACATTCAAGTACAGCTCTTATGCACCAGACTGGAAAAAAAAATGAATCTTGTTCAAATCAGTAATAAATTGCACAATAATCATACATTTGGCTCAAATAAAACTATCAAAAAACAATTGATTCTTTTAACTGAACAGCAATTTATGGTTTCGCCAATTCATTATACAAGAGTGGTTAATTTTGCCTCTTTATAATATCTCTGTCTTGATGACATATCAAGCAAGCACTTTAGTAAATAATATTATATCAGTTAAAAAAAAAGAAAGAATTACTCCTCATTGTCAATTACATCATGCATTTTTCATTATGTACATCTAACCAAAGGCATAAACTGGCCAGTGTGCAACTTTCACATGATGTCAACAGAGGTCATCTGCCACTGTTTGCTTTCAGACAGACGTTCTGACATGTTCCCTCAACATTGCCATGTGTATGAGCTGGCTGAGGTTTACTGTAGATACTGTAGCCAGCTGCATTAATGAATCTCAGTTTGTTGAAGGAAGTGTTCAGTGGACACACTGACCCGATACACAGTTAAAAGACTGTGAATGTGGCTGTATATAATTACAACTTTTAAGTAAAACAAGTAAAACAGGGCACTATTGATGGGCTAAATGTCCTGGACTCACCTCCACCTCAATGGTTTCGTTCAGCTTTTTACAAGTGGCTGAGATGGTCTCTGTGGTGCCAAATTCAAAGTACCACAACTTGTTTTTCATCCTGAAGAGAGAGAGAGAGAGAGAGAGAGAGAGAGAGAGAGAGAGAGAGAGAGAGAGAGAGAGAGAGAGAGAGAGAGAGAGAGAGAGAGAGAGAGAGAGAGAGAGAGAGAGAGAGAGAGACATTGAATATAAAAAAATAAATGAATATTCATGAATAATAATTCCATTATGCATAAATAGGTAAACATATTTTATGGTTCTGATAAATCAATAATCTAAAGTTGCAATCCAAATTATTCACCCCCCACCCCCCACAGGAGACTGTAATAATTTACAAACGTAATACGTTCAAAAGGTAGTTTTATTTTTATTTATTATAACAGTTTAGAGGCAAAAAAGTTTTCAGTTCTGAAACTTAAAGGATATTCTTATAATATGATGACCTCTTGGATTTCAAAAGCTCAAGGAAAATTTAATTTATCAGTTCATCATCCCTTTAAAGAATAAAAGATTCTGACAAATTAGTAATAGTGCACAACATGATTTAGAACTTAACATCACACACTCAGTCGTAGTAAACACAAGACAGAAATGGTGACTCAGTGTGCAGCTGTTCTATCATTGGAACAACAAACAATGTTAATGCCGGCGTGAAAATAAATATTATGGGATGAACAGAGCCTTGGGCTGTCAACGGATAAAAGACAACCGCTCTCTGATCTAGTTGATCAAAAATGTACTTCATTTGCAACCACCCATAACATGAATTTACAAAATTCTTGTTTAGTTTAGTAGCGGAATTATTATTTAAAGCATCACATTTTTACGATTTAATTAATCAAGGAAAGCATACAGCACTCTTTGATGGTAAATCTACATTTAATTTAAATCTACACTATAGTGTTCAAAAGTTTGAGGTCAGTAAAGATTTTTGTTTTTTTAAATTCAGCAAGGACACATTCAATTGATCAAAAGTGTCAGTAAAGACATTTATGTTACAAAAGGTTTCTATTTAAAATAAATGCTGTTCTTTTGAACTTTTTATTCATCAAAGAATAGTGTAAAAAGGTATCACAGTTTTACACAAGAATATTAAGCAGCACAACTGTTTTTTTTTTTGTTTTTTTTTGGAGTACTGGAGTAATGATGCTGAAAATTCACCGTTGCCATCACAAGAATAAATCACATTGTAAATCATATCTAAATAGAAAACATTTATTCTAAATTGTAATAATATTTCAAAATATTACTGTTTTTACAAAAAAGACATAATTATTAAAACAACTATTGAACGGTAGTGAACTTGGCATAACTCTGTCACAATCATTTAATTAAACATAATGAAACAAAATGTGCTTTTACACGACCCAGTCTGTGTAATCTTACCAATTACAATCTTTGCTCATTCTTGAGGATAGGTTGAGGTTTTGGTTAGGACCAGGGAGCCTTTGGGCCAGTTCATTTTGTCACCCTCTGCCCTTCCCCTGTCCTTCTGAAATATTGATATGTTACAAGGAAAGCTGAGGCAGACAGGTGTGAGAGGACATGAGCGACAGTGAACTTGGCCTTAGCTTCCATAAAGAAACCAGAGCCACCATCGGCAACCTGAGCGCAATCTGACATTAACGCTTTCTGGGACACTCAGAGGAGCCAGCTGAGGACAACAGACAGTGCCAAAATATCACAGAAGGATATGACAAATCTAAAATGAAATATTTTATGCTTCAGCTCAGTGTGTATATATATATATATATATATATATATGAGATTTAAAAAACAAAACAAACTAAAAACAGATTTGCAACATTGGGAACCTATCAATTCTCTCTCTCTCTCTCTCTCTCTCTCTCTCTCTCTCTCTCTCTCTCTCTCTCTCTCTCTCTCTCTCTCTCTCTGCTGTGCATGTTGCATTTTCACTTTGGTTATTATGAAACAGGGCAATTTACACTCATCAGATGGTGACAACCAGTGACAAGGGCTTGCAAAGGGGTGTTCTGCTGATAATGACAACAGTATTGTTTGCATAATAGACAAAATGCAATGGGGGCTTCTCCAGGCCCACAGGGGATGGAGAGAGAGCAAACATCAGTATCAACTATATAAAGCACATAATCCACTGAGGTACAGGAACCAGAACCAGAAGAACAAGTGATGGCTGACACACGCTAATGATTGCTACACGCCTATGAGTCTCTAAAATTCATGTTTTTTTATGTTTAACAAATTAAGCTTGAGGAAAATGCTTTGATGCTTCATGTTTGATGTCAAATTATGCAAATGCACTGTGAAAAGAAATTCAGACAGTACAAGTCTGTAATCAATGACCTGGTATAAAACAAGATATAATATATTTTTTCTCAGGTTTTCAATACATAAAAACAGTGTTGGGGAAGCAATGTTGATTTTTCCTCAGAGCACAAAAACACTTTTGACAGCACTAAATTGCAAATTTGAACAATTATTTAAACAAAATATGATATTTATTTATCATTTATTATCAACTTATTACATGTAATATTTAATTATGTATATCCTTTTTTCGATTCCCAGGGAATTCATGAATTGCTCAAATGTATACTGTATCTTCAATGCGATAAGTCACTTTGTTTAGAAAAGTGTGTTAAATTCCTAAATGTAAATAATAATATATAATAATAACATATATTATTGATAAAAAAACTGATGATGAACAGTAACAGTAAATTTTCTTTTCTTTTCTTTTCTTTTTTTTTTTTTCTTTGAATCAGACCTCTCAGGTGCCTGAATGCCAGACCGAACCATGCCCACAACATTTTTTTGGTTGGGAAGTTCAGTCTGGACTCGATCCATTGAGGAGTAATTATGCTCTATCCAGAAATGGTCGGGCCAATCAAATTGCCAGGGCGAGCTTTATACGATGATGGACAAATAATCGACATCATCCATGTCACCAAAGAGCGCTTGGGTTCAATTCGTTTACAACAAAGATGACTGCCGCTGGAGAATTGAGATTCCACGAGTTCACACTTACAAATAAGTCAGATAGAATAAACGTGTAGCTTAGGCTACATGATGTGCTGTCCGAGGAGAGGGCTCCAGGCTCGGTATTCGCCCGAACCCAGAATAGAGTATTCCCCCTGTATTCCTAGCTGTGAAAGAACAAGCGAAGCGTGAGGATTCGGGGTGGTGGAGGGATGCTGTCAAGGAGTGTTAGGTGAGTTGACAGAATGAATTTGCTTCCTCTCATGCTGATAGGGTAACGTTATGGTATTGTTTGATGACAAGCTGATTTGATTGATTATTTGAACGTGCTCCTCCCAAACTTTGTTTATGAAACATGTGAAGATTCCGGCATCGTGTTGGTGGAAGATATCTACAGCTCATTCATTTTAAAAGAGGAACAGAGACCCGCGATCAAGGCATTTGTCGGTCAGAAAGATAAATGAGGAACAAAAATCACTTACTCTGTTGCTCTGATTGCTTGTAGATCTATCCAATTGAGTGCAGAAGCATTTTCTTTTCTGGTTCAGATGAAACACGCCCCATAATCACCGCCCAATGGAGCAGTCTCAGACTCACATTCTGACTAGAATCTGAGTATGACAATGTCAGGCTAAGGTGTTATGCCAATAACAGACATTTTAGGGGAGTGTTTGATTATTACCTCAGTTTGCTTCACTGAAATACAATATGTAATGCTATACAATGTGACAAAAATAGCAATGTAGTGATATTCTGCTACTTGTTTGAAAAAAATGTGCTTGGTACTGGAAAAGCTACTCTGTTTTGAAAACAGATGAGCCACTGTCATGCTACTGAAAAGTAAAGTACTGTTAAGTCGGTATGTCGCTACTGTTCCTTTAAAACTTCATTCTGTTGTCATCTCCCTTAGTTAAACTCCAGCAATTTGCTACCTTCATTCTGTCAAATTAAGGGATTACAAGCAGATTTGAGCTCACAATTAAACCCGCACTGTGTTCTCAACAGGGTCAAGCTGCCTAACCCAATTAGCTAACTTCCATCGGAGAACCTCTAAAAAAGAAAGAAAAAAACAATCAGCCATGGCGCTCTCTTTCTACACCACCTCCAGTTGAAGTTTGATGCGGAAAAAAAAAAAAAAAATATATATATATATATATATATATATATATATATAAAATCATCTTCTGAGCTTTGCAAAGGCCAGGAGGAAGTTGTAGTGATTAAAGGCTTCATTTTAAGTCAGACTCATTTTAAGTCAAGTGTTTTCTGTGCTGACTAGGCCATCGAACAAAACTAAGCATTCAAATTGCATCAAGAGGCCGACTAATATTTGATGCTAAAATGCTCTAAACTAGAATTGTGCTTGAAATCTGGATCAGCACATAGAGCTGTAGATGTTAAAGGGTTAGTTCTCCCAAAAATGAAAATTAAGTCATTAATTACTCACAGAAATATTTTTTGTAAAAAAAAAAAAAATAAAAAAATAACTACTTTATTCGACTATTCCTTTTCTTCCTTGTAGGCCTGAGATGAGAGTTCAAGAGATTTCCACGATGCATGCGCGAGAACTGCGATCTAACTCTATTCCTTCTTGTTTACTTCTCGCACATGCGTCGTGGAAACCTCATGAACTCTTGTCTCAGGCCTACAAGGAAGAAAAGGAATAGTCAAATAAAGTTGTTATTTTTGTTGCTTTTTTTCACACAAAAAGTATTCTCGTTGCTTGATAAATTTACACCGTGTCCTAACTACACGCGACGCGATAAAATTCAAGCAACAGCAAGTGTGTCTGTCCACACTAGACGTGACACGACTGTGAGACGCCACACGTCATTCAAAAATCACAGCCACAGCCGAAGATGAACAAAGGTCTTACGGGGTTACAGCATGGGGGTGAGTAATTAATGACTTAATTTTCATTTTTTGGGTGAACTAACCATTTAAGGGTCAGCGAACCTTTGAATTTAACCAATACATTCCTCAAACGCAATCACACATCCTGCTGGTCATCGAACTAAGATAAGCATCTCCCATAATCCCTTCAGAGACTGATGACTTTTTGACCCGTGAGCTCGCTGCCCCTGTATCACTGTGGCAATCAGTCACAACGCAGCTCAGTTCTTATCCTGCTGATCGGGACTCTGATACAGCCTTTGACTGACAGCTCAAATGGGAGTGATTTTAAGGACGGGGTGCTGTAGAGGGAGGAGGGCAGTTGGGGGTTAAAGATAAGATGTGATGAACCTCTTGTGATGGGAACAAGAGAAGAAAGGCAGCAGTGTGAACATCCCCACTGTAATCTGGCAAGGCTGAGCATCATGTCAGATCAATCAATGTGACTGCTTTCCATCAGAGCACTCTGAACACAGTTGTGTCTTTCATTAGTGCTGTTGTCTCTGAAAAGCACTTAAAAAAACACTTGCAACAACATTAATAACAATGTATATTATATTATAAAACTGTTATATTTCAATATATCAAACGGTTAATAATATAACTTTAAATTATTATTTCAACGTTCATTTTTAATTACAATTCATTATAAATCTCTTATTCTATTTCTTGATCTGACAAATCTTTTCAGAAAATCACTTTGTAAACAATGTTGTAAAAGGGTTTATATAAATAAAATTGATGGTAATAATAATTCTTAACATTATATTAATAACTAATAAAGACACTACAGCGCAAAATATAATAATAATAAACAATGATAACAACAACAAGTCATTTTTAATTATTTATTTTTGAATTCCAGTCATACTATCTAGGCTGTAGTTAATTTGTTGATCTGACTAATTGCTTCTGAAAATCACTTTGTAAACAATAAAATAAAATGATTAATAATACAAATTATTAAAAAATAATATTACAATGAATAAATATTATACTAATGACTAAACTAAATAAATGATATAATAATAATAATAATAATAATAATAATAATGATAACGATTATTATTATTGTACACATTTATTTTGTGTTGTGGCATCTTTAGGTGGGGTCAAATTAACATTTCACAGCAGTTAGTTCAGCACATCTTCAGCTAGCTTTATGACTACAGTCTGATTCCAGGTAGCTCATGCTCCGTCACAGTCTGTCTGTGACCTGCTCCACAGCAAGTGTGTGTGTGTGTGTGGGGGGGGGTGGGGGGAAGGAGGGTTGGGGCAGGGGGTACGTTCTGTTGGGCTGCTCTATTGGCAGCAGCCAGAGGCAGTGAGGAAGGGAAGCATATATTTATCCCTCCCTACCACGGGCATGGAGCAGCAGGGAACAACAGGTTCCAGAACACAGCCATGCTGGGTTTCTGCTGACCCCCGGCACACACACATATGTGCACGCGGAGGGATTTGCGCACATGCACACCCACGCACGCATACGGTCCTTGCACTAAAATACACAATGAATTAGCCACCGCATACACACACAGTACACAAACATCCTTACTCACATAGACATAACCTAGACACCTTCTTAGGGGTTATGAAACACATGCTCACATGCTGAGCAGACAGACGGCAGCTTGGGTCAGGACCATATTTGGCCTTTTCCTCTATCAGTCACATGATCGGAGGAGGTGTTGCAACAGTACAGTTCCATCTCATGACATTCATTACCTTAATCAACAAATTTAGCTGGGAAGATAAAGTTGATAAATTCATGAAAGAAGTCTTCTTTTTATCCATTCAATAATATCTTAATTTCTCTCTTTTATTTAAGTGCATATTTTAACCAATGACAAATGATCAAAACCTCTGTTATAAAGACCCTGATATTTGAAAGCTGACAGAAAATTACAAAACTTACATTCTTACAGGGTTTTTCAGCCGTAAGTATTTCAGCTACCTGCAAAAGTGACTGTCAACACAACACACAACACAACAGATGTACTACATGTATTTTGTCTGAACTTGTAATGTGTCTGCAATAAACAATCATAAACACTTATGTTTTACTGCAGGACATACAGTATGAGGAGCCATAGCAGACAAATATCTTTCAGAGCACAGTTGTTAATGGCATGTTTAATGCCATATTTGATTTTTATGGTGCAAAGAACATGCTGCAGAGTAAAAAGGGACATCATAACCCGCAGCACATGGTGAAAGCCCAATGCTTTTCACAAATCAATGTGAAAATACAGTAGCCTAACTGACTTCCCTGTAGGCCATTTGCATGCTGATAATCAATACATGGCTCTTTGAGGTACAAATAAATGTATTTTAATGCAACCCCCACCCCTTACTGACTGCCACATACAAAGTTATTGTAAAGTATTCATTCAGAAAAGGTCAACCCTTCATCGACATTATAATAATTCAACTGAGCTGTTTCTCTTGCAGATTTTACCATTATAACTACAGTTGCGATTTAATGGCTGGAGTTGAAAAGGCTTTGGAATATATAATAACATTATCTAGGGATATTTTCTGTGGAAAAAAAATGTCTAAGACAATTGCTAGTATAATATAATAATATGAGATAGCCTCAAATGGATTTCAGATTATTCATTTTTTTATCTTATGCAGTGTTATCTGTTGACAGTCGTGGCTAATACCAATTTACTATATTCTTAATGTTCTTTAATCTTATTAATGTTGAATGTTTTACATTTATTATAGTTTTTCTATTTTTATCACCATTACAGGAACCTTTTTTTGAAGCTGTAGTTTTGTAGCGGTACCACATTGCATACGAAACAGTATTTTATGCCAATAAAAAACTTTGAAATTGGTGCTCGAAAGAAAACATTACGAAACTAAAGAAATAAAGTGTGGGAATGTAATCCACCATGATATTAGGAGAAACAAGATCCCCCCCATTGCCCCCACTCTGTGTTCAACCCTACCTCTCATCTTCTTGCCATTGTTTTCTTTAGAAACTGACTGTCCACAGAGCCATCATTGTTATTTTAATCAAAAAGACAATGGCGTCTTAGAAGGCTTTTTTCTTTTCTATGGGGTAATTTGACACCTCTTAATCCAAAACTTCCTCTGGCTGCCCCATTGGGAGGAGCGGACATAGAGGCTCGGGTCCATTGTGCATTCTGGTCATTAACACCTGGGCTGCGGGTTCCATGTAGACCGACTACTGACACAGAACACTGAGCACCGAGGTGAGAGAAGTCACACATATTCCCCCCAGCATATCCCGCGCCACTGTGGGAATGCTGGTGGATGTTAACACATGCACTTATATATAAACACATTTGAAAGGAATTTGAACATTTTAAACTGGACTTTTAACCAAGTGCATGAATATGCTGTTCTGTTCTCTGTTTCCACAGGAGTGAAGTATAACAGGTGGACAGAAACATGTCACATGAAAATATTCATGAAGGATAAATCATGCAACTCCATGGCAACCATCATTTTTGTACCATCTAGTGAGCGCATTCTCAAAACCTAAAAAACACTGAGCACAGCCCTCATTAGAAAGCCATAGATTGGCAGATGCACTGGCTAGCTATTCTAAATCTGCAAAACAAAGAAAAGCAGATGAAGCATTTGGTTTGGCAGTGTTTATATATTATGTTTCTGGGTGACTCACTCTGGGATTAAACACTGAATGATTTAAATATGCTGAGGATATAATTCCATTTTTCTTATTTTGGGCTCTCTGTCCGTCAATCACTTAACAGAAAAAGAGTCACATTTGAATAAAGTTTGCAATGAAACCTGCCATTGTGGAGAAACCACGGGAAGTTTCGCATCACATTGCACCATTTTTAATGTGCTGTGGAAATCTAGGTGTATTAATTATGAACAACGGAAACATTAACTAGTTAATTCAGCCAGGCAGGTCCCATAATTCAGATCGCGTATGAGTCATTAGGGGCTTATTTTAAAAAAGTCATTAAAAAGCAGTGCTACCATGACAGGTTCTAACTCAAATACAGTAAACTGAGTATAGTGGGTGTCATCCATCTTATTCTTTACGTAAACCCCAGCATCCAGAGTTTTACAGGAACCATTCTCCCATAAAACAGTTGTGCTGTTTAATATTTGTTGTGGAAAAATTAACATTTATTTATTTTAAGTGTAAAAAGAATAGCATTTATTTGAAATCGATTTTTTTTGTAACATTATAAATGTCTTTACTGTCATTTTTGATCCAATTTAATATCCATAAAATCCTTCACTATTACTCAAAATTAAATATCATCCCTCTTGGAACATTGTTTGTCCAATCACATCAGATTATGCAACCAATAACAGTTGCATAAATCTCAATATTTGTGCTGCATTATTGAGTTGCTTTGGTGAGAAAATGAATGGCAATCTAAAATGCCTGGAGTCTTACCAAGCTAGACCACTGACCCTTTACAAAAAAGCCTCATTCTTTCAGAGCACTTCTCGGCCAAGAGCTACGCAAGCTTTTTACAACATTTCTCAATAGAGGCATCAACTAACAGAATAGAGAACAGTACAACAGACTTGAAAGAGTTCCACATCAAAGGGAGCTGGGGATGGCTACTGTAAAGTGCACCAGGGGCTCTAGGGGACATTTTCTTAAGATAAAACACGTTTTATGGAGCTGTTAGAGCCGACCCAAAGTGCTGTACTACAGTCACTTTTAGCAGTCATCCTTTTATTGCTGAAAGACTGACGAAGGCTTATTGTACACTACAAATATCTCAGAGCACTGATGATTTCACTACTGTCCTTTCCCATGCTGAATTGCCTCACTAAAGTCATCATGACCCATTCTACCTGCTCATCTCAACCATTTCTCTCTCCTCCTTACTTAAATTGACAAAATTTAGTGGAGATAATAGTAGAGGGTTCAAATTAGATCTGTACATTTTTTTCTACCCTACCACTTTAAATGGATACTCTAAAGCATGCATTACCGGTTTACCTTACACCGCTGAGGCAGATGCGTTGCATAACATTTAATTAAGAAACTCCATTCAAACGGACGCTACTTGAGTTAGCAAAGCAATCGGAACAGTCAAGCAGCCGACATTGTGCTAGATCTGACACGACACAAGCAGACTGAAGAGGCGAATAACACCGAATGGTGATTCATCAGGTATTTTTAATGCTAAAAAGGAAGTCTCTTTTTGAGGGTCAAATAATAAAACTTCCATTTGAAAATTGAAAATAGTTTGATAGAGAAAAGTGTAAATAGATGGGTTTAGACCACAGTCAAAGATGTTAAAATACAAAAAGAGTGGAAGTCAACCATAACCATAAAGAGAATAAACTCATTGGTCCAATGAGTTTTCAGAGTGGGCGGGGCTATGCTGCATGACTCAGCAGAATGTCGTGCTGTTCATTGTCTGTCATGGCTGATTTGGACAAAAACTCATTAAAGGTTTTAGTTCCCTCTCAGATGTAACCTCGAACTTATTTTTTCTCCTTTCTTGTCACTTGCGTCATTCAACTGCAGTTTTTATTGAAATTCTCATTAGCATTTTCTCCATATGCTCACATACAAACATCCATGTTCTCTTACCTGCTGTTAAACTTCTCTGGATGTTTTTCTCTCATTAAGTGGAAGCGATGCGCTATGGACGCGTCCTGAAAGGGGACACAGAAAACAGGAATCACAGGTTGACTGCCTCTTTTTGCTAAACACATAAAACTGTTTTAAGTCTCAGGCTAATGAGCCACTGACAGTGCTGTCGGATGGCCGATGGAGCGCCCATCCTAAATCAAGTGTTCAAAATCAGGACTGAGAGGAAACAGCAGCCCTAGGCCATATAGCATAGCCATAAAGCTGTTCAGACATGACCCAGATGATGTGGCACAACCATCCCTGCTAACACTGATCAATGTTTAACCCTTTATGGAATGGCAACACATTATTTTCATAAAAATTAAATCAGAAGAAAAAAAACCCTCTAACTAACTGCTAGAATTAAAAGGATATCCTCTAAAATAAACAAAAAATAAAATAAACAACACCATACACAATAAACAATACACAGCAATAATATACATATTTGATTTGATTAAGATATTGTTTGTAAGATCACCCTCACAAGGAATACACACATGCTGAAATCCTCCTTAAATTTATGTATATCAAAATTTATACATATAAACCATTTTATTACCTCGCACTCCAGTGGAATTGCACTTGAATCAAATGGCCTCAATTATATTACTGCAGTGCTTTGTTTATCTCAAATTGTTGATTATAATGATCATATTAAGAATAATTGAGAAGGCAAATGATTCAAGTGAATATACACCACTGATTGGAATCTGTGAGATTGTTTTCTGTATTTCTGATGGCAAAGCAGATTTTTATGAGCTTCATTACTTCAGTCTTCAGTGTCAAAAGATCCTTCAGAAATCATTCTAAAATGCTGATTTGTTTCTGATTATTTGCTTCTAATTATTTTGATTCAATCCTTTGTGTATGTCAAAATAGCCATCACTAGAACATAATGACCCGGTTTCACATACATGACACATACATGGCATTAGTTCAATTAGGGCATTTATAAGTAGCTTTTATTTTATAAGTAGCATTTATAAGTAGCTTTTATTTTATAAGTAGCATTTATAAGTAGCTTTTGTAAACGTGTCTTAGAAAAAAAAAAACATTACTGGTCTGCATTTTGAGACAAAACAATGGCAATGACATATTTTAAGCTATGTTAGGGTAAGTTGCTTTCAGTTAAAAACAGCTCAAACATATATTTTAGTCTGGGACTAGCTAAGGTCTGTGAAACCGGGGGAATGTTATTGAGTGTTAAAGTGAAACCTAATGGCTCATTGAGTTTATAAACTGATGATTTCAAATTGGTGCTAGAGAGGTGATTTTCTCTCTGGTGCTATTTTAGCCATGCCTAGCTTCTCGGATATTAACAGGCCCCTGTTTCACATCAGGAGCTCATGTGCTTTGGGGGAGGGATCTGCTTGTCAGTTCTGTTGCTGTGGCCTGAGGGGAAGATGATTGTGCAGATAGGCCTGCTGGACAAAGTACACAGTTCTGGAAATGGGGCCACAGCTCTACAGTGCCTGATGAAAAAAAATAAATAAATACAGCGAAGCTGGATGCATAAGCGATGGTATCAGCAGGAAAGAGGCTTTCCAGAAATGCCAGGAGATGATGGGGGGAGGGGGAGGATTCAAAGAATAGGACACTGAAGTCCAGAAAATGAACGGTTGTGCTAAGACAAGTAACAACCAATCTTTTACACAGGTAAAGTGCACTTCATCATATTCACAATTGTTGATTTTCTAGACATATTCCTGGAGGGTTATTTAACTTACTCAAATAAGTACAAAAGTAGTCATTAATAAATCATCTTATCTTGAAAATAGCAGTGCCAACATGTGATTTTAAATCAATGATCTTATTTATTTGATTAATTACAATAATTTATTTTATTAATTACAATAATAAATATTTTTAACATCAGCAGGGTATAAACTAATAAGGATAATTTGTTACACATTATGTACACTTTTATGAAATTGCTGTAGTTTAAAACAAATCTGCTAAGAAAATATACTATAATAATACAGAAGTGTCATCATCAACTAAAACTATATATTAAAAAAAAACATTGCCTTAGCAAACACTAATTATTAAAAAAACACTGCCATAAAAAAATTCTAAATAATTTTATTAACAAAAAATGACCCCATCAGCTATACTTATATACCATCATCCTGTCAACTTGAATGATGTGAAGGTTCTGCCTATGAGGACCTAATGGCAGCTGAGAGGCATAAAGGATCAAACAGCGAGTTAAAACATTGTTTGCTCTTGCAGCACCAAACCAGAGCGGAATCCACTGTCATTGAAGCAGCCTTGATTAAAATCAAAGCAACAGTGCGCAAACCGAAGAGCTAATTGATGAATCAGGTCTGCAACCGTAACTGATTATTTCTATATTTACACACACACATGTAAAAGACAGAAGAGCTCAAAGCCACCACATCCTTCACTAGGCCCGAGCCTGAACACATTCACACACACGTAACACCTGTCTCGGAGTTTCGCTGTGTAATATAACGATGGATCTCGGCACACTGCAGTGCTCACCGTGTCACAGACTCAGACAGGGAGGAAGTGTGCAAGGGTGAGATTCTCAGGGTTTGATAGCTGCTGGCACGCCGATCAAGCCGCGAGCAGACGATGCTACGTTAGCACCTGTGCTGGCTTCCTGCCCGTGCTTGCAGGTGCTGCGGCACTCACATGGGAGAGGGGAGAGTGTACAGGAAGGGGAGGAAGGGGGGGGGGGGGGGTTGGGGAGGCTGTGTGGAGGGGCGGTGGACTGGTGTCCCGCACATATCCAAACCACTGCTATGATGCATTGCGTTCTACAGAAGGGACTCCTGCTGTGCTCCATGCACGTATGGTATCACTGAAGTCAGTCAAAATAACAAAGAATAGACCATGTCTATGTGGCATTTTTCGATGCTCAGAAAGTCCAGGTGCTCCACAAACTGGCATGTGTGAAATTAGAAGAGAACAGAACGCAGTGTACATCAATCACTGAAGTGAATGCCAAGACAAGAAACGGGCACTGCATGACACCTCGCTTTAAAAAGCAACTAATGAAAAACAGGAAGCTGTCCTCAAAAAGCACTGCTCTCGTCCAATGACGTTTGTTCTAGCTATGCATTTTAACCAACTCATTAATTCCTGTTCATGTCCTTAAGATAGCACACAAGAGTCACAAGGCTCTTAAAAATGTAGGCCATGTTTTGTTTTGATGTCAGTCTCCTCCTTACTCCAAAAATGTGTTTCTTCAAGCTTCAATAGTTCAGACCTACATGGATCTAATATAAGGCAGAATGACATTACATGCAGTTTGGGAATGCACAGATATAAATGGAAGCTTTTGGAACTATTTGTCCCAGGAACTTTTTTTGCCCCAGACCGCTTGCTTACTGCGTTTACACCGCGGACCGAAGTAACGGTCCGGGGCGGGAAGATTATGTAGTGATGTTGAACTGCGTGCAACTGCTGCTCCCAGATTGTGCGTTTGTTTTGAGTTTTGTATGGAGGAGATTCAAGCTGTGCTGCTTTTGTGTGCGATTGGTTTACTAACGAGGTAAAACGGCAGAAAAGAGACGAGCACCCAAAGCGTATTCAGAAAGCTCGTAATGCTAGATATTAAAGTAGACGTTTGTTATCAGTGGACATTGACCGTGAGATGGATGGGACAAACGCGCGCCGCCGGGCAGAAAGAAAAAGTGGTGAGAACAAATCAGCATGTTCAGCGCACAAGTCCCACCCCGAAAGTATGCGAACTCTGAAAAAGTACTGCCTCGCCAGGGACTTTCTGGGAGGGGGAAATTTTTACCCAGAACTTCATTTAGACCCTGGTTTCTACGGTGTAAACACACCGAGTACCACCCCAAAATTCCTAGTTCCTGGGGAAAGTTCGTGAGGTGGAAACGTGGCTTTTGATAAGCTTAACAGTATCCCACTTGTATTGTATATATTCAAAAGTTTTAGATGCCCACCCCTCTGGGGTGTTATGCTATAATTTATCCCATGTCCAGTCCCGATGGAATGAAACTGCGGGCTTAACTGTTCTTGGCGTTCCCCCTCCACTATGTGAACAAGGTAAAGATTGTATATCACTTCAGGGTTTGTATCATGTACAGTTGGACAGCTTCTACTTATTTGTGGACAAAGTTCAAGAATTAATTCAGTCCAAAAAAAGATATTGTCCTCCAGGGAGAGCAACTATCGATGGGGTGAAGAGGTGAAGGGTATTAAGCGAGGTGATATTCAGGTCACAGTGATTGGTGTGTCCACACTGGGTTATTGTAGCACTGTACTGAGTCAGTGCCCATCTGTGCTCCTGTCAGCACGGTGGGAGCAGGTGCATATGGGACTTATCGTGAGACTGGAGGTGCATTCGTGTGAAAGTCCACATAAGTGCGCGAGTGAATTATGTGAATACTGTCTGAAAGCTCTGAATGTGTGCATGTGTGAGGTGAATGGAGAGGTGGCCCCTGTTTTCCTTCTAACTATAAGACTGGCCAGGTGTCACTCAGCACGGCCATTCATTATGGTGGTAACCTGGTCTGATTCTGGCACCCAAACACTTCCTGTCACTGATACTTCCCCTGACCTTCAGTCCATGCCAGTACTATAGACACAAATACACACACATACACATGCATACACACACAGACTGACAGGCTCTAAAATAAACACTCTTATCACATAGACAAGGTTGAACGATTGAATATATCTCTTAAACGGTTGTTTGTTTAGCTACCTATTAAACCAGTGTAAGCTCTTTACAGCCAAATCACAGACATATTACACTAGTATATGGCTACTCAGAAGCAGTAGTCGCCACACTACTACTGAACAGAAACTACAACAAATATATTTCTTTGTGTTTCCATTAGCCCTAATTGCAAAAAAACAAAACAAATTGTGTTTCTATATTTGACTTTACAAATAAAGCAAAAAAAAAAAAACAACAACAACAAAAAAACACTGAGATTGATTTGGTCAGAAGAGAGAAACAAACGTCAAATTTGCCATCACTCCCTTAGCCGCCGTATTATGCTGCCTTCACGTGTTATTATCATAATTCCAATTGGAATTATCGTAAATTAGTTAAAAATTGGACACAAATACCCTCTCAAATTGTATTTTCTACTGGGAAGCTCTGAGATTATTTTTATACCCGAGTTCCTAAATTGGGCTGGCCATTAACTTTAAACGTTACGGAGTGGAGAACGATTGCTAACATGCTTTATTAGTTTTTTCCACAACAGCTGCATCGCTCTGTCTTGTTGTTAAACTGGTGCGTATTTACATACATGAATAATCATTTGAAGCATTTTGTAGGTTTATAAACTAAACATTATAACCTGTACCACTGTCCAAGTGCAGAACTGACTGAAGTCATTGGAGACGAAGGTGTGCATGATACCACAAAAGTGAAAACATGATGGCAGTGGGACAGTTTTCCAAGCACCTCAACCACGGGGAGGGGGATAGGCTCACACAGATAAGTTGTTGATGTCAAGAGAGGCGATTCGATTTCAACTCAGGCCTGGAGATACATGGAGAGACGTCCTTAATGGCTGCTGACATGGTGTGTTTGCTGTCGTTAATTCCTCCTGAGGATTCTTTCCAGGGTGAATTGGATCACACAGCAGGATTGCAATGCCATTCTAAGATGTCTCAGAAATCAGATTCACACGGATATAAAGCACTACCCTCCTCTAGCAGTTTGTGCTAGTTTGGGGCAAAGGTTCATGCAAAGAAGTCTATCAAACCTGAAAGCATTTATATTCATCTCAATGGTAGTTGCTAAACTAGTGCAGGGTCCTCCTGAAGTATCTTTGTTCGAAGAAAGTTTTTGGGCCAATGACCTGAACTGCAATTGCATGTGACCATTCAATGAAATTGGCTAATGACACAAGTACACACGACCCCAAACCTTTCCCTGATGACTATCCTAAGCCCTTTTTCACAATAGACTAATAACATGAATAAAATTCTTAAAAATAAAATACATTTGAGTAATTTTAATTGTTTGATAATTTGACTTTGCACAAGTCCCAAATGTGATTTCTTTATCAGTATCTTCCCTTCGACATCCGGACTCAGCAATTAATATCCTGTCCTGTGCCACACTAAGTTTCAAGTAGATAGGTCCCTCAAAGTTGACCCTTAAAAAACTAAACAAAGCAAACACGATGGTAATCCAAACGACCCAAGTGGATGAATCATTGTTTTCTGATACAAACCGTATATTTGTATGAGAAAAGTACTCCCTAGTGAAAAATAAATAGAACAACATGTATTTGAAATACATTTATTTTATACTTCATCTACTACAAATGCATTTAAATATGTTTGTAATTTATATAAATACCCTGAAATTATACTTCTGGTATGCTAAATTGATATACTAATTGATACAGAATACAACTTATTTTGTACTTAATTAATGC
Organism: Cyprinella venusta; assembly: GCA_038021265.1. Taxonomy (NCBI): domain Eukaryota; kingdom Metazoa; phylum Chordata; class Actinopteri; order Cypriniformes; family Leuciscidae; genus Cyprinella; species Cyprinella venusta. The sequence goes on from CM075867.1 coordinate 24,463,418, forward strand.
ACTTTAGTTATCTGGAAATAGCGCTGAAGTTCAACTAAAGATATATTAAATATATTTGACTGAGCTAAAGTGGAACTATTGCATGTATACTTTGGGTACACTTTAAATATTTTGCATTTAAAGACTGATATTATACAGATATAATACTATCCTTACTATAGTGATATTAAAACAAATTTTAGGCTTAATATTAAGAAATGTGCATTGTGCAATAAAAATGAAAGATTTTTCATTTTTGGGTGAACTATCCTTTTAACATTTGTTTTCTTTCCACATTATTATTATTATTAGCCTATTATTAGGCTAATTAGTTTAGCTAAAGAGAAAATGAGCTCTGTCACAAATGATGAAATACATAATCGGGGTGATAACAGCCAGAAAAGCACAAACACCATGGATGGACACCCAAGTGTCTACAGTCGACGCAACCTTCATGGATAGTGACTGGAAAACATTGAAGGCTGAAGCAGCCTTACTAATGATTACATCAGGGCATGAGTCACTGCACTGCTTTACTCAGGTGTCAGTGGCGCCCAATGCGGAGCCATCTGCCCTGTCCTCCTGGACTCCCAGCACCCTGTCCCTCAGCTCGTGCCATGCCACACTGCACCAAACACCACAGTATCGTGATTTCACTTTCAGACACAAACGGTCCCCTACAATCCACGGAACTGCGCCTCAAACTGAAATGGATTGAGGTATGGGTTGAGAGATGGGTTGAGGAGATTCCCCCCCACTCCCTTCTATGTAAAACGCTTTGAGTACCCAGAAAAGCGCAATATAATTAATGTAACGAACGAACGAAAATGTAATTAACTGGAACCACCAAAGCTTAGATTATTGGGTACCATAAAGCTATCATTCTTTCATGAAACGTCAGTTATCATAATACAGTAACAGACTTTACTTTCATATCAGAAATAGCTTAAAGCAGAAGAGCAATGTTTAGATGTTTGGATGCTTTTTAGAAATATTAAAGGGATATTTCAATAAAAAAAAAATAACATTCTGTCATAATTGAGTCACCCTTGAAATATTTCAAACCTGAATGACTTTCTTTCATCTGCAGAACACAAAAGACATTTTGAAAAAATGTGTTTCAAACAACATTAGACTCCACTTCCTTTCATTGTATGAACACAAAACTATGACACATTTCTGAAATGTTTAATTTTTAATCTTCGATAGAAGAAAGTCGTGCAGGTTTGAAACGACATGAGGGTCAGCAAATTATGATAAACATTCATTAGTGAACTACTTACTGGCTTACTCATAGATGTCTCATTATTTCAAAATCCAAATATGACACACTACAGTTTAAAAGAAAAAGTCTAACTCATGAGTCTGTTTTTTTTATATTTTATTGATGTCTTGTGAAAATTAACTTCCGTGCCAAGCCACACAAGGACCAACATGGCACAGTCAGTCCACCCCCATCACAAGACTCAGGGTTCACAGTATAGGCCATTGTCCATTCATAGTCAGCACTCCATCATGTTACCAGCCTCTTCAAACCACCACACTGTATCATCAGATGGTCTGACACTAGGGCTGTGCAATTAATACTAATCGATTTTGGCTTCCAACAATTATTAAAACAAGATAATCGGCGTAAACAATTCTTGTGCCGCTCCCGCATTCCTTCCCTTCACAGCGGTGCGCTTTCATTCCTTCCCTAAAAGCCCAAACTTGACATACAAATCAGCCAACTCAAAGAGTTGTAAAATGCAGTCTAATGTTGCTAAACTTTGGGACGTGTTTGGTATTAAACGGTATTATTAAAAGCATATTAAGTCACAAAAGAGATACTGTTCCCAAGGCACCCTTCTGTGCGCACACTCCGAGATGGGACGGGCACGCATAAGGAGAGAATAATGTAGGCTTCAGATTCATGCCAAAACGGTCAAATAGCCTACACACACAATTATGCCGTTTTGGTAAATATCCTCGTAAACACAGTCGGTTGCATTTTAAGTGAATGTAAAAACTGAGAAAGAGCGTATGTATAACAGTTTATTTGATCCGTGTGCACACTTCAACAATACCTCAAGGCTTCTACTACAATAACTCCTATGTGGTTCGTGTTGTTGGCTGATGAGCACACAGTCTGTATGGGAGACAGTGGGACACTTAGCTGAGTTACATAACAACCCTGAAGTGGCGCATTCCTTCGTACTTGTTTTCATGGCACCTTGCGTAAAGCTTGCATGTACCTCCTGCCACTCTTCACACCCATTTCAAGCAGGTCAGGTGGCCCGTTTCAGGTCGCGTCACTATTTATGGCCATTCTAAATGTGGCCTGACTACTTGGCACGTTTCAGCGAGATATAACAGCAATCATCCAACACACCTGGGATTCAGCTGATTATAATGGAATATTGGACATTTTTCAAAAATGAAAGCAGACTTACTATTTATAGCGACAGGTTCTAAAAACAGGACAGAAATAAATCATTAGCTAAACAAGGGGAGGAGGACAGGCTCACGGAGACCCACCTGGTCCTGGGGACTGTGCCAGCAAAAGAAATTCATCCTTATCTGTATAAAACATCCTTGGCATTCATTCCTGCATCTAGTTTCGTTTTCATCTCAGTAAGTTATTCCTCTCACTGTATAATTGTGCAAGGTTCTGAATATTTTTTAAGTACGTACAGTAAGTGACCATCTATCCACCTGGCAAAACCACTTGAAATTGTTTGTTTTTTCACTTATTCATTTGTTATATAATCTGGTTTATAAAAAGAAGTAGAAAAAGATTGCATAAGTAGTTTGTGAAAGACATGTAACTGCTCTGTTAATAAATGCTTGATGAGAGCAACAACATGGGATGTAACATTTGAACAGAAGAGGGTTGCTAAGCAACTGTGTGTGAGAAGGAGAATTCTGTCCAATGATACACGAGTCACAGGCATGAAACTGCTTCAGACGCAGTAAATCACATCAGCAAAGTTTGAGCGTGTTGTCGTTCCTCTGACAACGATAATTCATTCTAATTCTACTTGAGAAATCAACATTAAATGACTCACAAATGACTTTTAGCCTCAGGCTTTGGTAAAAATACACACTCATAATAGGGAGTAAGAGATTTTGACTGATGAATGAGTGTGGTCAGTAAGACAGGAGGAGGTTTCTGTAAAACATCCGATATAACAGCACTTTCAGGAGTTCTGATACTATAATGTTGAGTCTCTTTGTGAAAAAAACTGTAGTAAATTCTCACCACTCCGATGGAAAAGTAGTTGTTCACTATGCTGTTGGGTACAGGATCTCCCTTCTCCTCCTTATCATCAGGGACAATGTCGATGTTCCAGCGGTCAAGCATCAACTCGGTGCTGTGCTCAATATCCCTGAGGAACTTAACCAGACTGCCTCCTTCATAGCCTGTCAATCACAACACAGACACTGCGTGAACCTACATAGCACAAAGGGTTAATTATAAAGACTTCAATTAGCCACACAAAAGCTGGACGATTAACCATTAAAAGATCATGATCTCGATTATTGCAAAATCACACCGGATCATTGGAGTCGGTGTTTGCGCTGCCGCTGATCCAGAGAGAGCAGTTGTCATGTAGAGGTATTAAACTGCTTTGCAAACAGTCTTTAACCACACAGTATCATTATTTCCATGTTACAAATATTCATATTATCACAGAAGAGCTGGGATAAAAGTTTATAGTTCGGCTATGCACACTGATGTCTAGGGAAGTGATCAAAATAGACTAAATTACCTTTTAAAAGTAATGCCAAATCGTTTTATATGGTTACGCCACTGACAAGTGATTGTTTAAAAAAATGTTTTTTTCATTGAATCACTCAATCAAGAGATTTGTTTAAAAACACAATTCATCCAGTTATGAAACAAGTGAAATCTGTGAGTGAGTCATTGAATCATTCATTTAACACAGATATTTAAATGAATTAAACATTTTTAAATTGACTGCAGCAATTATCATTTTGTCAGAACCTCTAGTAAATTACGTAATTTTGTTTAGTTGTCATTCAGAATCGTGATCTCCGTTTGAAACAAACAAAAAAAAAATCGTGACATGAAGATATGTACAAAAGCTCCTTGCTATGAACAAGAATATGCAAGAGTCCATGTATAGAAAAGAATAATAAAACAAGCACGATTCAACTTTTGTTCTCATGACAATGAAAAACTTGCATTATCGCAATTCCAAGGTTAGCATAGCTTAATTAAAAAACTCAACACAGCAAGATCAAATGATTAAACTTGCCAAAGTAGCACAATGTTGTGAAAGTATAAAGCTGTCTCTCTATCTCTCTATCTCTGATAGACCAGAAGTCATTATCCAAACAGTTAATGGGCCCCTTTGACTTCCACAGTATTTTTTTCCATACTATGGAAGTCAATGGAGCCCATCAAATTTTGGATTACCCATATTCTTCAAAGCGTCTTCTTTTGTGTTTAGCAGAAGAAAGAAATTTATACAGGTTTAGAAAAACTTGTAAAAGATGACTGAATTTTCTTTTTGTGTGTGTGTAAACCCTCCCTTTAAATTGAGTCCATTTCACAAACAAACTGTTCGTATGACTTGGAGTATGAGTCGTATAGACGACTTTTTATTACTTTTTTATTTATTACTTTAATTATCATTTATGGTGCTTTAGGTCCATTTTGAAGGTCCAATCATTGTAATTGCACGCAAAAAGAGCAACTAATACATTCAAATTTTGTTGAGAAATTAGAACAACATGAGGATGAGTAAATAAATATTTATTTAAAAAAGTATTAATTATATCAACAAGGGGTTGAACACTATGACCTTAAAAGGGTTGCCAAGCCCTGAAAAAAATCTTCTGACATGACAACTGACATGAGAGGATACCTGGTGAATGAACTGCAATCACTTCACAATTGTAATGGGAAAGATACAGAGGCTTCTTGTTACATCATGATCATAGAGGTGCCATCTCTTAATGAGGGCATCATTCTGTGAGACATGTGGGGATATTGACTCCCGACTGGCAACCCAAGGAGTAAAATATAACATGTGTGAGGACACCCAGGTGGTCACTCTGCCTTTCTGGACCACACATGCAGGCGAACATGTGCTCACATGGCACCTCTTCACTGACTACAGGTGATACACCTTTCAAAGTCAATCAACTCACATGGAGAGAAAAAAACAGTAATACCAGTCAAATTAATTTAAGAATACATTCATGCAAAACCTTACCCGCTGAAACAAACCAAACACATGCACACACAGGAAACACTGATACGAGGCAAATTAATTCAGCAGGCTCTACACGGCCATCCACACCTGTCTTACAAGCAGACGCAGGCTCACTGATGCATATCATTACATCATAACCTACTGAATATAAACCCAAATATCGAAACAAGTACACACATATGCAATCACACGCGAATGTGTGATTGGAAAGTCTATATACTGTATATTCAAAGCACAGTTTATTTATCTATTGTTAGAAATGACTGTAACTAAATTCATCTTTAAACTATTCTTAAAAGTGTAATTGTTAACTAAAATTAAAATGATAAATGTTTTTTTTTTTTTCGGTAACTGAAACTGAAATAAAATGAAACATAAATATTAATAGAGAAACTTAAACGAAAATTATAATATTGCCTTGGAAAAAAAATAAAAAGCAGTATGAAAACAAGTCAAATCTTCAGAAACCATAAGACAGCTTAATGGGATGAACAAAGCAATATGAGTCTGTATTCACTGATAATGTTGACAACCGTCTTCTCATGAGATCATGATGTAATGAGTAATAATGTTCGATTTGTAAACAAATGGCTCTTTTGGGTTGGATCTTTTTAATAAATCAATTTATAAGGTTGACAAAACTGGCCTGAATGAGTTGTTTTTAAATCTGATCAGTCAATCTCACTAACACACTGGTCTGTTAGAAGTACAGATTCAACATACTTTTTTCGTGATGTCAGCATATTATTTCAAAGTTGTTCTTTTGTGCTGATAAATGATGACATAATTTTGATCTTTGGTTGAACTATCCCTTTAAGTGTACACTACACTGGCTTAACTAACTGGGCAAGTGCTTGTCGCGGTCATCTGTGTGATGAAGATCACAGAATGAAAATCCTGAAAGCAAGTGTGGTCTCAACAAATCCTGCCTTCTCTTTCATGTGACTGGAGCATTCAATGAACTAGGATGAAGTTTGATTATTACAGTCTGACCTTCTGTTCAGGGTTGAGTGTGGAAATGTTTAAAAGTTTTAAAATCCTTTTGAAGGGTTTATACGGGATTGCATTTAGATTCAAAGAATTCAAAGCCTAATCTCAGCTCGAGTGGTTCTGTGAAGGAAAGCCCTTTAAGTTTTATTTCAAAGGCACTAAGTAATTCCCTCCAACTGTTGGTGGACAGTCTCTTGTTTTGTCCTCACCTCCACCCCAGCGCAGGCAGCGAGCGAGGTCATTCCCAGTCCCCAGCGGCAGGATCGCAACAGGAGGATGTCGAGCAAAATTGGCCTTATCTGTTAAGAAACAAAGACAACCATTAAAGCTGCTGCTCCATTTTTAACTACATCAATTATATTTAATGGATTTGCAAGTATGTACACTACCACTCAAAATTTATGTTTTTTGTGTCTTTTGCTCATCAAGGCTGCGTTTATTTGATCAAAATTTAGTAAAAAAAAAAAAGTCAGGATTCCGAAGCCGAGCCAACTCCTGAGGAATGTAGTTTGATGTCAAGTGATTTTTAAATATGACATCTTCAAGCTACTCCCCTTCACCTTGCAGTGAATATGTTCATACTGTAAAACTTCAAATAATAGCCGAGTCCCAAATAGAGGCTGGGTCTGTTTTTTAGTTTCAGGTTGTTAATCTTCTAAAAACGTCATATCGTCCGCTTTTTGGCGGCCACCAAAGCACAAGTTTGTACCGTTAAAGCCTATTTTGATCAGTGAGTGATGTAGAACAGAATGACTGCTGCGCTTGACAGGGCGCATAACGAGCAGAGAGAGAAATCATCGCCCTTATTTCTTCTCATTCTTTTGATGCGTGTAGCTATTTTTTTTTTGGTATTTTTACCTCAAATCTTACACACGGCACCTTTAATAATAATTACTATATTATATGCCACTAAAGAGAAATAAATTTGGTATCTCAGGTGACTTTCTGTGCGCTCGTTTCAGGTGTGTGTCAGTCAGCGGGAGTGCCGCATTAAATTATTTTCAGAACTGTTTAGCATCAATCACGCCCTGCACTTTATTTTCACACTCATGCATGTCCTGTTCATAAAAAATGAAACATCAGATGCAAGTGCTTAATTTATATATGAGCAGCCTACTTTACAATAAAACAGCGCAAGTATAGGCTTATATATATATATATATATATATATATAGATGCATAAAAACAAAACATATATATATATATATATATATATATATATATATATATATATTTTGTTTTTATGCATCTATATATATATATATATATATATATATATGTTTTGTTTTTATGCATTGATGCAGAATTGGTTCACATCAGCATTGCAATGCATCGTAAAAACAATTATATTCCAGAGCTCTAGTAACAAGGCCTATAGATAAAGACCATGCACAAACATTGAAGTTAGGTACAGCACTGGATAATGTCTTCTTCATTCACACCGACCATGTGCATCATTCCCATGTAATATCCTAACAATAATTCCGACATTAGATTTGAACAGGGTGTGCTATCCGCAGAAGAGAGTCAATGATAAACTGTATCTTTCTGTCCTCACGCTGATGGTCCCTGTGTGGCTCATTGGTTTGTGCAAAGGGACCGCGGGGACATTGTTTTTGGTGCTGGTCCGTATGGCGTGATGTACTGCCTAACCGCAGGGGTTCTCTGAGTAATCGTCAGCAGCAGACATTTTATAATACCAGTCAAACTCGAGTGTGTGAACAACAAGCAAGGACTAATCGCAGAGCAGCTCTCATTCAAAAGCTGCTCCTAAATCATCACTTCAGTTAGGAGGACAATCTCCCACGTGTGTCCCTGTCAGCCTCAATTTACCAGCCTAAAGATTCTCTAAAGCGATGAAGAGCACATCGCTTTTGATCCGAGTTCAGGTTTCAGAACCATCAGCCAATTGCAATTTCAAGCCAAAGGTTTGGAGACCAAACTGATTCTAAATCAGCACTTAGCGGCGATATCTACCACTGCCCACACAAGGTTCCTCTCGCAGCTCTCATCCATTAACATCAATACGGCTGTTAGGAGGGGGAAAGACGGGCCATTATATCTCCACTGTTATCCTGTATTCACTCATATAAAAGAGGTCACAGATGAGTCAATGCTCTTTCCTAGAAACAATGATTTGTCAGTATGATCTTTCTGATGGTTAAACGTCATGATTATACAGTATGTGCCTTAAATAAGAGCCAGCCTTGTGTCGAGTACGGCATGGAAGGATGTCCCAATGTTCAAATGTTTGTAGCTGAATTGGCTGACATGCTTTATTGATTTCCTAGGGGAAATGCAGATGCAATATAGCATCAAATTTAAAGTGCAATCAAATCACCTTTATTTATAAAACGCTTTATACAATACAGATTGTTTCAAAACAGTAATAAACAAGGAAATAACAGAATCAATGACGCAAACTTCATCAAATATATGTCAAATACTGCTGCTCCAAAGCAGCTCCAAAAAGACAATGGTGATATTTGGGTCAGTTCAAATTTCAGTTTAAATACAGTGTAAATCAATTGTATTGACGGAGAAATTCACTTTTCAGCAATTTTTTTGAGCATGTTCATGGTAATGCAGTTTGAAATGTTGACTACAAACACAGACTTTTTTCAGGTTTTCTTTTTTCTTTGCAGCATTTAGCCACTCCGATGAATACTCAAATTTCACATCACTTTGAATTCTTGCACATGGGAACAATACAAGTTGACACCATTATGACTAAAAGTTTGCTGAGAAGTATTTCCCACTAAAACAAGGCAGTATTTGACTCTGGTCAAGTGTATACATAACAGACTGGGCTGGCCTTGGTCGGCAACATGCCTAGTGCATTATGGGTGTTGAACCTATTTGGCAAAAGGAAAGATAACAGCCTTTTTTTTTTCTCTGCTTTCTCTAGCACCGATACATAAAAAAATCACCTTTCTACTGTATAGGCAGCCAAGGTTTATTTAAAGCTCAAATTGTGTCTTTTATATCCAAACTGCAAGATAATACAAATTCTGTACCTCAAATGAAAGATTTTCTTTGGTCATATCATCAAACACTAATCTTTATTTTCACTACAGAGCAGCTGAAATGCTGTCGGTGTTAAGTCCCAAAGCGAGCCTACTGTTTTGAAGTACTTGAAGTACTGTTCAATTTGTACTTCGTATACATGTAGAGTGTTACTGCTACATTAGTCAGATGATCTATTAAGTCCATGTAACCATGTTAATTATTACAGCTCTGGAAAGCATTGATGATGATGCGTACTCACCAATGCAGTCCAAAATCCACCCCACTGATCCATCGCCTCCACAGGCCAGCACACGGAAATCAGGCACGTCTCGAAAAAAATTGAGACTGGGGGACATAAACACAATGAGAATGATCAGCATTCCCCAGTGGCTATTCACAGTTTACTGTTCAATGTAATATGTTTGATCTGAAGGATGTTATGTGAAGATTTATGTTTTTTTCCCATTCAGTGTCATGGGAGCAAATCTCTGGAACTCAAACCCATTGTGGCTGCAAAACATCTCTTCCTTTTAATCTCAACTAAACTACCTTTTTTGACTGTGAAGCCAGTCTTACATTTGATCCTAAATTTGCTCACTCTTTATTTGTTTGTGAAGTGGCCTTGAGCTGTGAGCAAAGCACTAAATGAATAAAGCTTCACAATTTCCTCACTACTGACAAATAAATTAAATTCAATTTATGTCAAAGATCAGAAATAGAAGACAACCTGCAAAATCAAATATTAAACATTGCATTTTTTGGTCCCACATTAGATTAGGGTCCAATTCTCAATAATTAACTATATTAACTATGACTTGATATGTTTTGATACCTGCTTATTAATAGAATAAGTATACGTTTAGTAATTGGGTAGTATTAAGGGATGAAGAATATGGTCATGCAGAATAAGGCATTAATATGTGCTTTATGCACTAAGGACTAAAAAAAAAAAAAAACAATATCATGCTGATAAACAACTAGTTAATAGTGAGAATAGGACCCTAAACTAAAGTGTTACTAATTTTTTTAAATAAACTAATAATGTATGTACTATTTTTAAATACAATTTATTTCTGTAGTGGAAAAGCTGAATTTATCTTAAGTGTCACAAGATCCTTCAGAAATCATTATGGACCCTTTTTCACTATGACTATGTTTGCATGTTTGACTATGTTATCGATATTGTAAATATAGTAAAGTTTTTCATATTTTCATTAAAAAATATATATATAATTTATAATTACAATTTAAAATGCCATACTTTGTGTTATATTACCTTGGCAGTAAATGGAAAAAAATAAATAAATAATTAACGCTGCTGCGAGGGTGTTTCTAATTCAACAGCAAATTTGACATAATTCTCTCTTCTGACTGCTGTAATCAATCCCAATATGTTTTCCCTCTTTTGGAAAGTCGTCGGAATGCTATCACTTATTTTATCTGTAAACTCAGAAAATTCAGAGGCAACTATAATAGAGAAGGACAGAGGCTGAAGAAGACACCATCCTCTGCTGGTCAGAAGCATGTACTGCAGCACAAGGGTGAGTCCAGGACATACCCTGCAAACAGGCACATGTGGGATCTGCTATAGACCTAAGCGTAATACACCAGCAGAGCAGTCACACAACTATCTGAAATATTAATACTGTGTAACCTCTTTTGATGGGCTCTGACAATGCAGCATGTTTTATGTATGCAGGACGAGAGCGAAACAGACGAGTAAATGTGCCACTACATTTACAATGACAATGCAGACAAAGCGGTTCTGTGCCATGATAGAAATGCTCAAACTATGTCAACAACAACATCGTCCACAACATGGGTGTCCACTGAAGTTCATTGGGCAAATAACACAAGTGGAACATGGCTGAGGTTCTGGACAGGCTTCAGCTGGAATCATGTTTCAGCCTGACTAAATGAGATCTACTCCAGATAAATTTGTAATGTACCAGTGCCAGTCTGTTTAAAATGGCAATGTTGCTGTTGTAGAGATGGGGGTTGCGTAAACAATTCCTTATCCAATGACATGGCAAAAGACAAGACACTTTAGCAAGTTGTGTGTCTATAAGGGTGGCCTCTTCAACACAGACAGCTATCAAAAGAGCACACTTATCTTTTTTCATCTCTCCATATTATGATATCTATTCAGACCCCTGTGTGTCAATCATCAGTTTGGATATTTCACAATGAAATGAGCAAGAGATTGAAAAGAAAGATCAGTGAAGAATATAGCCAATTCAAAAGTGTTTTTACTGAAATATATGAAACAAAATAATCAATCTAGAGTATAATAGTGAAGCTGTACTGGTGATACATTTTATACATTTCCATTTATTAATTTTGCAGACACTTACGTAGACAAATGTGTAGATTTATTTTAAAATAAAGGGCATTAATCTAAATGAAATACAAATGAGGGATATGTTTCCTAATATTCAAATATAATATAAATGTTTGGACTGCTTTTTGGTTGCTAATTCTATTTTTTTGTATTAAAGAGGAGCTGTTATTACGAACAATGGCAGTCATTAACAAGATTTTAAAAAATCACATCAAAAAAGGCTGCCAACCCTTGAACTATATGCTTATGAATTAGCTAAGTGCTTAAGAAAGAGAATTTGATATATGATCATATGGTTCTCCATGAGTGAAATCATCAATGTCATACAATCTTCAATCCACTTCTCTCTTTTTCTCTCTGAATGGTGTCATGGTGGGTAGCGCTCTAGTCGTGACTACAGAACATTTCGTAGTGGGAGGGGGATCTGGGATGGAAGGTTAGCCTGCTTTCTAGTGGAATGACCATTGCTTTTGTTCTGTACACACACACTCTCTCTCTCTCTCACTCACTGGGTGCTGAACAGAATGTACAGTCCTTGTGTGATTTGAGTGGGTTTAAAGTAAGTGTACATGTGTAAAGTCAGAGAAAAAAACAAAAAAAAAAAAAAAAAACTAAACCTCCTGAATACATTTTTCTTCTAGACAGCAAATGGATCAAACGGAAACAGAATTGAGTCTTCTGATTTTTTTTTACTTGAGAAAAAGACACCATAAGATCCATAAGCATGTCTCAAATATGCTCAGATTTGCAGGTCTTGAAATTTCAACATGAATACAAACATCATTTAAAGTGCAACATGCAGGTTGGACACCCCTATATAGCATAGTGTAAGTTGACGATAAAACAACAAGATTTTCTGAACTGGAGTAATATATATTTAGCCATTAACGATATTTTGAGAAAAATTGTGATAAAATAACTCCCGCGTCTACAACGCACTAACCGGAAGTGACGATTGGCGAGGCAGTCTGTTCAAGTTCAGGCTCAGGTTACAATGGATGCGAACGACGAAACCGCGTTCTCCGATGTTGACGAATATGCCTATGATGACCCACAGGCAAATAATTATGAGCCTTCTAGGCGAGATAGAAGTCAGGGGGAGATCGGGAGACGAGCAATGGGCAGAGGAAAGAAATAACGTTAGAGTTGTGGTGTCGAGAAAACCAGTGGCGAATAGGGCAAGTGAGTTCATGTAAGTTAGCACCGCGGCTAACGCTGATTCATCTACTGTATGGCTATACCTTGGTGTTTTGCAATAAATCTGCTTTAGCAAACATACATTTCACTTTGTTCTTGATTAAACATCTATTTAGATTGTCTTTATTTAAGCCAGCAACGTTTTGTCTTCTCATATTCTATGCTGACAGTGATTATGCAGACCATCCAAGCTGGTTAGCACTATGTGACTATCCACATTGATCATGCCATAACAACAAATAAATAATGCTTTTCAAATGCAGTTTGTGATACCATTTAAAGCGAGTGAAATGTGCGCCACAAACGACCGAGTGTGTGTGTGTTAACAGACGCGGCAGTGAAGTCTGCTCTATTCACCTGCACATAACGCACCCAAGACCAAAAAGCCTTGTTTTTCCTTGAAGGAAAATGATGGATATGATGTCCTGACAGGCTGGAATTCGTGCAACAACCACAAACACAATAATTTACCATTATGGCTTCGATCTAAAACTATATGTCTCTCGCTACTGCTCTAACTACATCAACACCCAGCAATGAGAAAGCGGCCGCGAGCTGATTTGTTTTCCTCGGGCCACGTCATATGACGCGTTGCTTGCTGGAAAGGCGTTATTCCAGAGCCTAGCGCATTTTCATCAAAATCTCTACATCAAATGAGATTTCATTAGTAATTTTTACATAAGTGTTTTTAAAAGACCTCTGCAGACAATTTAAAGTATTAATTCAGAAATAAAATCAACCTGCATGTTGCACTTTAAGCCTAAGCTGGTTTGCATGTCTTGACTTAACTCATGTCTTAGTTTATGCTGCTCATTCAGTCCACCAACTGGGATGGAGTGTCTATTATTCAAGCTCTCAACAGAAGAATGTATGGTTGTGAGGCGTTCGGAAAAATAGGTCTACAGTTTTACAACGAATGGTAAAACACTTGTTGGAAATCATCTTTCGCAGCGATTTTTGTGTGAGCATATGAGTGAACACCCCAGACCACTCGGTGAGTTTCACGTCTTTGTAAACTAAAGTTTTATGCGTTTTATGAAGGATTGTTCCTGTGCACCTATGCTACCATTGTAGAGGTGTGGGGGTGCTACCACAGAATCCGAAAATTCTCGGGGCCGCAGCTTCTGTCTAAAAAACAATCTTAACCATTCTGTTTCATCAGAAACGATCTTAAAACAGGACTTTAATTTTAAAATACTGAACTTGTCATTTAAAGATAAAAGCTATTTCGAAATGGCGTTCACTAAAATACTATATAAATACAAAAAAATACTATGATCTCACATACACAATACTAAAATAATACTGCTCTGTATTCTTACAATGGTTGCGTTAGCATTTATTTTCCTAGGAAATTTGAGGTTAAAACAATATACTTAACCTCTGAGTGCTAAATTTTTTCTTCGTAAACAATCTCATCATTTAGCTAAGATCAGACATGGTGTGGAGAATGTGCCAAAATGTTAGAATTTAGATTCCACTGCTATGCTACAATTGAAAACTGTTTTGGACGACCCTGAGCTGGTCGGAATCAGGTGGGGTGTTTGGGCGAAGAGGATTTAGTACAATATATATTTTAGGAAGCCTCTGTGTGACTGACAGGCTTAAAAGTGCATTTACCACTTAAATGAATATATTTACACAGCAGGGGGTTGCTTGAGTCATAGTAAATGTCTTGTAGGTCTCTCAAAGTCAGCTTCGCTTTGTGAGTGGTTCCTCTCTCAGACTAGTTGATTGCAGGTTGGCTCGCTTTATTGCAGGTTAGTAGAAGCAAAAGGATAGGCGCGAGAGGGAGCCATGCCAGAACAAAACAACAGAGAGAATGTCAAACAGTTTTTGAGCAATTCTGTCATGACTCAAAAAATGTTTTCATTCGCACACATCTCCATTGAAATTTGATGGTGGCTTTTAGTTGTCTTACCCTGCCATGGGTCCTCCTTGTTCAAGACTGTACACCTGTCTGGGGTTAAGCAGATACTGGAATTTCCGCAGCACCCTGATAAAGACAAACGAGGACAGAAAAGCATTAAAAGACACATAAAGGAATGACATTTTTAAACATATAATCACTGTAAACTTTCCATTATGATAAAAGGCTTAAAGGGGCAATTCACCCTAAAAAAATTGTCATAATTTAACGACCATTCCAATGTCTTTCCAAACTTAAATGACTTTCTTTCTTTTATCAAACACTAAAGTTGAATACTACAAAAATACTACAAAATATCATACGTTTGTCATACAAGTTGTTATGTATAGAAAATCTTGACATCCAGCCTAGCATTCTTTGGCACATTTATGAGAGTTCAAGAGAAAATGACAATGTACGACTCTTCTTCTTTTCAAAGAATCATTGATGTGAGATTCACACAAAAGGTCTGAATAATCTAAATAATTATTATTTTGGAATAAATGCACTCTAAAACACTAACCTGACATTTATACTTTGTTTTAATAAATAGAACATTAATTATTACATGGATCCTAATAACAATCTGATTGTAATTGGACATAAATGACCTTTATGTCAAATTCTCCTTCCACTCATCATGTATCCAGACTTTCTGGAAAAAAAATCTACACAATCCTGGCAATCACTGGAGTCAAGAAAGACAGAAGCACATAAACACAGATTGCACACTGTTGCAGCAGTGCTCCTCAATAACCTTGAAGTAATAAAATGATTATTGAGGACTCTGCAATGTCCTTCACTTCTAACTGTGTTAGCTACTCTTTCCTTTTAGTATGCAAAGACACAGAGGTAGAGAGAGAGAGAGAGAGAGAGAGAGAGAGAGAGAGAGAGAGAGAGAGAGAGAGAGAGAGAGAGAGAGAGAGAGAGAGAGAGAGAGAGAGAAATAAGAAGAGCTGTTATTTTGAGGTGCGTCACAAGCTATGCTTTTATGTGGGGTGATAATTTGAGCACTTATCAACACTGAAGACTTCATTTGTTCCCTATGCAAAGAACAAAAGAGTGCAGACAAATGTCAAACCCAACCAATGAGCGTTCAATACGCAGCTAGGGGTGAAAATGGTGGAAAAATACACTCAGTACAGTATGATTCAACGGTGACCACTCTGTTTCTTTTGTTTGCATCAAAGAACGACCAAAATGGTCTTTCTTTTTTGGGTCCAGGGCAGTTACCACGTCTTTGTTTGAGCACATGTTTAATAATGGAGGATAATCGGCCAATTAATGGTATTTAAAACTGTTGCTATGGTGATGCCAGCACAAAATCCCAAAACTGGTCTCCCGGAGGACGTTGAGTGGGTGGTGAGAGCTGAAACAACACCCACATTCTTCCTCCTTAAACAGCATTACTGTCTCCTGCAAGCTTTGATGGTATTTAGGACACTGCCAGCAAGCAAGAAAAAAGGACTTTTGTTAAACATGTCTATGCAGATTTGACTGACTTAATGGTTAGGAAAGCCATTCTCCAACCTTGTACAGAATATGAAATACGATGATGCAACAGTTTGAGTTTCTAAGATGTTTACCTCTCACCCTGCCGACCACCGCTCTTAGGATTAACCAGCACAAGAAGGGGGTGTGTTCCAGGCAGAGGGGTGATCTTAAAGCCAGAAAGGAGGAAAAAAGGTCACAAACACACACATGCACACATGTACATCACAAATTTGAAGTCTCAGAGTGTGTCTGAAGCCGGCTCACCTGCAGTGCCTGGCCGTCCCCGGTGAACTTGAAACACTGTCCAGTGTCCTCAGGGCTGGTACTTGGGGGTGATTCTCCTTCACCTCTTTTGACAGCACATTGACGGTCCTGCAGATACAGAGGCATTACAGTCAACGTCAACAAAGAGAGATGGAGAGAAAGACAAATGTAATTTAAGAATCCGTCTCCCTTTATTTTATTTCTCTTTAATTTTAGAAAGAACTGATGTTTTAACATTTCTACAGGTCGTTCTACAAGGTTGTTAGATCAGACTTGTTCACAAGTCTCTAACGTACATGACTAGTAGGCTAGCAAGATCTTCCTATGTGCTGCAGGGCTTTTTCTATATGTTTAACATATAAAATATGTTACACATTACCCATCAAACATTTTTTTTAAAGAAATAAATGCTTTATTCATCAAGGATGCATTCAATTAGTCAAAAGTGGCAATAAAGACATGTATAATGTTATGAAAGGTTTCTATTTAAATTACTTTTATTTTATCTAAGAATCCTGAAGTAAACTTAAACACCAAATCAGTATATTACAATGATTTTCAGAAGGATCATTAAGACTGGAGTGAGAATGTTGAAAATTCAGCTTCGCCATCACAGTAAAAAAAAAAAAAAAAAAATTAAAATCATAGTGTACATAAAAAAAATATTTCCTTGATTATTGTGTCAGACTTGCTAACAAGAAATTAAATGCTATAACTAATGCAACTAATAGGGTTAGAAAGGGTTTATTGGAAACCCTAAGAAAGGGTTTATTGGAATCATTTTACCTTAAATACCATTTACTTAAATGGTATTTAAGATAAAAATAGTTTATTTATTAAGTTGAGAAAGCTGGGACAGCACACCACAAAAAAAAAAAAAACATCCTTTATGCACATTTTTCTTACTGTAAATTCTCAGTCAGTAGGATCAAAACATTGCTTTTTTGTAAAAACATTTGCAAACTACAGCAGCATGCAGGAACTGTATTTATGTTCTCTATACTATAGACAACTCGTTGTTTCCAGTGGGAAAGAGGCCCATGAAGATTTTGTTGAGGACCCCGACCTACCCATAAAAATATTTGTCCCGTGCTTCTTGCATTTTAGCATATCATAAATGTGCAGTGGAAAAAAACAACTCACCAGAACAACAGGGCAGATGTACGAGGGCAGGAGTGTGTGATCTTTTAACGGTCCACCATCACACTCAGGCTTCACATTGGACGCACACTTGTTATGGAGCTGGAAAACAATACAAAATGCAAATATAGATGAGGAGTGGTGGAGAACGACACGTCAACAGACTGGAATGGTCTAGATTTTTTGTTGCCACTAATTTAAACAAGTAAGAAGACATTAAATGTTAGGAGCAAAGGAGACAGAATGATCTGTACTTGATATTAAATTAATTACAGTTTTAGAGTTAAAACTGACAGGAATGCTTCTCGGGAGACATGGTGCAGGACTATATAATGTGATAATAAAAATCATTATAGAGTGAAAAAGCCTTTAGATGAGTGTTAAGTGCTGACACTTATCTTTATTACAAAGGCTATTTTAAAACAAATCAGCCACAGCCACCAAATGCTGTGAAAACTTAACGAAGAACACCACCAAGTGGTGTGAAAAAGTATTACATAAAAAGCTCTTATAAAATAGACAAAACCACAAATTAATCTTTTTCTGTGTTTGCTCAAAGTCTCTTGCAGCAGAAAAATAAATTGCAGAATCATACATGACTATAAATAATTATATTGATAGATTCTAATTATGTGACAGTCTTTAAAAATAAATAAAGTATGCTTGCAAGAAATGTCACTAAAAGATCAGTTTCTCTTGTTGGACACAGCATGTCCGTTATACTCACAGTGATTTGACACCAAACACAGTGAAGGCCTGTTAGACCTTGATAGCACTTGATACTGCGGTGACATTTGTCACATTTTGTTGGGGAGTTGCCCTCAATCCAAACATGCTGCATAGCCTAGAGATACATTGAAAAGACATAAAAGAGAAAGTCATTATTTATGAAATATTCAAACAGCCCATCTAAAGAGCACTAAAAGCATTATCTTGAACTGTTCAATGCAATTTTGTTGTCTTATATGCTAAAATTAAACTCCACATCACTTAACACATCACACAACACATTCTGTGAAATTATAATATAATGACAACATTTTGAGCATTTGTAGTAACTTAATGGGAAGCTTAAATTCTAAAGAGGTGTCAGGGACTATTAAAACAGCGTTGCATGATCTGTCTTTTTCCCTTCTAATTCTCAGTACTAAAAAAAGTCGTTACACACAGGATGTTCTCATAACCTTCTTGACATGTCTACAGCACATTACTTTGAGATTTAACCAAGAGTTAAGGGTCTGGGAAGTTGCCTTGGGTGAAACTGAACTGGACTGCGGTCAGTGGATAAAGTAATCATAACACAAATCTTCAATAATAGAACACTGTGTTTTTGTTAAACCATGAGCTCTGTACTTAAAGGTGCAATGTGTAAAAATGTTGAGTATCTATTAACAGAAATGCAATATGACATCCTTAACTATGTTTTCAGTGGTGTATAATAAACTTATTTAATAAACTGTTTCTACCATAGCCAACGCAAACAAACAGCGCTACAGAGCGCGTTTCATCACTACCTTGAAAGAGAAGAAGCAGAAATTGGAAGCTTGCTATAGATACCGTGAATAGTGACTTTTCCCTTGTCAGTGGTGTGAAATATGTAGTTGGATTGTTTCATGTAACTTAGTTATTCTCCCTCACTGTGTTATGGCTTTACTATGTGGGGATAAATGTGCTGGTTACGTTTGTGAGACAGCTGATTGGCACTTATTTTTTTTCCCAGCTGATTAAAAAAAAAAAAAAAAAAAAAAGTTTACTTTTTATTTTTAAATTTACTCATGAATTTATTGTCTCTGGTCCTATTCTTCAAAAGAGGAAAAGCAGATGTGTAAATGTGTTCATTTGTAAGCGTATGTTGCTGTTTATGCACTCACATTGGTGTGTCTGCGGGACTTGGCGTAGGTGCTAATGCAAGGAGCAATGTCTTTGGACACACAGCGCTCATGGACTGTGTACTTGCATACTGCCAAACAAAAGACAGGACTGTGAGGGATGGAGAGTGAGAGACTGAAGGGAAACATTTCAAATGAAAAACTACACACCTTCAGGTTAGACACATCAAATTTCAATGAATACAGATAGACAGAACAAAAAGATACAAAGACAGACAGACAGACAGACAGACAGACAGACAGACAGACAGACAGACAGACAGACAGACAGACAGACAGATAGATAGATAGATAGATAGATAGATAGATAGACAGACAGACAGACAGACAGACAGACAGACAGACAGACAGACAGACAGACAGACAGACAGACAGACAGACAGACAGACAGACAGACGGGCAGATATATAGATATACATACAGACAGATAGACAGACAGACAGACAGACAGACGGGCAGATACATAGATATACATACAGACAGATAGACAGACAGACAGACAGACAGACAGACAACAGACAGATAGACAGACGGGCAGATACATAGATATACATACAGACAGATAGACAGACAGATAGCCAGACAGACAGAATGATGGACCAACATACTCACTTGAGCAGCAAAGGCCCTGTTTTCGTACTCCTAACAACATTGTGTGGCAGTAATTACAGTATGCTGGCTTGTTGAAATGCTTTAGTCTCCATACGTGCTGCCCATCTTCCTGTACATTCTGAACATATGCGAAAGAAAAACAGGAATTGAGAAACTACATTTTTATGTGTTGTTTACTTCTTATAACTCACAATAGGCTCTATGCACAACTGCACTACTTCCTGAATTTCAGCCAGCTCCTTGTTTCCTGTATACCATTATTGGACAATTTGATTAATTCAGGTGTGCTTGACCTCAGTAGTCACGGCAACAATAATCAAACACACCTGAATTAATCAATGTGTCCAATAATGCCAGACAGGAAACAAGAAGCTGGCTGAAGTTCAGGAAGTAGTGGAGCTGTGCATAGAGCCTATTATTTTTTTCCTTACCGTCTCCATTCCTAGCAGTACCAGAAGTGGTATGGTGGTCATTCCTCCTCTGATCCACTCCTCTAGTGTGACCGTTCCATCCCGGTCATAGTCAATCTCCTCCATCATCTCCTTAAGAATCTACAATTTTAGACATTAAAAAGGGACAATTAGATATGGATTTCACTATGCATGATGGGAAGGCCTGGTGGTAAAGTTTTAAATTGATTCATACCGGCCGTAGTTCTGTAGAGTCCCATTCCAGGTACTCGGCTACATGGACCATCTGATTTATTATACGGTCAAGCTCCTAAATTCACAGATATAATTGCTTTACACATCAGAGACAATAAAGCATAGTTTCAAATTCACTTTTCACGCATCCTGTTATTTACAGCTTCCTCTAAATATCAGTTCAACGTTTCAAACAAAAAGATAAATAATATATGAGTCACCAAGGTCTGATAGTGCAAAGATGAATGAAATAGAATCAATGAGAGGATAATAATAATATAATATACATAATCCAAAAGAAATTACTATCAACCCAACACAATGACATCACACATGGAAACTATTAATTGTATTAATCCCACAATTTTACTGTATGTGTACAGAATTATTAACTTGTCAACAACATCAATTTTTACCATGTAAAAATTCTGTACACTTCATCATTACACATTTTAACAGAGATTTAGGACTTACCGAACTGTCCAGTAGGCCATTGCCATCTGTGTCGTACAGCCTGAACATGACTTTAGGGTGAGAGATGAGAAAGATAAGAGACTGAATCTTTTTGTAGTGTGAAAAACATTTGTCAAGTACAGACCCCATGTTAGCACCTGGAGCCCAGATTATCTATGGACAGACTGAGGCAGCTAGTGAGGATTAGCTTTGGGTAGAAATAACTTCCTATGCTAAAGAAAGCTTGTTTACACATGGCAAACAAGGACAGGAGTCCTGAAAGTGAGAGAGAGGAATTCTAGAAGTCTCCACCTTTCACTCTAACTATGTTTAGGCCAGAAGTCTACATTAAAACGCAGAACTGAAAAAGGTGTGGTTGGGTGTTATCAACATGTAAAAGTAAATTATAGCTACCATAGAAGGATTTTATTTTTTTTAAAAAAATGGATTATTTTATTCACCAAGGACAGTAAATGCATTTATAATGTTACAAAATATTTCTATACATCAAATAAATTCTAATCTTTTGAAATTTCTATTTATTAAAGAATAATTAATTCTTTTCCATAAAAAATACAATTTTCAGTATTGTTAATATTAAGAAACATTACTTGAGCAGCAAATCAGCATATTAGGATGATTTCTGAAGGATAATGTGAACTGAAGACTTGAGTAATTTGCTATCACAGACTTATAGCAAATTACTCATATATATATATATATATATATATATATATATATATATATATATATATAATATAAAAATATCATAATATTATTGCAAATTTTTATAAAAAACAGTCTTGGTGAGCATAAACAGACATATAAAAACATCTTGCTATAATTGTAACAATAATTGTTTTACTTGACTGATGTATGGTAAGCATGGTCAATTATGCTGACACAAAAAATCTACAGTCACTGAAATGAAATTAACTTTGCTTCAACATTTCAAAGATCCATTCACCTTGCATATGCTGCATGTATTGTGAGAAAGTAAAATAAATTTGTGAAAGCTGCCAAGAATGAGGTTACCTTTTCACGTTTGTTACTAATATTATAATTTCTGTGGTTTGGCATGATTGTTTTAATGGAAGTAATTTGCAAAATTACTTAAAATATTCTTTAGGGAAATTAGGAATTACTTAGGATGTTTTGTTTTAAGGTAAATAATGAGATTAACAGAATCAATGAGATGAAGTGATCTAAAAATCATCTGATAAACTACCATACCAAAGAAAAACTTTTTGCTTTAACTTGAACATGAAAGCTTTAACATGAAAATGCTCCTAACATCAACTATTAATATCTTGAATATATACAAACAAATAAGCATTTGAAAATGCTATTGTCTTAAAATGAATCCTAAAAAAAATGCTTACAGGAAACCATGTTTGAATAATTCCACTCTAACTTACACTCAAGCTTGTCCTCTGGTGTCCCCCTCTCCAGCAGAGACAAGTAGCACACAATGTCTTTAAGGAAGACCACTTGGGGCGATGGAGAGCCATTTTGTGGTGAAGGACTCCTCCGAAGAGATGTACGATTCTCAGATTGATTACGCTCTGGAAGGATGCCAATAATATGTCTATTAGTAATGACACCAGATATCACACCAAAATATGTGGCCGCAAGCGTCTTGTTTTACAAGTAGTGCAAGTTTTGACGAACATCTGTCAAAACATGATTCTGATCAGGCAATATTGCTTCATAAGCAATTCCTCATGTGTAAAAAAGTGTGGCAAAGATCAAGGTTGTTCACTTGTACAAGACTCTGACCTGGGGAAAGGCGCGGGGAGTTTGAGGTCTTGGAGAGAGCCAAAGCATTGCTGCTGCTACTGCCCGCTGGGGGTCTGGGGTGCATGCTGGGTGACCGGTGGGGGCCTCTGGGTGTGTGGCCCCCTGTGCCTGATCGCTGTGAGGAGGAGCGGGACGAGCAGGGAGACGTGGTGGCCCCTGAGCCTGGAGTCATCCCTACAGAGTTCTCTGGTGAATGTCGGCTCATAGCACTCAAAATACTCTTTCCATTCATACCTACAAGAAAAAAAAAGTGGTACAGGAGATAAAGAGAGGAGAGTGAAGTTTATAATCTGAAATGATAAAGGAATCAATAGAGCGTAATACAAAAGATAAGGATAATGACATAGTGTCTCATTCAATTGAGTACACACATATTTATGTGTAAAACCTGTGCATGAACACAACAGAAATCATGACTCATGAAATTAGTATTTTTTATTTATTAAAATTTTTGACATTGACAGGGTTTAGGCATAGTTGGCGCATCTGAGCTAATACAAATTGCACAGGTGGCTATTTGAATTCTCTACAAAATACACATCAACATACATTATGACCAAATACATTATCCATTATTACACATACACACAAGAAATAATAAAACAAAATTTATAAT
The DNA here is from genome assembly GCA_038021265.1 of Cyprinella venusta. NCBI lineage: Eukaryota > Metazoa > Chordata > Actinopteri > Cypriniformes > Leuciscidae > Cyprinella > Cyprinella venusta. The sequence goes on from CM075867.1 coordinate 24,486,980, forward strand.
AATAGTCGCCACACAAAAGGGGAGAAAGAGGGAAGAAAAAACATAGAATAAGCAAACCAATAAATGTCATTACCGTTGGGTAGTTGTTCAGTCCTTCAACACTAGGTTCCGTATTCGTTTTAAACCTTATTTTGGGGAAAAGTCATCAAACTTTTTCAGCGATTTTTATCATATTTTATTGATAAAAAGTACAGTTCTGAGTCTCTGCCCATTAATTTAGATAGGAGCCTGGTGTTATTCCGAAATAGCTGCCTGGGGGCGTTGCCAAGATGGTGGCCGAGTGGCATGACTTGCCTAAAAGGACTTTGGTAAAACTAAGGTTATGGTTTTTAGAAGAGGGGGCTTTTTAAATAAGAATTTGTCATGGTGGGAAAAAATTGTCATGGTGGGAAAACTCGACAACACTTAGCAAACCAAGGAAAGAAGGCAATGCTCTCTTTATTTAGGTTTGTTCGTAAGTATAAACCAAGCGCTGTATTTGTTCGACCACATGGTTGCACCCATATTGTATTATGGATCTGAGATATGGGGCTATGAACCAGTGGAGTGTACTGAGAATGCTCAGTTATCCTTCTGTAAAGTTAAAATTAAGTTAGGTAAGTTTAAGTAAAAAACTACTCTACCTTTAATATTTGTTGACTGAGTTGCATGAAGGGCAAAGGGACCAAATGAAATCATTGATTGTTCAGTCCAGAGAAACCATGGCACTAGATGGCACTGTTGGCTGTCAAACTATTCATACAGTCAATTGATATTTGCCTTAATCCACTTGGGTCAATAGTGATAGTAGAGGTATTCAGACACAATACCCCCGCTTTTGCTTTAATGACAACATTGCTTGAGCAGAAGTTTAATTAGCGACCTAGAAATAGTGTAAAATCATAAACATTCCTTATTTTGACATAAGGTTCTACATTTTTCAAAATGTAGAAAAATAATAAGCTTTTTTCCATGTTTCCAATGTGGTCCCAATTATACATACTGAATCAGTGGGTAATAGAGTTTCAATACAGCTGCTTAATCACAGTTCCTAAAATAACCTCAGGGAAACAGAGACATATTTCAGAACCTATTAAAACCATAAATATGAATATGAAATCCAGACTTCTACAGTGTGTTATTGATAGAATAAAGACATTATAAGAGACTATTTACCCAGCATGCCTGCTCCAGATCGAGAGGTGTCAGGGGAGCTGCCTCCGCCATTCTTGCTCTTAAAGGAAGTGAAGAGGTGTTTGCACAGTTCCTCAGGGATGTCATTCTCCAGGTAGGTCGTCATGAATAGCTGGAAACCCTCATAGTCGATGGGCTACAGGAGACAAGTGGAGAGTTGATGAGAAATGAGAAGATGGGAAACCTGTTAGATGAAATAAAGCCATGAATATTCAGCTTCCTGCTCCTTTTTTTCTCAGCAGACAGAATGCTCCTGTCTCTGGGCATGAATGACACGCTCAAGCATTTCTTTATGAGACACAGCAACAAAAATACAGAGGGAGGTCACTGACACATTGAAGTACAGTAAAAACATATTGCTGATGAAGACACCATGGAGACACATGGCTTACACTGAAAAGCACTGGGCACGATCTTTGACTTTCAGTAGACATTATGACCCAAGCTTGACTTTCTTGTTAGACAGGGATGGGCCGGGACATGCAGTCTGTAGACACATTGAACCACAGAACATGCAAACCCAGAAAGTAACATCTTACTTGGTTGAGAACATCCTGCTTCTGTGTGGCAGTCAGAGATATATGGAGAGGGTAGAGGGAGAGAAGGGTTATATACACTGCAGTGGTTGTTCGTGCAGAGGGAAGCGATCAGAGAATGGTGTTACCCGTCTTATTCTCTGGTGTTCTGATGCCGAATAAATTCACATATTCCATCTTTAATGCTGTATGGCATTAGTCCACCCGCACCATACTTAATGCTGTACTGCAAGTTTATTTGAATAATCCTGACTTACTTCTTTAAGGTGGTAATTTGATCACAGTAACAAAATGGGGGGGGGGGGAGTCATTAGCATACACTAAAAAACAAAATACACTAACCTTCAAATGTTTAGAGTTGATAAGATATTTTTTTTGTTTTTTTTTTGTCAATTTGTAACAAAAACAATAATGTTAATTTATTCTTGTGATGCAAAGCTGAATTTTCAGCATCATTACTTCAGGCTTCAGTGTCACCTGATCTTCCAGAAACCATTATAATATGCTGGTTTTGCATATTATGGAAATATTTCTTATTATCATCCATGTTAAAATAGTTGTGCAGCTTAATGTATTTTTCGGGACTCTGAAAGAATAACAGTAATATCAATTTTAGCTAGGTATATAATAGAACGCCTTACAACCCACTGATGTTAAACATTAAATGGCCAACAGATACCAATAACACCAGGCTGTGCTAGGAAAATAAAACAGAATTAAATAAAAAATATATAATCTGAAACTATAAAACTCTGAAAAACAAAAACTAACATTGAAATAAAACAAAAACGTTGAAAAAGTTGAATTAAACCAAAATAAATCACTAAACAAATAAATAAAAAAGTAAAACTAAAATCCCAGGAAGCGATTTGATATGATAGTGGAATTTATTTACATGTTTTGTTATTTAGCACATAAGGTAAGGTTCACTAAGGTAAATATGCAAATTGGGTACTGCTGAAGATAATTTTCATGGGACTGCGAGTTCATCGTGCAAGTTTCATAGACTATCGCAACCACAACTCTGTGCGCTGTCGGCCCTAACAAACAAAATGGAGTCAGGCGTTGAGGTACCCAACCGTCCCAAACGGTCAAGCTCCTATATTTGGAAATGCATGCATGCTAGATCAACGGTTTAAGCACCTGAAGTTTCTCCCGTAAAATATTAGAGCAGACGCCTTGGCGCACCTGACTTAGCTGGTAGGAGAAGATGAGAAACAGTCTGCTACGGGTAAGTTTTGAACTAACGTTGACTCTAATGTCTAAACAGTATACCATGTTTAAGTTGCTTTGGCTAAAAATGTGACTGAAATTTGACTGAAATAAACACTCGTTACAACCAAGGTATGCAGCAAAGCATTTGTGAAGCCACAATACACACAGCCTTAAGGCAGATGGGCTACAACAGTAGAAGACCCCACCGGGTACTACTCATCTCCACTACAAATAGGAAAAAGAGGCTACAATTTGCAGGAGCTCACCCAAATTGGACAGTTGAAGACTGGAAAAATGCTGCCTGATCTGATTTCTGTTGAGACGTTCAGATTGTAGAGTCAGAATTTGGTGTAAACAGAATGAGAACCTTGTGACCACTGTGAAGGCTGGTGGTGGTGGTGTAATGGTGTGGGGGATGTTTTCTTGGTACACTTTAGATTTTTATTCGGTTGCTCCCGAATGGAGGATTGGGGAATTTAAGTTTTTAGATGAGGATTGGAAAAGTGCCTCGGGAGTACCGATCCCCTCTGAAAGCTCTCTTTGCGAACCCTACGATTATGCGGGACCTGAACCGCTGGGAGCGCGCATCTGGTCGTCCTCAGAAAACAACGCAGCTCTCTTACGGAAATAGACTCACAGTGGCCACAAGCAGCCCCCTCGAGAGCTGCCTAGGCGTACTGCATTCCCAAACAAGACACACATCTCGTGTATGTCCCAAGCCATAATATAGCGAGGCCATGGGAACACACACTTTTTAAATTGCTCACTTGCCATGATGAGAAAATGTATAGTAACAGACAATACAACACCAAATAAGACGAAATGATTTTTACAGACACACAGCACTTGCTGAATAGCCAAAAGCTGACATTTCTGTATGCCGGCATGCTTTTGTATACATCCGCTAATGCCGTCACATGCTACAGTACGTCATCATGCAACGGCAATAGGACTAGATTCGGTTTCATTCATAAATTCAGACACACTATGCTGAAGGGCCATAGAGCCGTCATCGATGCAGTTTGAGTACCCTCGAAAGGGAACTCAGAGTTGTGATGTTGACAATGACGTTGTCTAAGGCTATATGCAAAGTACGTTGATGCGTGTGGTGCGGCACGGCTCATAACAAGAATGTTTTAATTACAAGAATGTTTTAAATGAATTCTGGTGTTTTTTTTTTTTTTTATAAACACATGTTGCCGAAAAGAATAACTGATGAATTTATGTTATATTAATTATGTTATTTCTGAATTTCAAAAATAAATTTCCAATGATTCACCAGAACTCCTTCCTCTGCGTCTTCTTTCGCAATGCTCAGTGCGTTAATACATCAATTTAACGAATAAATAATGTAACGACTGGTCAACTAGTCGTCGGCTGTTATGCAATACTAGTCGACTAGCAAAAATAAGTAGTTGTGGAACCCCTACAGCAAGAGAATTCTCTGCTTCATTAGATTCCTCCAGTTGCTGAAATGAAACTTTGTAAAAGGCAAAAAACCAGTAATGCAAAAACAGATAGAACAGGAGAGAAGGAGCTAGGGGTGGAAGAGAGGAACTTGCATGCAAAGGGGGGCTACGCTTGAGGGGTTGCAAACGTTGGGCAGAAGCACACCAAAAACAGGAAGGTAAAAGTAACTGAACACAAATGAGTCTTTGTCTCAGTAATAGCAAATGCGTTTGTTTCTTTTGGAGGTGAAAAGCAGCGTAACCAGTCAAGAGGAACTTCCTGTCTGACTTTCAAACGTGCAAAACAGAGAGGCTGACTCAACTAACAAATAACGTAGGAAAGAAAGAACTGTTTATTTAACCTTTCACCAGGGCCCATTTTTACAGACACTCGTCATTTGCCAAAGGTTATAGAGTCACCCTAATTAAACTTCATTATTGAAAGGCACTCAAAAGAGATGTGACTCGTTGAGGCTATGGTGAAGGATATTTGCAGCCCAGCCGTAGTCAGACAGTCAATCAGGGATGTATTATGAGTGAAATACAGCACTCTGTCATCGTAAGCAGGCAGCACAGAGGCACTGATGGCATGTCACCTCCATTTTGTGATACTTTCAGGCTTTATGATCCATAGGTGGTCACAACTGAATTAATGAACAATGCGACGCATGCGATTTCACACCACAGCCAACCTGGCGTCAGCTTCAGACCCATTAACTGCCACCGGTGCTGATTCTCTATTGATTCAGCCAAGACTCTGGGTCACAACCTGTGGCGCCAAACCCCGAACAGCATCTTTACGTCAGTGCGAAGGAGAGGAGAGAAATATAATGGTGACACTCCATAAAGCAAATTATAGATGCGGCTGCCCGCTGGCTTTGTTGCCACAGCAACGTGATGCATGTGCTTTATGATGTCAGCGAGGACCTTCTCTAATAGGAAGTGATATCTGGCCACTTGGTTTCGGGGAGCGGATGACTAAGCATTTCCTGTAATGACTTGAGCCCTGAGTCAGGTTGTATTGGTGTTCTGTCAAGTCACAGCTAGAGGCTCCGCTGCCTCTAAACAGATCATTTAACCAGGAGAGACCCATATGGCCCCTTACATACCTGTTCAGGGTTATACTTGGAGAGGACACCATTTCCATGAAACTCTTCAAGGACATCTTTAAGCTTCTTGGAGGAATCTGTGATAGAGAAAAATTGAAAGGATTAGAAGGAAAAAATATTATTTGGACATAGAGTACATCTGTACATACTGTTTAAGTGTAGATACCCCATACTGGCATGAAAAAATTTAGATGCACTACCGTTTAAAGGTTTTGGGACATTTTTTCTTTTTTTTTTTTCTAGAAATTGATACTTTTATTCATCAAGGATTCGTTAAATTGATTAAAAGTGACAGTAAATACATTTATAATGGTTTTAAAAGATTCACATTTTTAATACATACTGTTCATTTAAACTAAACTCTATTCATCAGTGAATTCTGACATTTTTCACTGTTTTCACCAAAATATTAAGCAGCACAAAAAAAATCAACATTGATAATAATAAGAAATGATTCTGACTATACGTACACACCGCCGCAGACTTGAGCTTCAAACGTTGAGCTTCAAACAAAGTTACCGGAAGTCATTCATTTTAAATTAATTTTCAAGTCGCCGAGAGCATCAAGCAGAAAGTTTAAAGGTCCTGTTCTTCGCGATTCCATTTTTCAAACTTTAGTTAGTGTGTAATGTTGCTGTAGAGCATAAATAATACCAGTAAAATTCTAAAGCTCAAAGCTCAAATGCCTAGCGAGATATTTTATTTAACAGAAGTCCCCTTTCAAAGCATACAGCGAACAGCCAGTTTGGATTACATCCCTCTACTTCCTTTTTAATGACGTAACTAGAACAGTATTTTGGCTAATCTCCGCCCAGAGGAATACACAAAAAAGAGGGTGTGGTCTTGTAGCACTTCAGATGCACATGCATCTCCAATTTATGGTAAGAGGCGTGACCTTTCCGGGCAACGTGCGATAAGCTGCTATCGAATCACAACACAGGAGCCGCTGGCACAATCAGAACTCGTTACGTTTTTCCGAAGGAGGGACTTAATAGAGCAAGGAAGTCATCGGGTCGTTTTTTTTTTGGACAGTGAAAACAGTCGTATACAGATAAGTAAATTGTTTGAAAAATACTGTTTTTTACACGCGAAATATGAAGTGTTATATTGCACACTGTAAACACAATCAAAGCTTCAAAAAAGCATGAAGAAAGGGACCTTTAAAGGGGCACTATGCAGGAATTAACAGCGACCCCTAGAGTCACTGTGGAGTACTTGTATTCAACGTTACTGTCGTAAATACCATTCACACAGAGCGTGATATGTTACATAGTATACAATGTGTTCGAAACCACATACTTCTCTACTATATAGTATGGGAAAAAGAGTAGGCGAGTCAAAAGTATGTACGAATCATAAAAGAGTAGGCGAGAATTACCTGGGTGACGTACAAATTCTTGCGAGATTCGGACGTAGTGTGTTCTAATATGGCTACTTTCCTACTATTTAGTAGGAGAAAACAGTACATGAAAGAAGCAGTACGTTCGAAACATCAGTATTCATAAAAGAGTAGGCAAGAAGTTCCAGGATGGCTTACTGCTTCAGCACAGATTTGAGATTTTTGTGTGCTCATCTGATGGATACTCTTCTATCCCAGTGGGTTTTCAAATGTGAATAAATATGTGAGAGAGTAAATATTGCCAGTGGTGGAGTCACCATTTGATGCGGCTTGCAGCGACAGTTCACCAAAAAAAAAAAAAAACAAGATTTTGTTTCTCAAACATATGACATCTTGAAATATTTTTGGGAGGTTGAGAGCAGTCACTAAACTGTTATTGTACAGAAAAGAGTTGAAAGATTTCCACTTCTATGTTCCATGGAATCAATAACATACCGATTTGGAGCAACATGATGGTGACTACATAATGACATTACTATCATTTTGGGTGAACTATCTGTGTAAATGGATACAAACAAATTTCAATATTCAAATCATAAGCAGTAGATGAGTCGGTATATAGCGACTCAGTGGTTAAGGGGGAAACAGGCAGCAGGGAATGTGACAGACCCTTATGACTGAAAACAAAACTGCACCCACTACTTAATCTGAGCAAAATGAGTCTTCCCTCAAGATGTGCAACTCAGAATAAAGCAGTCTAGTGATATCTGTGGTCGGAAAGATTGACATCACACTTTCATTATCAATCAGAGGTTTACGAGCTGTTATAGTTTCAGATCATAATTCAAAACATGAAGTGTGATGTCAGAGGTCAAACACACAAGGCCAATAAATCTCTAGTCTTTGGACTGAGACAAACTGACTCTGACACTGTTAAACATACAAGACTCATCACTGACTTAAAGACTGAGTGACACCAAACTCCAAACAGCTTGGGGCTTCCATGGGCAGCAAACACATCTTCTTACTAACAGATCTGTATGTCTGGGTGTTTTAATAGTGGGATCTTATTGCTGTGACTGGAGTTTCACTTAGCAGCTCATTTTGCAAAGATGACAAATGTATTCCACTGATTATTAACACCACTGAATCAAAACAATAAAGTCCTTAGCACCTAGCTGAGCCTACACATTACTCAGTGGCAAGAACATACATACTGTCTCCTCTTGAAATCCCAGGGCGGCAGATCAGATAACTGCAGCAACACGAGTGATATCGCTAATATAGTTATTGTTATAGTTCTCAATCTTGGTGTAAATAGGTGTTCATGCCTAATAAATTATTATGTTAAGTGCAGCACTGCTTTTTGTACAGCATTTATCGGGGAAATGGCTCTATTCCTGCGGTTCAATTAGCACCAACATCTGACAGAGAATTAATTTACGGTTACACTTTATTTTTAGGTGTTATTGTTACAGTGTAAATATATATATATGTTTAAGTAAAAAATCTATGAAGGATTATTTACGAAGCAGATAAAATACCTATTATCGTTTTTCATCCCTCATCTTTAAAATGTTTTAAAGGCTAAAATGTGAGGTTTTTACTTTTTATTCAAAATAACTTCAATTCAATTAAACATTTTGTTTACCCTGACCCTAACCCAAGCAACACTTTTTGTCTAGCTATTTAAAATCTGGCTGTCGTTCTTAAAGGGATAGTTCAACAAAAGATGAAAATTCTGTCAGTATTCACTCACTCTCATGTTGTTCCAACCCCTCATCTTCGCAACATGAATTAAGAAATTTTTGATTAAATCTGAGAGCTGGATCACTCCTCCATACTAGTCCATAGGCTTCTTGAGGGATTGAAACTTGCTGGCCACGAAAAGTTATTAAAGACATCGTTAAAATATTCCAAGTGACTACAGTGGCTCAATCTTAAGTTTATCAAACGACGAGAACACTTTTTGTGCGCAAAACAAACATAAATAACAACTTTATTTCAACTATTCATTTCCTTCTCTCTGGGCCTCGAGTTTAACAGCGTATGATCTGTTGTTGTACGTCACACGCACCACACACGTGTGACCAGCGTCAGCCAATAGTGGGCCTACGTGTGACGTTTAACTGACTCGAGGCCCAAAGAGATTAATAGCTGAAATAAAGTCGTTATTTATGTTTGTTTTTGCACACCAAAAAGCATTCTCGTTGCTTGATAAAGTTAAGATTGAGCCACTGTAGTCACTTGCACTATTTTAACAATGTCTTTAATAACTTTCCGAGGCCAGCAAGTTTCAATCCCTCAAGAAGCCATATGGACTAGTATGGAGGAGTGATCCAGCTCTCAGATTTCATCAAAAATATCTTAATTCCTGTTCCGAAGATGAACGAAGGTCTTACGGGGTTGGAACAATATGAGGGTGAGTAATTACTGACAGAATTTTCATATTTGGGGGAACTATCCCTTTAATGTTATTATTTTAATGTTTATGCAGACAAAAACTACATTGTGCTGTTGATTTTATTTGTTTGTTGGTTTTTGATATAAAACTTATTTCAGTGTTTGTATCAGTACTTTTTGAACATTTCTATCGTATTTTAACAATACGGGTTTTGATACCGATAACAGTGATCATTTCAGTCACTACAATCGTGATATGAAATTGTCATACCATTACATTGTAACTGGTAATGCTCAAATCTGTGCTACAGCCAGACAGGCCAGGTAATTCCTCTGTGAGATGTAAAGTTTAAGATTAATGTCTCATCTCACACCTACTGAATTATTAATGGAAATGTGTCCAGTATCCCAAAATACACTCCACATAATGCATGTGCTATTTTTAAAGGCATTATACCATAAATATGACTCCAGGCTGAGAGCACTTCTGACTGATTACTCAGTCACTGGGTTTTTAAACAAATCTGTTACAAGGGGTTCACCCCAAACAAAAGAAATGTGAATTTCCTGACTTTATGAGTATTTTAGATATATTACCAGCCTCCTACAAACCAATTAACCTCACAGAGCATAGATAGATGCTCCTTTTGGAAATTTCATGGTAATTCTAAGGGTAAAATGACACAAAGGTCTCTTTGAAATTCATATTACCCAGGCCGTGCAGATAATCACACAACAACAGTGGGTTTAGAGGTTTAGTATGTACAGTTTGCTGTCTTATGAATATCATTTTATTAACCTTGTCTAGCCGTTGTCCCCAAACACAGCTCTTAGAAAACGTTTCTAAATAGTAATTTGCCTATATATATATGAAGAGTTCAGATGCAAAAGCCTCTAAATGCCATTTGAAATTTTCTTCTAAAATGACCATTTTTATCAAGCTTGTATATTTAAGTTCAGTAAGTTTACTTAAATGACAATTAATAGGTAATCTTCATTGCCATTTAAGTGAAATTACTGAACTTAAATATACAAGGTTGATAAAAATGATCATTTTAGAAGAAAATTTCAAATGGCATTTAGAGGCTTTTGCATCTGAACTCTTCATATATATATATATATATATATATATATATATATATATATATATATATATATATATTTTTTACTTTATACATGTTTGTCTTACACAAAATAGCATCGAACTAACTGGCTACTATATATACAAACAGTGTTGGCATTGGTTTGCGTTCTTAATCAAATCGAAAAATAACATCATAAAGTATATTACAAAATAATTTACAAATTCAGGTCCAAAATTTTTGTATGCGTTTATCGTAGACACGAAATAGCTTGACTAAGTGGATATAAAGCCAGCGCTGGTATTTGATAAAACTAAAACATTACGTCTGAAATTATACATGCAAATACATTTAAAATGATTAAGTCTTAGCCTACTTACAGATTGTGGTCCAACAACTACTGCCTCTGAGTTTAAAGTTGGAACTGCCTCATGTTTTAGTAACGCTTTCTTGTTGAATCTGGCATTGAATTCGTGGAGATTCTGGAAGCTGTCTTCCGTAAAATGTGCAGCAGAGAGCTATGTCATTTTCAGGAACATAATCAAACATAAATAGTATCCATTCATTATTTACGAACTACAACCGTTGGAAGCCCGAACACAGAAGACCTGACAGCTGGGTGAACATAATACGCTTTCAATGAGCCATAGAATATGGCCATGCCCTTTTTCACATATTCAGGAGGGAGGGTTGATGCAAATGTATGGGTTAGTTACGTATAAAACCTGTTAGGTCCCATTCGAGTCATTTTTGTAGGCATTAAACTTCCTGATTTTTAAAAGACGATATCTCTGCTTACACTGAACTTTCAGCACTGCAACTTTGCAGATACTATGTGCACCAGCAGCAACATGACACACTATCTAACATAAAAAAATGAAATCGCAATAAACCACCCCTTTAATCTTGAATGGTGAACTCCCAATCCCAATTAGCCAACTTGCCATCTAAATTTATATATATTTGTATAATAAAATATGTTTGCATTCTTGCATTCGCACTCTAATGTTGTTCTTGCCATTTGAGGTCTAGCTACCTGCTTTGATATCTGCACAATTAACTTTGTTAAGAACACATTCAAAATATAATCAACACTAATGCAAGTAAAGCTTCCTCTGAGGTTGAAAGGAGTTGTTAGCGGGAATGACAAACAGGCAGGTCCTTATTGACCAGATGAAGCCTAGTCCTCCTCATTACAAATGCATTATGTGCTGGCACAGCCAGTCCTATAATAAAAGATGAGTCAGACTTACCAAAAGCCTTTACAATAATAGAAACACGATGAATTAATATCTGATCCTGCTTCAGCATCCGATTTCACTTTTTTCCTCAATCAAATCAATATAACCACTCAATACTCCCTCAAAACTGTCATATCACAGATCCCTTGCGAAATGAAAAAAAAGTGAAATGATAAGCAAGACCATCACTTTAACATGTCATAGGCTTATATAGCTTATAAAGTGGTCTGCATCAATAACTGCATTAAACGTTGTTAATCAATACAGATGCAGGGAGCACTGGCAGCAAATTGATGTGTTACGTCAATACAGCCTACATTCCCAGCATTGCTTCCTAAAAGTCAAGTGGGTCGGCCTCAGAATGTGTAAGCTTCTTCCAAAATAACATATTGAGCAAAGCATCAGCTTAAACAATGGAGCTAAGTCGTACAATTATCGAAAAGCATGGCCAAGAACCAACTAAATGGACCCATAAAACTTCCCAAACATTCTTATCCACCTAGCAGCCCCAAAATCAATTCCAATCAACCTGCCAGAGTTTAGAGGAGAGGCTTCTTGTGCTCAGATACTCACATTCACTGTACTGCTGCAGCTGGGAGAATTCGGCTGGGCTCAGACACACCCAGTCTCCCATCTCGCTGATCAGAGCGCTTGCGGCAGGCTGAAGTAACCAAGCTGATTGTCCTCAGGTGAGGTATGAGAAAAAGATGGTATGATCTGGCATGTTCATATTGTTTTCCTTTACGAGCAGATGGTGAATTTGCGTCCCTGATGAGAATTGGCGAAACAAGGGAGGGCGCAAGGACGAGGGCAGTGTGAAGGTGAGGCGCGTGCCGTGCCACCAGTCGGAGTAGGTCTGCTGTGGTGAGATGACGGGTGCACACGGATAAGCAACTGTTGACCTGTCAACCGGAGTTATCTATAGAGTAAAACAGAGAGAAAAACAGATTTAATAACGTCTCTAAGCTGACTTAAGGTTATTGACATGTCAAGCATTATTTATTATATATTTACTACTGATTCTAGCAAACAGACCAATGACAACAGAGCCCGTGTGACTATAATGTCTCAAATTCAAGTTGGTAAACTAATTAATTAATAAGAAACAAAAGTAATCAAGAATTGTTTTGGAATTTGATCGTGATTTGTGAGGTGCCTAAAAATTCCCACCCTTAATAAATATGAGACAAAAACTCATACAGGGGCCCTGAATTTTATAGGTATTTTAACTGCATTCTATAGGCACAATCACGCAGTGAGTTGCATCATGTTCGTCACCAATCAACTATGCCTATATGAATGATGACCTACTTAGTTCAGGGGTGATGCTGGTGTGTTAAATGCATTCAATTATTTAATCATTGAAATCAGCAGCCCTTATATAGCCCTTATATATACAGGCCTATATAAAATTAATTTACTGAAATACACATCATATTAGATAGATTTGAAACTTTTTGCTAAATTTGAGTTAGTCAATCTTGAAGACCCCTGCTTTCAGTTTCAGACGAATTTGTAAGATAGCATCTGCAATAATTCTCTCACTTGTTTCCATTCAAGAAATTTTACAACAAACATATAAAACAAGATCTTAGGCTTGAAACTAAATTGAGAACAACAGTAAGCCTTGTGGGATGTCAAAAAACAACCTCTGACAAATTCAATTTTACTTAAAAATAAGGATGTATCTCCTTTTGTTTTTGACAAGGTGTAGAGCTCATGCAGTATGCTGTCTTTGCCTTCAGTTGGACATTGTCTTCGCTCCAGTACACCCAGTTAAAACAACATAGCATTGCTCCTCCATATAGCTCTGAGTTCAAAGGGCCACTCAACAAATGACTCACATGGGCTTGGCCTGCTTCTGTGCTCAGTGCCACACCAATCAATGTCCCTCGCTCTCTCTCTGCTGAATAATCTCGTTCTGTCTCTGTTTCTCTCTAGCTTTGTCTCCCTCCCTGTTCTGACACTCCCGAGTTTAAGCAGAACGAGAAATCAACAGCACTTTGCCAGTACATTCACAAGGAGGGAAGATATGGACATAAAATCTGTGAGAGGAGCCGGTGCATGAGAAACTGTCATGATGAGAAGAGGAAGAGGCAAGAGTAAAAAGGCAAAAATCAATGGAGTTGATAGGGCTGCCATGAGTTACAGCATGCCAGGGAGTAAGTTCATTCCCACTGGTTTATAAAGCACAGAGCAATGTGTGATGTTTGTTGTACATAGAAAAGAGTTTAAGCACGAGGGAGGACGAAGACAAGAAGTATAAAATAGCCTACACAAAGTGTAAAAAAAATCATATAAAGCTAATATATATGAAGAGTTCAGATGCAAAAGCCTCTAAATGCCATTTGAAATTTTCTTCTAAAATGCCCATTTTTATCAAGCTTGTATATTTAAGTTTAGTAATTTCACTTAAATGACAATTAATAGGTAATCTTCATTGCCATTTAAGTGAAATTACTGAACTTAAATATACAAGTTTGATAAAAATTATCATTTTAGAAGATAATTTCAAATGGCACTTAGAGGCTTTTGCATCTGAACTCTTCATATATATATATATATATATATATATATATATATATATACAGTATATATATCAATGGTTCAATCGTCTAACCATAAAGTGAATTAATATTAGGTGTTTCAAGATGTCATGCACCCTGAAGAATATTTACCGCAATACCGTTATAGAGTTTGCAATAGAGAAGCACTGGTTGACCAACCATAAATGGGAACCGGCCACCTGCGGATCATGTGTTTGGAGCAAAAATCATCTAGTTCTGATTTATGGTCAGTCGACCGGTTTTTACGTTTTATTTTGGCCGATCTCTATTGCAGACTTGCACGCAAACTGCATTGCAACCATTTCTCAAAATGTCATTTGTATGGAAATATTAACATGACATTAACACAGGCCAGAGATGCAAAGAAGTGAACCACACAGAGCTAATACTGTACCAAGCACAGCAAACTAACTGGGAGAATGTCTTCAAAAAAGTTCAATGACATTTTCTTTTCCTCTTACGCTGCTTTGTGTACCGAAAGAAACCTCTGCTGTCCCATAAGCGCCACCTACTGTCACATAGTGAATTTGCATTTTCATTTAGTCCATCTGCTGTTTTTGTTTTGTGCAAGTGTAGCTTAATTTCACAAAATTAAAGTCAGACCATTCTGTTTTTGCTTTAAACCTAGAAATTAAACAATCTAATAATCAAAAACAACTGGTCATGGTACCTGTGTGTATTTTTGTTTGGATTGTGATAAAAATGCAGTGGTTCCCTCTCATTTCAAATGGCTACACACATTTTATGTTTAATTGTTGTCATGTGGCATTTAAATGATGCCAAATTGGCACAAAGGGGCCTAAAGTGTGCCAAAAAATCATCCCCCACACCATTACACCACCACCAGCAGCCTGCACAGTGGTAACAAGGCATGATGAATCCATGTTCTCCATGTTAATTGTATTGGAAGTATTTTTACATTTCTTACATCTTAACTGGATGATTTTATCAAAATGCTAATTACTATTTACATTTGGCACTGTTTCCTGGTGACAACAGCATTGTCTTTTAAAAAAGGGTCACACTTATGACACTGTCAAAGACAATCGAGGCTAATTTGCTGTGATCATAAATGAAATAAATGACTGTGACTGTAAATGCAAATGACTGAAATAGAAATTTGAGATGAATTCAGGTAAATTCAGTTCTGTGGAAAACATTGTAAAAGCACAAACAAAGGAAGCAAAAACTGATAAACTAGAGGTATAAGTGGATGATTGAGAATGAAAATATGGCAATCAGTTGTAGATAAATAAAGATAAATATTTTGGCGTAGGTGCTGGTATAACTGTATGGAAACACAAAAAGCATAGATTATCACTGTTTGGAATCTTGCCTGTTATTCTAAAGTCTCAAAATGAACCAACCAACCCAACTAAACTCTCCACATTGACATCTATTATTGAACATTCTTGAGGACAGTGACGATTGTAAGGTGTATGTTCAGTTTTGGAGTCTGAGTAGTTAGTTTCTATTACACCCGTTCTGTTACCGTTCATACTAATTACTCCCCATGTATTTAAGCCTTGACCCCCGGTTTAACAGACCAGGCATGACCTATAGGGTCCCACTTTATATTAAGTGGCTTTAAGTACTATGTACTTACTTTGAAATTAATAATTTGATACAATGGACTTATTGTGTACATACATGTTTTTACATTGTACATATACCAGCATGTAATTACATCTATAATTACTTTATGTAATTACATTAGTAATTACACAGTTGACCCTCCCCTCACACCTTAACCTATCCTTAAACCGACCCATACCACCACACCTGTCCCTAACCTTACCCGTATCACACCTCACACCTAGCAGCAAAAGTGTTTTACAATACAACAGGAACATACTTATTGTTCAATGTAAGTACATCGTATTTAAAGCCACTTAATATAAAGTGGGACCAAGTTTTTTTGTGTTCAGTTTATTGAATTTAAAAATAATTAACCATAAAGTTACATGCCACTCCTGCATAAAAACGCATCCGCAGAACTAAGGAAACAGGATACTAATTGAAACATTGCTTCAAATTAAGTTTGATTATCGATGATTATCTCTATATAATTAAATGATCAATCCAATCATGCAACCCTGTCTGGTAATAGAAAGACAAATAAGTCAGTGATTACTCATCCAAACCCTGACATGACCGTGTACCGTACAAACACCTTACATATCCATTAATAAGAGAATTCATATGAGACATCATAAATTTCCCCCCCACAATTCTGATTGACTGATTCATAACCAAGGACGTGATTTCTGTTACCATCTGTGACTTCAAAGTGAATTTGTTTTCCCCTTGTGGAACATTTCACATAGAGACCAAAAATAGAACAAAGCTATTCCTATGGGACAAGGCCCAAAAGTATTAACTCTGGATTACACACATTATATTTGATTCCCAGAATTAAACTCTCCTTTCGGCTTGCCAAACATGATATCAATAACACGGTCTAGGATAAATAATATAGAAACTTGTCATAACTGTACTGAGCCACTTTATAAATATGTGCCAAATTAGCACAACATAGAACATCACAGCCAACAAAAAGGTTTGGTTTGTGTCCAAGTACTTTAGTGAGAGGCTTGTATTTCTGGCCACCCTTAAAGTGAGAAATTTTCACATTTTAATTCACAGTTTAGCATAGGTTATTCACAATCTGCAAGTCAGGATCAAAATAACCAAACTTATATTATACTGTATGTCACAAAGCTTGAGAGAGTTCATAGTGAATTTAAAACATCCAGCTCAGGGGAAGAGGCTCCAATTTCTGCTACAAAATGTGGGGGAAAATCGATTCGACTACAAAATGTGATTCTTGAGATCTTGAGAAAAATATATTTTTAAATGCTTGTGAAATGTTTATAAAATGATTGATACAGTACAATAAAATAGTAACCGTCTTTCTACACTGTTATGTTCATTCAGTAGTGATCATTCACATTGCGTTCACAGATATTTTAAAAGGTTTAATAGGAAGAAAGTTTAACGTGGCTTAATGTTCTAAAACAACAACCAGTGATGTTGTGGTTGAGCATTAAACCACATCAGGTGTTTTTCACATAAAGCACTTTAGTGCTTATATATATATATATATATATATATATATATATATATATATATATATATATACAGATATCAACAGTCTGGGAATTAAAAGCCAAATTGTATAAAATTCCAAAATACTTTGTTTTTTTCATTCTTCTCTAATTCTTCTCATATAAAAAAAAATGTATGAGAAGAATGAGCTAAATATTGTTGTAATATAGAATTGCAAGGTCTATGGCAATTATCAGTCCTAAAAATAATATGGTCCAATTTTCATGACCATTGAAATAATACTTCAGATGTTGATTTCCCGGTTCAAAAATTGCTATTTATCTAAAGACTAAAGCACCATGGGGTCTTGTTTAAAGAATGAGATCATGTTACTGTGGTGTCTCAAACAGACAGGCTGAAAATTTTGTTTTATCGAGGTGCCATAATTTCCTGCTGCTAGAACACTGTAAGAATCAAATCCACCTGCTCCATCCTTATGAAAGGAGACGTGCCATACTGAGTGCTAAAAGGTGGAAAATGTGAGGTAGAGTCAAGGTGAAAAAATAAAATAAACTAGAGAAGACAGACACTATGAAGACATAACCGTCTTCTGTAAAGATACAAGGTTTGTGGTAAAGGATTTAATTCTAGTATCACCAGAAGAAGGAAAATATATTTGATCCTCCCACCATGCAAACTACCTTTCACTTTTCTCCATTCCTCATTACAGTTAGAGAAACACTTCTTCATGTGTGGGTTTCCCTCAGCACTCATAGTATTTTTCTCTAAGATATTACTGTCAAGGGCAGAATTCACTAATAGGTTAAGGAAATGTGTACATTAAAGGAAGGATCGAGAGACAAAGTTAACTGCAGTATTGTGCAAAAGTGTGTGCGCGTGTGTGTGTGTGTGAGAGTGAGTGTGTGTTTAATGGGCTGCTCGAGCCACGTGCTGATCAACAGGATGGGGCCTCCCCTCTGCGTAGAGAGGGATTCTGTTTGCTCAGACAGTTGCCTGGCAACCTGACGTCATAAGTTTGCAGCAAGGAGATGAAATGAAAGCGGTAATGGGTTTGTGTGTATCAGTGTGTGTGTATACATCAGTGCATTAGGGATGTGTGTTTGTACCAGTCCACAAGAAAGCAAACCATAATGAAACAGCATTCTCATATTTCATTAAATCGGATGCATGTAAACATAAAATATGTAATAGAATGAGAGGTACACACACGCACATTTCAAAAGGTAAACTGATTTCAAATTTCTCCATTCATGTCAATGAAAAATCCTACTGGACCAGGTACAGTACACTATGAATATATAATAAAAGATGGACAACTTACTGTAGATGTTAAAAAGCAAATCATTAACGACATGAAGGTTTATACATCTAACAAAATTCTTAAGTGTAAATCAATAGTTTAGAAAATAAAAGATTCCACTACCCATTTATGAAATGGTCTCTAGATTGACTCCTGTCTTTAGACGCCATAAATTACTGAGATTGTCAGAGCTGTGGTGCTTAGACCTCGGGACACATACAGGAGCTTGTGGTTCATGGGAAACTAGTTTCATGTCCTGATCCCATTCACCCTTTCTCAGCCCAATATTCCAGTCAGCACTAAACAACTATCCCTGAAAAAATAAATGTGAACACTGCCCCCAAAATTAAACCTGTTCCATATTTTTATTGCACTAGTTACATTTGAAACTCCGTGGTTTGATTTCTATGTATTTTGTGGCATATTCAACATAGGCTATTTCTACTAAACAATTTGATCTGAACTCAACTATTTTCTGCTTGTCCAATCAGTCTTGTGTTACTAGCCCTACAACAAAAGTTATACATTTTAATTTTAGCAGCATAATTGATGCATCAGGGGAAAGGTTTTGTTTCTTAATTAATAATACTGATTAGAAAACAAAAAGTGTTTTTACTTTGCAGTAATAACTGTAATTCATACAATGCTTCCAAGTCTATCACACATCATTTTCACAATCAAATCTATGTACAGTTGTGGCAAGCAGGACGAGGCCGAGGGCCGTAGGACGGCACGAAGCCTGTGGTGTGATTACATGCTGCATTGGTCTCGTATCTCTCACAGAGGAGCTTTGGACGCATACAAGAAGGAGCGACAACAGTAATGGACGAGAGAGGACCAGGCCTAGACTTTATGTTGTGTTTTGTCATTTTACACTTGACCTACTTACAGTATGCACCGCTCATCTCCTGTCTCTATCTGTTGTGGATCTCGATGAACACGTGCCCCTCTCTACAACAGTATTTCAGAAAGCTATGATGTCTTGATTTTTTAGCAGCTGTTACTCCTTCAGAAATCATTCTAATTTGCTGATTCGATGCTCAAGAAACATGTCTTATTATACACATTGAAAACATTGTGTTAATAGTTTTTGTGGAAACCATGCTACATTTCTTTCTTTTTTTCTTCGAGATTTTTGGATGAACAGAAAGTTCAAAGGAACAGCATTTATTTGAAATACAAAATATTGTAACATAAATGTCTTTACTGTTGACCAATTTAATGCACCCTTGCTGAATTAAAGTATTAATCTTAAAAAAAAAAAATCTACAGCGTACAATAATGTTTTCAGGGCATAAACATGGCCAATTAACACAAGATATAGTAAAATGCACTGTTCGACCAATATGTTTGAAATCTCTGTCATGCTGAACCCTTACTGTTCAGCATCGAGCTCTCAAGCTCTCAAGCTCAGACAACTTCCTCTAGATCTGCAGCAGGAACAAGGTCTAGACTGGGACAGAGCATGTTGTCCAGCAAAAGGCTTGTACAGTGAACACAGATCTTATCCAGAGATATTTTGCCTCTTAGTGCCATTAAACAGTATGAGCCTCATTATTCTCTCTCTCCATCCGCTCTCTCATGTCTAGCAGTGAAGAAATGCACGTACCCTATTCCATTTGCCTCTCTGTCTCCAACTGACACGCCATTATCCTCCAGCCCTGGAGTATTTATACCATTCCCTCACATCTATATTATCTTTCTCTCCATTTCTCTCTCTTCCTCCCCCACTTTTCTCCAAACTACTTGCTCGGTCCATGATTCATCTCCTTTTCATGTAGAATTTATGAGACCATTCTTTAACATGTACCTCTTTATCTGACCCTTTCTCAGATCCATTATTAAACTCTTTCTACATAGCCCACAGATAGTTTCGCTATGTAGTACTGGGGAAGGTGAAAACTATTTACACTGTGCCTTTGTAATGTGGGTGCAACTGACATAACAGTTTCAGCATGACAGAGATGTAATGGACTCCTGCACAGCCCACAATGGAAAAGAACTTCACGGATCAAAAAGTAGCGAAAAGATAAACCAAAATCTCAGTGATCGTCGGTTGAGCTTTGACAGTGCTATAGTATGAGCAACTTTCTCTTATTTCCTGCCCTGTTTATAACATCCCTTCCCACTCTGCCCCAGAAACAGAGTTTCCAGTAACCTTATTAATCATATTTGGACCATTCAGTAAAGTACCAAAGGAAATTATTATTAACGTAATTAGCAATAAAAATCCACTTGCACCCGCCTTCTTTAAGTCCTGTCACGACCTTCCTCCCACTGAACATGAAATGCTTTAACAAAACTCAAACAGTGTGCTAATATTATATTCATTGCCAAATAGATATTTCATGAAAGTCTTGCTCATCATCTGATCTGAATCATTGCTGTAAATATCTCTGTATAATTTATAATTGGTTACATTCAACTTTTCTGTTTCCATTCATTAGGTTTTATGTCTTTCATGCAAACATGCCTAAACAACTCTAAGCCATGCAGTAACTCTCAAAACCATACAATGTCTATAAACAAGACAAATTTACATCTCACATTAATGGGATTTTAGTGAGAGATGGAACTTGAAGCGGAGTACTACTGCATTATTATGTGAAATTATCCAGATCTACAAGCCTCTAAGTCCACATGCTTGACACTTTAAATGCCTCATGCTTTTTCAATTAGACATTTCAAAATACTATTACACAGTAAGAGATGTTCTTATTCATGGTACTGTGCCTAAGAACATTAGTTATGAAAACAACTGTTTTATTTATTCTAAACTAATGAAATTCGGTGCTAGCTAGCTAGTTCCACGCTGGCTAGTCAGCCAAATTGGTTTTGCCGTGTAGTGAAGAGTCACTTAGAATAACTGTCTGCAGCTGTGTTTGTTTCACACACACGCACACAAACACATGTTTTGTATCACGATGAAGACCTCCCTTTTGACTTTTCATTGTACCTAAATAAAGCTGCTACTATGGACTAACCCAAACAAACCGTAACATTGTTTTAGGCATTTAACATGAAAATAGTTATTACCTTTATGGTTCATTCTATAAAGCAGAGACCATCGTATAAGTTTACATTTACATTTAATCATTTAGCAGACACTTTTATCCAAAGCAACTAACAAATGAGGAGAGGCAATCAAACCTACAATAGGGCAACAATCAGTATGCAAGAACTGTGACCAGTCCCAGTTAGTATAGCACATTACACGTAGCAAGGTTGTTGTTTATTTATTTATTTATTTATTTTTTATTTTTTAAATAGTAGATAGACACAATAGTAAGTGTTAATCGGTTATGGTTGAAGATAAAGATTCTTCTTCAGCCATTTCATGAAAATGGCTAAAGACTCTAAATGGCAGCTCGGGTTGAGTTAGGCAGGTCATTCCACCAACTTGTCATTCAAGGTAAAGGTCCGTGGAAGTGATTTTGTCCCTTTCATCCCTTTTTGGGAAGGCACCACATGTTGTCACAGGATCCTTCAGAAATCATTCTAATATGCTGATTGGTGCATATTATTATTATATTAGTTATCAATGTTGAAAAGAGTTCCGCAACATACTATTTTTTGTGAGACAGTGGCTGTGATGAATGAAAAATTCTAAACAGCTGGGATAGAGAGGTTAGTGAGGGGCACAGAATCATCAAAATCCCAGCTTCCATAAACACAGACTGCTCTAGAATTAAACAGCATGGCTGGGCCGCAGAAGTCACAGTCCATTCAGAGCCAACAGCAGTGCTACCATGCGCAGCCCGTTTCACTAACCCACACCCAGCTGCTTGTCACAGTCTTAAGTATGATAAGGTATGGTGTAATATTTTTGTAATATTCTCCGAAGAACTCTGTGGTCTGGCGTGCAGCCGGAAGAAAGAGCTCTGACAGTGGATGAGAGTGGCAGCTAAAGATGTCACACCATCAAGGGATGAGGCTGGAAGGGACCTGATAATGCCATTTCAATGACAGGAACTGCTGGCCTTTCACATGAAACTCCCAGATGTGCTCAGAAAGAAATAAGAAGGGCCAAAAAATTAACCGTTTATTTATGCAGTACAAATGTTGTTGTAGATTGTCAACCTGATAATAGACTTGTGCTTACACAACTATACTGATGTATGTTCAAGAACTTAAAAGCAGTTTATATTTATTTCGCCACACATATTAATAGATTACAATGTGTGCATGAGAAACATAGGTGTAAGGAGGTGTTGTTGTGTGTAGCACACATTAAAAAAAGCCATCAAATTTATTTCTCAAATTTACTACTCTCAATATATAAAGTTTTTAGAATTATTTTGTAATGCATAAAGTTTTATTTACAATATTACATTTTTCCTCATATATGCCATGTTATAATATTTTAACAGCAATGTTCTATTTCATGTTAAATCTTATACATTTAGTTTCTAATACCTCATTATAACAACAAATTTAACCTATGACTAACTGCTGAAGAAAATGGTGGAAAAACTTGGTGATCAGTTCAGTATTATTTTAATATTATTTATACAGTATTTAAGATTTAAAGTTATTTAATTAAATATTTCTATTTGACACAATTGATTTTTTACTTAAGTCTTAGTAATTTTAGTAGGCCTACACTTCATTTATCTCAGTTTCCAATAGGGCTGGCTATCGATTCAGATGTTCCAATTCTATTCCGATTCCAGATTCAACTCAATGAATAAGGATTCAATACACATCCCATATTTATAAAAAAAGAACAGAACATAAGTGGTTAATTAATAAAGAGAAATTGTATATTAAACTAAGAGCGACCTGTATAATAAACTCTTTTTATTTTAGGTACACTTGGGTACATCAAAACAGAACCCAACTCTATATTTCAAATGCAGAAAATGACTAGACATGGTTTTGATGCAAGATGAAAAATTGATGCTAAAAATTGGACAAGTCAGAACAGTTGCATGCCTTAAGCAAACAAGATCAGGTTATATTATGTCACAGCATTAGCTGTAACATGGATCCTGCAAGCCAATTAACAGTGTAGGAAAACTGACCTTTTACTTTTATTTAGAATTAAAATGTACACTTTATCTAATAAATTCATACACATTTTTTATCGGCATGATATACCATTTTCTCTTACAACTCAATGTTTTCAGTGGATCTATGAATATCTATATACAGCAGGACTCATGCTCTGTCCACAAACCAGCGGCCCATCCCCTTTTATAATTTAAGGCCACAGAAGAGCTGCAGAAGGAACAGTGGAACAAATCAGAAAGAATAAAAGGTAAGTATCTCACACACTACTTAAGTAGAAATGTTGTCTGATTGTTAGATGCACTGAGGGCATTTAGGCATGGATCTTCTTCTGGGTCTGTTTAGGCATTGCTGTCTGGGTAAAGATATTTTTTTCCTATTGATTTTGCACAGAAGCAGAATCAGCGTAGCATGTCCAGGCCTAAAGAGCAGACAGGAGCATTAACAGTAACTCCCAACTCAAAACTGAAAATTGTGCTTACTTCATTGTTGTGACTCTATCTAATGCATTTACATGACATGCCTTTTCGAGTTATCTTTTCTCACATCAAAAACAACTTTGAAAACGCTTTAAGTGCTTGTTCCCACAATGCAATTCTTTACAATGTTCACAAATATAATTACTTACAGCTGTATTTACCACTTATGCATTAGTAAAGTGTGGGACAGAACAGATATTTAGCATGGTATCCTTAATGGTCCAAAACAATGTAATGGCTGATGAAACAGTATAAGGAAAGAGAATTAGACATGCACTGTTGAAATTAAGCAATGGTAAATGGGCATGCATTTAACGATCAATTTCAAAACACAAATTTACCCTTATTTAGGCATGCAAGGTTCTTTTCCGGCTGCACCACGTCAGAAAATCTATATAAACAGTTTCTTTTCAAAGCATTTTTTTTCTTTATCAAAAGTTTATATGATGTATAAATCAATTTTAATTTGGAGGCCGAACACCCATTTATTATTATTATTACTACTATTATTATTGATGTTGTTGTTGTTGCAGGAACGATAAAGTAAATGACAATAACATGAAGTACCTACTTTGAAATTGGAAGAAGAAAGACACTAATGTACAGAAATCCACAGCTCTATGTTGTAATGCGTGCGTGCCAACAATTATTCAAAATAAAACCACATGCATAATTCCCTTTTTATTTATTTAAAAAAGTTTCCCACTAACAGACAAAGACCCTAAAGAGCCTCGGTGTGTCTCCCATTACGTGTACACATTCTACATACTTCAAGTAAGGACACCAGGACAAAACACTGCGCTTCTCTACCAGACAGAAACATATTCATCTACACAAGACCGGCATAGTAAAGATGCGAGACAAGCCAAAGAAAACAGTAAGAGTGTTTATTCAGGCTCTCCTTTATCGTAGCCTACATTAAGATACTTTGTGGCTGACTGCTGCTTTTGACCTTGGGTAAAGTCTCATGAGCAATATTTTCTCTTTCTTTATATACTCAGTGTTTCTTTTTATAATGACTGAGAGCATGTCTAATTACTGAGTAAAACATTGAAAACATGCACACAAGCATTCGGCATGCCCTCTCTGAGGACTGAAAACATGAATCGCGTCTTCAAGCAGCTATAGAGAAAAAGCTCAAAGCCTCTACCAATGAAAACACACACACACGCACACAACGCTCAAGCTGTTCCTGCTTCAGAGATCCTGTTGAGACATGAAAACCCAGTGCCTTTGGTGATTACATGATGAGCTTTAATTAAGCAAGCTGATTGGATATTTACCAGCATCTCCCGACCACATGATAGCACAGGTTTGTGAAGAGAATGAATCATCGCACACATCAAAATTGATTGCATTCCCTCACAACAGAGATTGTGGGCCACCCCAGGGCATTACGAAAGATGCCAAACAAACCCGGTCAAATAGTCGAGCTGAATTTCCCCCCATATCAAAAGAATCCATCCACAAGCCATCTATCCATCATCCAACTCTATTGATCTCTCAGCTGAATGTGAAATATAAACACTATCAGCACTCAGCTCTGACATGGCAGACAAACTATGACAATGTAGACAATAACAAAAGCACTAAGCAGGCAACATCCTACACGTGAACTCAACAAAGCACAGGAAACACCTAAAATCCCCTCCTGCAAGATGATGAAGATGGTGCAAATGAGAAAAAAAAAATAAAATCCACAGAAAGCACAGCAATTAATTCAGACTCACAAGTTAAAAAGCCTTGATAAATGTGCATGTTTTTGGTGTGACAGTTTCTGATCTGCAGGCTTCCGTTGCTGACCGACAGAACCATAGAGAACAAAACCATGGAAGAAAAAAAGGGTCACTGCCTAGGCAGACGGCATTTATCGCTACGTGCACAGAGAAAACACATGAGAGCGCAGAGAACAGATGTGCGTGAGAGAAAGAAAGACAAATCTTACCCTATACCTCTGCTTGTTCATGTGATGGTGCTCAGAGCACAGACTGCTCACAAACAAAATGCTTTTTTGAGCTCAGTCAGCGGCAGAAACATCCCTCCCCTCCTCTATGAATTAATTAAACATTCTCTCGCCCTCTCTCTCTCTCTCTCTCTCTCTCTCTCTCTCTCTCGCTGCCTCTTGTGATTATCCTTCAGTGTTGCATGCAATGCACTCCTTTGGCTGTAGCAGATGAAAATGTCCCTGCACTTCTTTCTCTGACAGCCTGTTTACAGAGCGCTCTGCTGTCGTTCTGTCTCTCTCTCGCTCTCTCACTCTCACTCTGCACACACTCTCTCATCAACAGTGCAATATCAAAGTGCTTCTCATAGGACCAGCCCTCCCCCTTGCGAGCAACCCTAACCACCACAGTTAGTGCCCCTTACTATAAAGTGTCACCACAGAACCTAAAATTATTTCTGCTATAAAGCCTTTTTGGACATAAAAGAAATCATCTATGTTACGTATGGTAACTCTCGTTCCCCAAGGAGGGAATGGAGATGTACATCAGAAGTAATTCTGACGAATGGGGATCTCACTTGAGAGCCTATCTACTTCAAGTGTAACTAAACGAGCCAGTGCACATTGGCATACGATAATTGCACTAGCTGCTGTGCATCGCGGCTTGAACATGTAATGGTCCTTCATGCTACTGGCCACTGGGGACACTGAGAATATAGAATCTACCAAATGTGTTAGGTGTTGCCCATCCGGCAGCTTTACATTTATCTGTCAGCAACCCAGGAGCCAGCACCCAGGAGGAAGCAACACTTCTAGTTTAGTGTGCTCGCAAGTAACATTGAATCTGTACATCCGCATCTGGGGAATAACTATATAATCACCTTCACGGTAGAAAACGTCCTGGTTGCGTATGCAACCCACCGTTCCCTGAAGTAGGGAACAGAGGATGTAGTCGACTGAATGGGGATCACGCCAGGGAGCCAATCATCTTCGAGTACTATTGAACGAGCCAATGGGACTTAGCATGCGTGATAGGCCTGGCTTCGGACGTTCCGCCACGTCCGTTGCCGAAGGGTATGGAGGAACTCAACAGGGTTCGGCAAAAAAGGGGAACTCAGCTGGAACAAAAAATGCGCATATGACCAGTCCATAGGAGGGGAATGGCGCAGCAAGCTGACACAACCTATAGGTGAGTGTATGTCTAGGCCTATTTAGAGTGCTGAGATGTTATGATTTTACAGAGGACTTATTTTATTTCTTTGTTCCAACTTCCAAGTGGCCTATAGCCTATGTTAGTCATGAATAAATGATGTTAAAAATGTATTTAAATGACTCATTCTTGACAAAAGGCCAAAGAGCTGTGTGTGCGCATATTTGAATAATGTCGGGCTGTAAACGGGTTGATTGTCAATCAAAATGTACTTGTCAGGCTCTTGCCTTGTCAGGGCTAACTTTTAAGGCCTGATTACAGCTCTATCCACTCGGCCAGGTGATAACACATCTGGCATTATAATCTTGAACGGGAGCTTGTGCAGGGCCTGATTCAAGGTTCGCAGGTCCAAGATCGGTCCTAACCCACCACCTTTCTTGGGTATAATGAAGTAGGGGCTGTAGAACCCTGTCCCCATACTGGCTGGTGGGACTTAGCTCGATCGCGTCTTTCAACCAGTAGGACATCGATCTCTGCCCGCAAGACAGAACTGAATTTGGGTAGCCGCCGGGCGAACTGATCGCTGCCATCCGCACCCTCGTGACCCAGAGATGAAAGAAATTGCTCTTTTATTGAAAAGGTGGGTACCGCTGGACTCTGGGGAGCCAATAAGAACAGTTCTATTTCCAAACATGACTGGGCAGACTCCAGTTTTGCTCTTTTCTATTTTATAATAAATAACTACAATGCTATACAACGCTGCTCATTCTGTATAGGCAAATATAACCACAAAACATCATCAAGTTGAAATTATCTGCCACAATCTTAAAGTTTATAATAATTGAGATCACTCAAATTTACCACTGTGACTTCTAGGCGGGTGTCATGAGTCTGGTGGTCACAATACCGTTCCTTCTACATTTCAGAACCATTATTCATAAACAGAATGAGATCAGCACTTAACAACTTATGATGCTTACTTAAATCGAGGATGACTGCAGACTATTTGAAAAAGAAATCATTAAAGACCCCATGAAGGTTTTGTGGTCATGTCTGTCGGCTTTGAGGTCATGTACAATGTCCAATCCAGTAATACAATCTGCAAATCTACTAGCGAAGAGCAAATCATGGTTTATGGTGCTAAAGAGGGGTGCACCGTTTGTTGACAAAATAACTACAGAAAAATCCCTTCGAACTTCCTGATTCAAAAGTAAATATATGTCAACAGAAAAAGACAATAGTGCTTGTTGAACAATTTCAAGGGAGCTTTAAGAACATGTGATATAAAACCACAAAAACTATTATAAATAACTAATAAGTTAAGAATAAGTAACTGTAAGAGAGTCACAAAGCTTTTAGCACACATAAATCCGAGCAGACAGAAAATATGTATTTTATATAAAACACATATCAATTTTTGCATCAATATCTAAAAATATACATGCACGTTCATATAAGTAGGAGTAATAGTTAGAAACTCAATGAATCTTCTTTAATGTCACATGATTAGGATGATATAATGGTCCCTCAAAGGACGATGGGATGAGGCCAGTGCTTATCAACCGAATAGGGAATTAATCTGTTGCACCATCGCTCCATCACCTAATTTGAGAAGCAGAGAAAGGGACAGATATAGCCCGGGAGTGCTCCTCCCCTGCTCCTGTGATCAAAAGCAGACTGTTTTTGTCTGGCCTGACTTTCACCTAGGTATGACATGCATTTTCCCATGCATTTACTCTAAAAAAAACCTTTTTAGGTAAGTGGTTTCAATCAGCTGACCCTGAAGCATCCAGCCTGTTGAGATACTACAGTTGAAGGAACAAGGAGAAAAGATCACACTCTTGCCATTGACAAAAAATAGTCTCAAAGATACGGCTGTCCTTAACGTGATAATTTTAGAATGGTAAGCTGGCCATCTTGTGCATATAGAAATAAGTGTTCAGGAAATATGTAGGAGCGTCAACGTGAGGAGACGTCTGTTTTCAGAGTGTTGAAGGTAACAGAGAAGAAATACGCCATCTACATACAGTATCTCTTACTAATGCGCAACAGCACAGAAAGACTATACATAAAAACCCACAAAGTGTGGTGAATTTACATGGTGAAACAGACTACACACAATATGTTTGAAAAGGCAAGAGAAATGAAACAGTGAGAGGAAAATGTATATAGTTCTAGGGGGCTGCGTAACATGTCTGTTCTTTCTCTCTGTCTTTCTCTTGTGCTGTCTCTCTTTCTGATGGGACTTTCCCTTTTTTCTGTTAGAGATGGAGGCGTTGCCTTGTGCCAGCAGAGCGTATGCTTTCACTTCCTGTCCCTATCTTATTGTATTCTTTGTTTGAGATATGAGCAAAAACTTTTATGAACCAACATGCATTTGATTCTACATGAAAAAGACCTCATTTACTCAAAATATTCTCAACCTACTATCTATACTAGGTTATATCTACTTGCTGTGACAGAAAATGGCATTTACTTTTGTATCCAGCACTGAGTTGAGACTGACAGCGTGACCCTGCTGTAGAGACTCTATATATGGACGTCTCTATATATGGAAGTCAGCAGGGTAAAGGGGACAGAGACCCTCACACAGTGTCCAAAAGAACAAGAAAGAGCCTGGAGGGTGGGATTCACATGCTATTTTCAACCCTCTAGCTGTCCCATCTCCCCAGTGAGCGGAAACACTGTCCTTTGTGCCTAACCTCAAAGCCCACTGGGACCGTTCACCTCATTATCATCATGAGTGAGAGCACCAGGGGCCTTTATTTTTTCCTCATTTACTTTGCAACGATGCATGAACCAGACAGTCTGCAGTAGAGCAATGCATGGCCAAAAGTATTGGCAATGACTTAAATCTTGTGTTTTGCAAAGTTTGCTGCTTCAGTTGTGGTGATGATTCAAAGTGCTTCTAGATTATTGCTCAGAGGGATTAGATGCATTTTAAATAATTACAAAAAGCTTTTTAAAAAATGTACTTTATCAAAAAATTATTTTTATTTATTTTTTATGCCCTGATATAAAATTACCAACTAACATTTTTTATCACTAGAAGGAGAGAGATTCAACATGCTTTAGGATGTCTCAGTGTCCAGCAAGCGCCAGGACTGTCTTCTATGCCAGACTGATTTCATGAAATGGCATACAAATGACACGCCAATTCGTATTTCCATTTATAAGTCTTCCCCTACCATCCTAGGGAAAAAAAAAAAAAATATTGCTCTCCAGATGTAGATCTAGATTTTGCTTCGTTTCACTCAGACATTTAACGGCATGTACACGCAGAATCACTGGGACATTTAACGGCGTACACATAGATGCATAGACGCGGATAACTCAAAATGACACGCCACTTGACTTGAAAGTGGTGTATATGTTTATGTAAAAGTCATGATGTCATGTTGTCTACGCAATCATGTCTCCAGCTTGCTCAAAATCGGCAGCAGGTGGCTATGAGTGCATCTGCGCGCACTGTGAGGCCAAGACTTTTGGACATTGGCCTTGTGTCAAGAAGGGCAGCAAAGAAGCCACTTCTTTCCAAAAAAAGTTCTGCAGGAAGTACAAGGACTGAACAGCATGATGGATGAAGCTCCCTTCCTACTATGTGGTACATCTGGAAAATCACCTAAATCTCTGCCATGATTAAAAAAATGGTATCAAAATGTCCTGCAAAAGTAACTTCTCCCAATGATCTCAATTTAGTGAGGATACATGTATTTTCCGGCATGATAGAGTATCTGACTTTATTCACTCGTGCTGATGTCATTTCAAACCTGCATGTGTGAAACTCAGAAGAAATAGAATGTTCTAGTCACTCTTTTCCATGCAATTAAAATGAAAGAAGTATGAGGATTTACACCTTAAACTCTACATTTAG
Organism: Cyprinella venusta; assembly: GCA_038021265.1. NCBI lineage: Eukaryota > Metazoa > Chordata > Actinopteri > Cypriniformes > Leuciscidae > Cyprinella > Cyprinella venusta. The sequence goes on from CM075867.1 coordinate 24,517,917, forward strand.
AAGACTAGGCCACTTTTATGATACTTTCACAGATTTTTTAAGGAAAATGCGGCTGAAGCATTGAAAGAGCTATAACACCATTAACATTTTGTAGCCCTCAATTGGCTCATGGGGTCTATACGACCACAATCAAATTTTACTTAATAAAAAAAAGGTTCCCTTCATCTCAGTGGAATAAGATTTTGTGACTTTTCATACATTATCTATCTATACACACATAAAAAGCTTGATTGAACTGCTTTTTCTGAAGGTATGTAAAAAAAAATGTTTACACTTCTGGTCTTCGGAGTCAATATGACCCAACATTGAAATGAATGGGAAATGTGAAAAAATAAATAAATATATTTTCTTCACGTGTCAAAAAAAAAAAATCCAGCATAGATCTAAAATTTTTTACTCAGAAATGAAGGCCTACTAGAGCATAAATGCAATGTATCATAAAAAATCTCCAAAATATATATCTCCACATATATATATATATATCTCAAACACAGCATTAATGAATAGATGAGAAGTAAACAAAATAAATGATATATTATTTGTATGATTAAAAATGTATATTTTTTTGTAAAATTACTCAATCAATTGTTGGGGTCGTAGACCCTGAAGCCCAGAAGTGTAAACAGGAAACGAAGACCATTTGAAGGTTAAAGAAACTAATTATTTTATTTAGCAAGGAAGCATTAAACTAAAATTGACAGTAAAGACGAGAGATGAGTCAAAACGATACTGCTGCTGCTAATAGGCTTTGGAAATTTTAGTCCACATGTACATGTATTTGTTTGCACATTGATGTTTTGCTTTATATTTTTAGAAAATGTTGCATTTAAAAAAAAATGTATTTTGAAAAGTGTATATCAGGAAAAAGAAAAAAAAAACATTTTATCTCAGTAAATGTTTTTTTTTTTTTTTTTTTTTTTTTTTTTTCCTGAGTGTCACTCATGGCAGGCTCAGTAAAATGTCCAGTTACAATTTATTTTAAGTGGTCCGTGTTAGTGCAATTATACATTTGGGTACTGAATATTAATAATTAACTACATGTACTAACTATAGGGTTAGGATTAGTGTTAGTCACATGTAATTATGTATAATTTATAATTATTAATACGGTAACAAGTAACATTGTTACATACCAACTGTCCATTTGGAAGACCGATTACACCAAATTGTAATTAGATTTTTTTTTTTTTTTTTTTTTTTACAGGACTCGAGGTTCAGTTCATGGAGTATTGCATGTTGCAACAACAGGAAGTCAAAATTTCCCAATACAGCATCTGTATCCAACTGTAATCCAATTAAAGTGTAAACAATCCAGCACATAGTAATTCCAAATTTCCGCAATCAGTAGCTACAGATGTGGAAATAAAAAGACAGATTAGGAATGTCCAAAATGCTGTGCTGTCTTGTCATTTTTTTCTCTCTTTGAGTTGTAAATGAAGGGAGTGGGGAAAAGCACCAGATATATGACCACCACCAACGGGTGCAGTGGACAAACAGTTCTGCATTAATGCACATCCTAGTCTGTGACAGACAACCATGTGGCTCCATTAAATCTCCACCCCTTAATGAGATCCAAAGCTACATCACTGGGCTGGCAGGCTCATCCCCAGAGACACCAGGACAGGAAGAGGAGATGGAGAAGATGTGATGAAGAAGCACAGCACAAAACAACTTAAAAAACCTGACAAGCTTAAATTTCACAAAAACAACAGACTTATTCAAGGACATTATAATTGTAATTTTTGGCTCACATCAACCAGATAAAAAAATAGGTTTTCGAAATAAGTTGCAAAAACAGATTATCATACATTCTTTTTGAATTAGCAACAGGCACTTACGTGCAGATAAATCAGTAATAGCTTTAAAGTGATAAAGCGGTCTAAGGCACTTATGATCAAACACATTCACTGGTAAGATGGTTACTAAGAGAGATTTGCTCAAACACAAAGAAGTGCAATACATTTTCACACATGCAGCCTGATACTGCATGTTACTGACACCCACCCACCCACACATGCATTAAGGTCACACATACGCACACAAGGTGAACAATTTACTGTGTCTTATCCTTTTCTCACACAGGACAACACTAAAAGAACTGACTGGCTTTCTATTGTGTACCACCTTTATTATTATAGTTATTGTGCATAGTATCAGTAAGTGGATTGGTATTAAGAGAATAAATATGCATTTATAAGCTCTAAAACTTACAGGCACCCAATAATATTTCCTGTCATACCTGAAACATTTTCACTGTGTTTTGTATAGTGAACCAATCTATAGTCAACAAAAGTCAAAAGCAATATGCCATCGGAATGCATTATAGTGATTTTATTGTGTAAAGGGTAAATTGTATTCAAAAGAAAAAACTCAATTGTAATAATAATATTATTAGGTTAGTATATATTATTATTATTATTATTATAAGTTACAGTTAATTATGTGGTTGCTAAGCAACAAAGAATATAAACTGTGGAGGCACAGGTGTGTTGTCAACCACATAATATGTGGCTTAACCAATCAGAATTTAGTTCTATTTTAAAAACAATTCACTAAATGCTTAAAACAATAACTCTTTGCACAAACCACAGTTTGAGGACAGAAACTTCCTGCACTTGTAACACTGACAAAGACAGGTTTAAATCCTCAGCTCAATTTTTTTTTTTTTAACCACAGTCATGCACACATTTGCAAAGAGATAGAGCTCTGGCTTCCTCTGCAGGGACCTCCTGCTCTCACTTCAGCATTTCCTTTGATGTAAGCAACGGCACTAACTTTACGTGAGTGAGTAGAAACACGGCCATCCAGTTTTCAGTTGTGACATTATATGGCTTCCATGTACTTCATTATAAACAGGTGCCTGGAATAACACCAGCACAGCACTGACAGGGAATCTATCATGCACATCTGCCCTGACTTGAGAATCAATATCTTTGGAAGCCTCTTGATGAATGGTTAACATTAACGTTACTATGCACACAGTACATTTGCTACCACCTCTATTAGCATGCAAATGCAGATGGAGTATCCTACCTTCAAGAAGCAAGGGAATAACTCTCAGTTTCCTTTTAACCCTGGGACTGAATGCCATAAGACATGACAGTAAATCACAAATATTTATAGAGGCAAATGTTGAAATTATGCTTAAGACCGGACAAAATTAGTAAAAAAAAAAAAAAATTCTTTAAGTTGATAGATGAAGATGATTCACATTTTCTTAAAGCAAAAAAAAAAGTAAAATAAATAAATAATGGGGAAGAAATGACCAAAAAATGTATTCTACCGTTAAATTTTAATTTCGACCGTAATTTAACCGTAGCGAGCTGTCTTGCTTATGTGTCAGCTTTTAATAATTCAGCATTAGGTTTAAATAATTAAATTTTGATTTAAAAAGCAGATATTGCATTTGAAAATTTAAAGACATGAGAAATGAATGCAGCTGGGGCTCTGAATTTATGCTTAATGTTGCTGAATGCAACATTTGACAAATACACAATCAAACTTTAATTACCTAAAAACTGTGAGACTTAGGGTTTTAAAACAGAATAGTACATTATAAACTGCTTATCGTTTCAATCCCACTTTATGCAGTCTAACACATCAGCAAGAAGGTCCTGATTACAATTCAAAAATCAATATTTTGCCCTAAAAAGATTACACACGAGGGACTATTAGGTTGCTATAAATACACTGGAGAGTTCATCCTTCAGTGATAAGCACTGTTTGCTTTCACAATAAAACAAACAGGGCTCGATGAGCTCCAGCACATTATTACTTTTCAACAGATGCGTCATTTTACTGCTTGCCTCAAGCCACAGCTTCTCTGTTTGCTCACAATCACATGGACCCGTCAAGTAATTGATTTTACTTTGAGAAGAGCGCCAAGTGGATGTTTTTCTTTAACCCTTATGAGAGGTCTGATGGAACTCGTGATAATTGAGATCATACAGCTGCAAAAAAAGGAAAAAAAATCTACATTGGGGAAATAATATGTAAAGCATCAGCCATGAGAATAATCTGGGGTAAACGAGCAATGGATGGGAAGAAGGAGAGATGAAGGGGTTCGAGGCAGCAGGCGGCAAAGAGCGATCTGACTCAGCCTGCTTGTGAGGGTGGGTGTAAAAAACAGGGTTTTCAGTGGGACAAAAACCACTGACACCTAATCATTACACCCACCAATGACAGATATGCTATTACTGAGGGTGGAAATAATTAAGTGAAGTCGCAAGTCAAGGAATGCAATTTGGGAATAGCTTTTCAAAGAGCAGGTTGCCTTGTGCCTGTGGAGGGGCAGCGGAGGTGGTACTTCCCCTGTGGTGTACAGCGATACATTACTGTGTCACATTCTAAATGTGGACAAGAGAGAGGCAAACCATACTGCTTTTTGATGTTTTGCCATTGAGAAACTTTTGAATTGTTCTCTCACAAAAACAAGCTGTGTTGAGTGGACCTGCATTTTATGTCCTTGTTGTATCATGCATTTTTAATGAACTGCATCATTGTTTAATACAGTACGCTCCTCTTTCTGCTTCCATGGAAATATCATATTTTTCTTTCAATTGTCTTAAAGAAGGTAAATTAATTATTAAGTTCAGTTGGCTGTGATCAGGCATTTTTTTTTTTCACATGTCCAGTGTCCAAAACAAAATTTACGTTTTAAACTTAAATATTCTTAAATGTTCATTTTATATCCTTTTAGATCATTTGCTATACTTAGCTGGTTTGAAATGGTCTCACAGCCAGATTTAGCTGGTGGTTCTCCCAGCCTGGTCAGCTGAAAGGTTGCCAAAACCGCTTTAGTAACTGACCAGCTAAGACCAGAAAACCAACCAGACAAGGTTGGATTAAGAATTTCTTACAATGTTTTCTTAGTTGTGCTACTCTGAAAGTATTGTTAATCTCTCTATTGCTACCACAGAGAAACATAACATCAACACCAGGGTATCAAAGGCTTATTTAAATAGGTTGGTAACTTAGATAATTTAACTAGATTTAAATAATTGGTAATTTAATTTCCAATGATGGCATCGTCACTCACATGCTTGAGAAACTTGCATTCAATAAGATGACCAGTACAGCAGTACCTTCCATGGTGAGTAAAAAAAAGTAACAAAGTAATTATTTAACTTGATCCCTAACAAGCAACATTAAGATCTCTGAAACAATCTGTACAGTAAAAGATCATAGCTGAGTGTGCTAAACTACCATATTGGTTAATGTAGCTCAAGCCACATTTTCTCTTGTGCTGAGTGATATTGATTACTACACCATCTGGCTTAATATGAAGCCAAGGCTGGAAAAGACCAAAGAAATGTGTAATAATAAAGAACAGAATGTTCATGTAAGCTAATGAGCATGAGCTGCATATAACATCAGAACATTTCCTAAAAACATTTCCTTCACTTTCCCCTCTCTGTAGATATATTCCAGCTGTCCCTGTGTAAAACTACACCTTGGACACCTCTCCTCCCTGTAAATACGGTGCTAATGTGATTAGCATGCCTCTAGGGCTCATTACAGAAAACATAATTAGCAGTCAGAGGATGAATAAAAGGCAACCTCCATCCAAAAGATCCAAGATGTTTTCATGGTTTCATATTTACATGTTTTACCAAGCAGCAAATTCATTTAAAAATTGTTGCCGATCAATAAAGCTCAGATTTTAATGTAAATGAAAAGGAGAGGGAAAAGAGACAGAACGAAGGCCACTAACCCCAATGACATGTCTTGGCAGTGACATCAGCAGCTTGCTGTCACCATAGCGATGGAAACCTCCAAGAGAATAGAGAGACCTGGAATGATAGTAAACATCTCAATGGAAAATAGCATAACCTTGTCCCCTCGGTCAGTTGACATGTATTTTGGTCTACACAGCATTATTCTTCGAAAAGTGTTATATTGTTAGTATTGTTTTCCACTTGACCAAACCACTTTACGACCACAACTTTAATGTGCACTTTGGTTTTCACCATTATGATGTAATATTGGTGGGTATCATTGAATTTCAGTATTTGTTTAAAACGTACAGTCGTTAAATTGAAAAAATGCTGACTCAAGTTGCAACTCACTTGTATTTTTTTTTTCCATAGGTGAGTGAATCAATAAAAACATAATAACAATGTAAATGCAGGCTTATTGCTTAGTCTAGTGTTGTGGGGGAATTTTCTCAATGCTGCAAGAAACTCTAACCCTCACATTTTTTAGTAAAAAACAAACTATTCTATTTGGATCAAAAATAAACTTTGCATTTCTATGGCATTTGTTGGCAGAAAGCGCCCGGGAAATTAATATGGATTACTATATACCTTGCTTATGTAAAACATACATTCCCCACATTGTCTGAGTTATTCTGTTGGCCTTATTTGTTTTGCAGTGATGAAGCATAAGCAGTGTGTTTGTGTGGGGAAACCTTGCCATGCTGGCATCCTCCCCCAATGTCTCAGCAGTTTTTAATTAAAATGCTCCATTTGTGCCACCTATCCTGCTTGGCTGAGAAACTATATCAAAATAAATTGCTGCCAGTGCCGTCATCTCCAGACAGATGGCCAGGGGTTTGCATTTTGCAGCCTTTTATTTAACATCAATGGGAACGAAGAAAGACATAAAAGTATCACAATCAACTTGCAGTGATGTGATTGCAGTGTCCTTGCATTTGCAATTTAACTGATGAACACCTAGCTCCATCAAATAAATAATTAATTTTTTTACATTATATAGCTAAATAATACAGTTGATGTAGGCATCAAAAAAAAAACTAAACTTGCATATTCCCTTGCACTTGCACTTGTTTTGAATGCATATAAAGCAACATTTAATATGGTGATATAAAGGTTTCTATAGCTTTTGTTCAACTACCAAATTATTTCTTGATTTGCTATATGGATATGCTTAGTAAATGTAAAACAACAACAACAAAAAAAACAATTTCACAAAATGGCAATTCATTTCTCCTTCAGTGAATAATTTTCTTGAGGTCATTTTACACAACCAAAATGCTTTTAACACATTTAGCACCTCCCCATGACATTTCTCTATTTCCCTCAATTACTTTCTCTCAACTGTCATGGCCCAATGCTGACAATGTTCAGTATTTTACATTGGTAGGTTTCCTCTCTCATTATCTCTAGACAGAAAAGGTCATTGCTTCTGTGTTGTTTTTCCTTGCACAAAGACACTTCTACAACAGTGTTGAGTGACCTACTACAACACAAACACATATGGGTTTGGTGCCTGTTGACAGCCCACACAATTAGACCCCTGTCTGCTTGACATCAAATCATCAAATATGTACGGTAGCTCACTGTGTTACATAAAAAAGACTTAACTGGTGCTTTTGATACATTTATATACTGTATACCAAAAGTACCAAAACAACTCCATTCTGCCTTTAGCACATCACTGTAAAAATGGACTGCATAGTACACAGCAGCATTTTAAATAACTTAATAATGTATTGGCGCCTATGTAATAAATTGTATGCAAATAGTTTGAAATGTAAAGGCTTCAACCAAGGTGTTTTGTAACATTTAAATGATCCGTTATAATAATAAAACAGTTCAGCAATTTAAAGTAATCATCTTTCACTGTACTTAGGGGTGCAAGCAGATGGAATTGAAATTGTTGAAATTAGTGTCAAACATAATTAAGTTATTTCCCATTCATTTTCATATACTGTGTAAATTGCTCACTAAATCTTATCAAAAAGAAATGTTATGCTTCTTAACATGCAATGGCCAGAACTGCCAAAGATATCTTTAAAAATATCTGAAAATGTTCCACTACAAATGCAAAACAATTTATAGGGTAGGTTCAAAAAAAAAAAAAAAATGAACTGAAAAAAAAAAGAAAAATGAATTTTTCTGAGTGAGGAAGCTGATATTCATATATTCCTCATATTTCCATGACAATGTGCTTAGCAAATTTAAATAGATAGTTCATCCAAAATTCATCCAAAATTCATCCATCTCTGAAAATTCTGTCATGAATTACTCACCCTCATGTCCCTCCAAACCACTTTCGTTCATTTTTGGAACACAAATGAAAATGTTTTTGATGAAATCTAAGAGCTTTCTATCCCTCCATAGCCAGCTACACAACTGAAACGTAGATGCTTCAAAAAGTTCATAAAGAGTAAAACTAATAAATATGAATTGATCGGTTTAGTCCTAATTTTCTGAAGAGACACGGTAGCTTTATATTATTATATATACTGTATATTATATATATATATATATATATATATATATATATATATATATATATATATATATATATATATATATATATATATATATATATACTGTATATATTAATTTGGGCCTTTATTCACATATAGACATTCCTCAATGCACCCATCAGTTATGATAAACGGTAGCTCAAGAATATTCACGTGGGATGGGTGGAATGACATGAGGGTGAGTATATGATGACAGAATTTAAATTTTGGGTGGAACAAACAATTAAAATAATCTAAATGGAAAATGAAGACACTTTCTGTGCAACAGTATCTATTCCTTTTGAGTTAAGATCTTCAAATCTACACCACATCCACGACGTGCAAGAGTGCATTCATTCAACACAGATGAAGGCTCTTCCGTTGTGATTTAAAAAGTCTGATGGATTATACATGGGATGGAAACTTTAAAGGCATAGGTCATATTTAAGGTCAGGCGTATGGCGTTAGATACCAATCTGGCTCATGCTGTTATGACAACCTTGGAAGAAACACGTGAAAGGATCTGTGCCTGTATATATTGTGTTTAGTATCAAGAGACATCATTCTGTCAAACACTGAATGCCCATGAAGAATGTCGTAATGCTCCATGTGTAAGGAACAAAATACTGCACAACGTAACAGCCTTAAAATCTGCAGAGCAAAGCAACAATATAAGAGCAAGATGGAAAAAAGGAACGGCACCACATCCGTTTGCCCTTTTAAAATGTTTTTTGATTTAAAAGATGTGGACCTAAAGAAGAGGGGGCTGTTGTTCCACTCCTCAGTCATTGAGATTCAGTGTGCATCTTACTGCACTGTGCAGAGGAATGATGAAATAAGAGCTAAAAATAGCAACCTCCCAGGATCCCCCTTTGCCCAGCACTGTAAACACCTCATTTCTGAGACAGTCCTGGGAAAAACCACATCTACAAACCCCTTTAAAAAAAACCAAGTGTGCTTGTTTTTGGAAGTATCCATACAAACAGCAGGCATTTATTAATATATATGATAAGGTACATTTTTTTTAGTGGATAGCATAAAGAATAAGGCTGCTGCTGGGTTGTGCTGTCCACTGATATTTAACGCTTATTGTTATTTACAAATACATATCTACATTTCCGCATAATATCTTAAATTCTGCTTGTTTTGTTTGTTTGTTTGTTTGTTTGTTTGTTTGTTTGTTTGTTTGTTTTAAATGGCCCACTATTAAAATATTAGCAATAATCAATGCCACACAATACGCAAAAAAGCTATAACTTAAGAAGGTGAAATCATATGAATAATGACGTAATGTCCGTAACATTTTATTCAATGTCATGGATTAAATCGCTATTTGCCGTCTTAATGTATTAGCAACAATCCAGGGTAACCACCAAAAGGAAAGAACCTACCCACAGATGAATTCATTCGTGTCCTCATCTCCTCGTCGCCAGTCTGGAGTCGTGACTCTGTTTCTCAAAACCTGGCGTCCTACCGTGACAGCATTGGGCATCATGCACGTGCAGCATCATGTGTGCATGAGCTAATTGTGCGTAAGTCTGTCCTCCTGGGAAGTTCGTACGTATGAAGTGGGAAGTCGTGTTAACGACGGCAGGTGCGCTCAAGTCACTTTCGTCGGAATCAGATAGCGGTGTGCTTTCTCTTAATTAATTACACGAAATACAGAAAAGTTTAGTTCTAGAAAATGGTGCTTTGCTTTTTTAAAATGTTTTTAATTAATTTATGAAGCCACTGAAAACTTTATCTTTACATATTACATTGTTATATTATAATGCCATCATATTCTGTGCAGACAATTAGCGTACTTAGCTGTAAATAGAAAAAAAAAAAAACAAAAAAAAACAATGACAATATCAAATAGGCTACCTTTAAAGCAACACTAAGTAGGATTTTTTTTTTTTTTTTTTACCTTTAAAATAATGTTTCCAAAATTGTTTCAGTGGTTCATTAAGTCGTAACAGGGTGAAAGGCACTTCTGGATTACCTTTGCGGTCATAGCCTACTATAACAACAGCTAAGATTGCCAGAACACTGTATCCGCACCATTGATTGCAGCGGCAACGAGCACTTTGGTCACTTGATTTCAAAAACAACACATTTCAGATCGCCTCTCATTAAAGGATTTATAAATAGGTTTATAGATTAGGTTTTAAAACATAACCGCCAGAGAGAGCGTGCATTCACTGACACCAGAATGAACAAGTTCACAGTAACGTTTATCAGGCAGTAATGTAGTATGTTCAGTTCACGTTCGCCCAAAATGAACAAGTTCATGAACTGTACAATGACCACGTTCAGGCACAACACCATATCATAAAGAGACTAGATGCCCTTTTGGCCATTGGGCATTGAGAAATATGGCCGCCATCTTGAACCGGTCGTATTCCCATTGTGTTGCATTGCAGCAGTAGATGCCAGAGCGTGCAGCATATTTCTGCTCAAATCGGTGGACTATCACAGTGCTGGAAAAACAATGGGCCATTCAAAGAAATTCTCTCTGCAATATCCTCTATGGCATAATGCTCACTTCTTGTCTGACCATCTCCACCTCTTAGATCTGGATCCAACTCTGCCTCCTTTCTGCGGCACAGTGAAGGAGACAGAAAGAATGGTGTGGTTACCATCCATTGAAATGTATCATGCCGACATCATCACGCATCCTCTCCGGAGAATCCTTACTCGTTTATCAACACCTAACAATGCCTCCTGAGTTTACAAATGTAAATGTAATTATCTTTGAGAAATTACACTTGTAAAACAAATGCCAGTCAAAGCCTTAAATGGGGTCATGAACTGGCTTTTTAAATTTTATTATGTTGTTGTCTGAGGTCAATTTATGACGTTCGCTTGGATTTTGCATTCAAAAACATCAAAATGAATAAGTAATAGGCTATTTTCTACCCTAGTTTTGAGCTTAGCTGAAAAACACTCAGTTTTTAATGGGCGTCTCGCATTGAAGACTTGGAAAAAAACGCCCACTGCTGTGAGTGGATAACAGTTTTGCATATTATAATCAGTTTCAACTCACCCTTCGGTGCACTTGGGGGAAATTGTTTTGAAAACGTCCAATGTTGTAAAATGGCAATTGGAATGATTCGTTCGCTGAGGCAGGTGTCAATAAAAGCTTTTATTGGACTAACAAGGACGTTTTCAGTTCTGAAACTTACAGGATATTCTTCTTATAATATGATAACCTCTTAGATGTAAAAAGATTTCTCAGTTCATCACCCCTTTAAAATAGGCCTGTAGTGGCCTATTTTATATTACACTGACTCTTCTGTCTTCCCCATGCTGCAGGGTATACCTGACTGAAATACATGGTGTGGATCTTTAAAAAAGTCTATAATAACAACAATTATAATAATACAATATACAATAGAAAAATAATGTGCCACTCTGGAAATGTTTTGTAAATACTATGCTGCCCTCCTATGGTGAAAGTAAAAGGCACAAGTGAAACCAAACCCCTACACCAACATTTCATGGAAGTCGGCCATCTTCAGTCTACATAAACTAATTAACATATTTGTTGATGAAATTTTTTAAGTAAATATTAAAGTTCCAGTTCTTCCTCAGCTTCCCAGAAGAGCTGGACTAAAGTGCAGTAGGAGGGGTGCCATTATTATTTAGCGATTCAGAGGCGTCATTAGGTATTTGTAACAGATTTATGGCAGCACTAGGTGGATCATCTATAGGGAACCTCAGGCCAAGCCCCATAATTAAGGACCCAGCATGCCGTTCTGTGCCAGGTGTACCACCAGTCTGTCTGTCATCACTAGAAAGGTGTGAGATTGCCTTTAGGTCACCCCTCCAGCACACCCAATAATGAATCCTAGTTTTCTCCTGTGTCGTAATAAGCCTTTGTTGGACAGAATTATTAAGAGTAGAATATATAAGATTCAGGCGTAGTTAATATGTTGGAGGTTTGAAGAGTGTGTGTTTTACAGGAAAGGTCTGAATTTGTGTGCAAATACTGCTTTTAAATCTTAAGCTTCTCAAAGGAATACAGGCAAGAAAGAGGTTTTGTTTAATAATTCATGCACTACTAAATATATACTAGAGAGAGAGAGAGAGAGAGAGAGAGAGGTGTTAAGATACAGGCAATTAGTCTATAGCACTTTAATGAGCTGTGCCTATTCCAGGAGCTTTTCTGCACAAGAGGTTAAAGAACATTGTTCTTCAAGATTGCGTTACTGCCTGTTTTATTGTTTTATAGTTTAATAGAAAACAGAAAACAGACGTACAATTACTTTTCAAGCCTCTTTTCAGAATCTACTGTAAACATTTTTATTTTTATCATTGAACAGCATTGTTGGATTTTACAGTGCCCAAGGCAACTCTTCAAACATTACTGTAGAAACTAGATGGCTTTTGTATAGATGAATATGATGGGGTTTTTTTAACCCCTGCCCCCTCATTCCCCTCGAACTCTGTTGCCATTTCCTTACAAGGCAATTGTCTTGCCAGGAAAGTTTATTTTTACATTCTTTTCATAGGATTAAAGTAATTCATTTCAGCTGTGGACCTGTAACAGTGACTCGGAGGTTTAAAAATAGTCCTGGAGGAATGTGATTCTGAAAGCAATAAGAAAACGTGACATTTCATTCATATGGGGAAAAATAACAACCAAATCAAACTTTTTTTTTTTTTTTTTTTTAGATTAGGCCTGTGACAACATAATGTGACATTTTTACTACTGTACAATACATCACTTTACTTTTTCAGAGAAAAATTCTGTGATTTCAAACATTTTAGAAATTACAACTTAAATTGCATTACTGCTTTAGAAGTCTATTTTATAATTAATTCCTGCCATTTTTTTAAGATGTCTCCATCTTTTAAAAGTGCTATAACATTGCAGCAGGGGTGTCTCCACAATGACCTTGCAGTTCCCAATCACAACTGTCAGGTAATTAACACCTGCACATACTTGTTAATTCATAGGTACCACATGGTAGCAGCTGATAAATCTTACAGAAGATTTATCACAACATTATAGCATGCATGTACAGGAGGGCAACCTTTTTTGGAATATATTGCCTAATTAGTTTAAAACAGTTTAAGTTACTTTGTATAGTTTTTGAGATTTTCTTCAGATGATCATCAAATTTTAATTGAGGGTCATGGACAGTTTTAGTTGAATTTAGTACCAACTGATTTTGAATGAGCCATTTACTGACCTCTGCCATACAAGTGGTCAAAACCTCCGCTGTCTGTACCGGTGACTTAGCGGGTGCATAAAAAAACAGCATCTTCCGCATAAGGTTGGCAGTTTACATTTGGACAGATTTGTGGCAAATCATTTATAAAAAGACTAAATATCAAAGGTCCCAACATAGAGACCTGTGGTATACCCCTTTGAATGCATAAGAGTGGTGACTTATCCTGACCAACTTTAACACCCTTATGTCTGTCCTGGAGATAAGATGTAAACCAGCTAACTGTCTTAAAAGAAAAGTTAAATGATGTCAGGAGGGTATAAAAGGAGGGCATAAAAAGTTAACTTAAACACATTCTAGGACGCAGGAGAAGTAAGTTCACCACTTTTACTTCAGCAATAAAAATTTACAAAAAAAAGAAAAAAAAAGAATGATGCTCCTGACCTGCATTCGGAGATCGCAGTCCTATTGGTGAATGACGTGATAGAGCTGATCCTTCCAGCCGATGTGAATATAGGAACTAACTGTTGTCTTCACTTCCTATGTTTGCATTTCCTTCAGTGAACCTGCTTGCACAAATGATCAGGGAGGATGAGGAGCAGGTCTTAAAGACACACCAATGATACACTTGATAGACCGGTGTTTTGCCAGATGAGAAGTTTATCTATGTATCATCTGTTTACTCTTTTAATGAATTTTATAACTGTATCATATATGTCTTTTAATTTATTTTATTACTGTTTTAATTTTCCTTGCTTTTATTTTGTGGTTATTTTAATTCCTTTCTGTAAAGCACTTTGTATTGCCATAGTGTATGAAATGAGCTATATAAATAAACTTACCTTTCCTTGCCTTAATGGTTGGACCTTATTGGCCCACCCAGACCTGGTTCCCAGAACTCATGCTCCTCACGACAGCCACAACAGGCGAGATCCCAAATTGTCAGTCCAATGTAACGTCCAATGTTGGAGTTATTTGATCAATGATTTTCTAAATGGGTTCTGCTACGTAAACAATATTAAAAATGACTGCCCTCTGACACTGTAGCAATTCTTTAATCTAAACATTCAATATTGGCATTTCTTAAACGTATGGGCATTTCTTAACGTCACTTGACTTGACTTTGGCATGCTGGGAGAAATTGTAAATACTATTCTGTATTCTGAAATTGTAAATGCTATTCTGCTTCCGTTCTGTTTTTACCCAAATTTAGTGAGAATACAGTGGATGTCTGACTCAGAGTTAGAACCAAGTATTAAATAAATAAATAAACAAACAGTACATTACATTACTGTACATACTCCATTACATCTGCATTTAATTACTTCACAATTATCTGAAATACAGATAGCAGATATATAGAAACACTAGCAGTGTGTAGTTGGTGATGCTGACTTATAATCACAGATAATGAGAGTACTTGCCACAAGAGGGTGCTCTCAGGCTAGCACAAAAAAGGACTATACTAGCAATTGAACTTTGTGAACTATCCTTCCATTCAGTGCTGGATGCCTATGGAGGAATCTGGACCAACAGAGACAAGCTGCCCTTCTGTGAAAAAAGTGCTTGCTGGTGGACCTTTTGTTTTAACATACTTTTGTCCATCTTCTCTGGTCTGCATAAGCATTGTGGACTTTGGGTACATGCTGGAATCGCACTGGCAAAGCTCCTGAGTCATCAACATGGCCTGAACTATTGTATGGGGAGATTTACCAGGGGCCATTGACCAGCAGCTGCCTACACAACTAACAGTTCATGCTCTCTGCCTATGCAAACACACAAGCATTCATTCTTTTTAACATACAAATGGTTAAAAAACATGTGTGGTATTTATATTCATGCTGACAGGTACTAACAAAAACAAAATTCCTGACCTCTGTGTCTGTATGGTAAAAGACCTGATGAGGCAGTTTTTAAGCCATTTATTTTATCCTAATTCTTCATCTGTCATGCAGATTATAAATAAACCTTAAATAAAGTGTTAAGTTGAAACTTAAATGATCAATTAATTGTTAATGTATGCAATTTCAATTTTGTAAATTCAATTTTGATTTCTATGAAATCATTTTTTTAAATATATATTTTAAAATGTAAGTTTGTTCGACACCATTTAGAAAATATAATCCAATAGAGGGGAGTATTGAGTTATATCACTTTTTCACAGTTACTGTATATCCGTTGAAAGCAATGTGTTGAGAATTAATAAATACCTTCAATAAATTCTGCCTAATATTTTACACATACTGTCTGAAAGATATATTTTTTTTAAACTAATGCTTTTATTTCAGCAAAGACACATTAAATGTGATTTTAAAATGACAGTAAAGACTCAAAAAATAATTTCAAATAAATTATGTTATTTTCCTATGTATATTATGCTATTCCTCAAAGAATCCTGAAAAAAAAAAATGAACATGCATGGTGATACACGTATTACGGTGTGTCATTAAATGTGTCACCAAAATGCTGAAAATTCATCACAGTAATAAATAATATTTTAATGTTTATGGAAAAAAATATTTTGTAAACAACAACAACAAACAAAAAAACAGTTATTCAAATGCAGCCTTGGTAAGCATAAGTGACTTTTTCAAAATAACAAAATAAAACAGGAGACAGGAGCTAATGGACTCAGTGTCATTTTTATTAAATACTCAAGGAACAATCAACTACACACTGAAAAACCTACAACTCCTGAACAAGGCGGATGGAGCCGACCGTAGGATTCATGGCATTCCAGTCACTGAAGCGGCGGTACTCGCCTCTCTCCAACAAGTACTGACGTCCCCTGTAGTTAGGATGCTCGAAGAAGACCCAGGCTCCCCCCAAAACGTTACAGGACTGGACCTCACGGTGACGGAAGCGGTCATAGAGATGGGGCCAGTCTTCACTGCACTCCATAATCTGACCCTGAAAGTCAGGCCGCTCATACAGACGGATTCGGAAAATGCCAGTGTGCTAAAACAGAGAGAGTAGTTTCTCAAATATCATAACAAATTCATTTACGAAAAGCATGCAAAGCAGCATATCTAAAATCCAAATCATCATAATGCAAATGCTAAACTAAGCAGTCTATGGGGGTGGTTCAAATGGTTTACAGGACTGTTTCCCCCGCCACAGAATCACACAAAATAAATTCAGATGCATATTGGAGTTTTTGTTTAAATCTCTTTCAAGAACAAAACAAACATTCGGTGGGAAACAATTTTAAGAGTAGCGTCAGTTCTGGCAGATCACTTTAGTCAAGCTCACATCAGCTGACTCTCAGCTGATCCACGTCTACCTATAGGAATACGACAGCTATCACTGTATACATATATAAGCTCTTTCAGTATTATCAGCAGCAATCGCATTTCTCAGTAGCTAATTACCCTCCTCTATCCCCAGCTCCTCTTCTCGTGCAGTCAGTATTTGGCATGCTGATTGCCCTTTGAATCAGAATAAATTCTCGAATTATGTTGTAGTATAAAATCCTGAATTAATGATGATAATCATCTGCAATACATTCATGGTTCTGTTCTGTTTACCCTAAGGGGATTATTGCTGCTCTCCCTTCTCTTATTCATGCTAGGCTGCATGGATGCACAGGGAGTTCTTGCCCAGAACAGAACCATACGCAAATCCAAACTGTATTCTAATTGTCAATTGTATTAGACGATAGTGGTCCTGACAGAAACAGTGTTATTCAGAATCTAGCAGAGTTTAGGGCCAATAATGCTCTTCCTGAATGATTAGTGTCAAACATAATGTCCAGCATAGGAGACTGATTTTGCTGGAAAAGAGGAAAACAGACTTGAATTGTGAAGAATAGCCTAGCTACGGTTCTACAAACAGGGATGACTTACATTTCGCACCATGCGGCAAGACCTAATAGAGTCATTGAACCCCATCCAGCTCTGGTAATCAGGATACTCTCCCCTGGTTAGGATGTACTGGCAGCCCATGAAGTTTGGACGCTCATACAAAACCCAGGCCCCACTCTCGACTTGGATGGCGTTACAACGGCTGAAGTGGGACGACAACTCTGGGCAGTCCATGCTGCACTCAAAGGAACGTCCCTGAAAGTTTTTGTCCTCATAAAAGACAATCTGTATGGGAGAAGATGTAGAAACACAGATAAGCCATAAACAAGACTGTAGAGACAGTTTATGCAAGCAAAATATTTCTTACTTTTCCCATTCTGTTCATGTTTGGGGATAATTTGATTCCTCCTTTTGCTGTGCTGTGTATTAAAAGGAGAATGAGCGAGATTTATATGTTTCACATTGAGTTGCTCTGCCAGGCAAATCATTGTTATATGAATGGCTCCAGCAATTGCATCATCAACAGCTGATACTGCGATTGTTTCTAGATTGTTCATGTAGATTAATGCAGTGGCCATTGTATGAAACCCTGACCTTTCGATTCTGCAATGGCTGAGTACAGAAAATATTTATTGGGCCAATTAAATTGTTTTCCAGCTGCTGGTACTGGCAGAGTTTAAGCAGCATTGGCACGTCACATGCTCACAAGACATAACACACACACACACACACAGTTTAAAAGCAATACAATATTTATTCAACCCCATTTAAAAAGTCTTTTTTTATAGTCTTTTTTATGAGTCTTTACTTATATTTGTGTACACTCGCAATAAAACACAACATTGTGTTTTTTGTAAAATAAATTCATCAACATGTCCCCCGAAATGGAGCTAATTTTAAAATTAAACTAAAATGCTCACGGCAGCATGGGCATTTATAAGTGTGCACGTCCACAGCGAGGAGCAAGCAGAACAGAGGGAACATTTTTTAGTTCATTCCTACTTCCAGGAATTAATTGAAAACTCTTGCTCTACTCCGCACCATTATTCATTTCTTGTGCAGACGTATTAATATTTTCCATATTCCATATTTCCATATTTTCCGTATTCAGACGTATCCATATTTTACGCTTTCATTTTAGCGATTTAAAAGCCCCCAGCGGTGTCACACATTGAGTACCCGGTGGGAAAATATTCCCATAGTCACATCCCTAATATATTTACGTAAATCCAATAGGCCTACCTCATTTTGAAAACAAAAGGGCAGAATAGGACTATGTATGATTTTTTTTTTTGTTTAACCAAATAGCACTAGCCTGTTTTAAACTTTTTCATACTTCTTGAATTGAAAAAAAGAATAAAATGTGTTTAGTTCTAATATTTGTAGAATTTTATATAAAACTAAATGGTGTATAATTACATTTTAGAAAGATATGAGCCATTTCCTGATTCTTTGTTTGACATTACTTTAATCCCTCACCATAGCAAAGCCGTTACAATTTAGCATCTTTAATGTAGTTTCATCATGTTGAAAAAGTTTGGCGTGAATAAAATAAACTACTTATGAGGAGTAGCTAAATAGTCAGAATCTGAAATCCACATTCAAACCAAAATATCGGACGTCCTGTTGGTCGTGGCTAATGACTGTAAATTAGAAAGTAGTCCGGCTTGATGGGAACAATATGCATACCAAGCTTTGTTGCTGTAGAAAAAAATACACAAAACACACTTTTGTCAAAAGCATTTAAAAAGTGACGAATTTCCTGCTGCCAGTTGGTGGCGCTATAACTTTGACTCACAATATTTACATCCATCTGTTTGGCCTCTTACCGCGAAGACACTGCAGAAGTTTCATCAAGATCAGTTAATTCATGCAGAAGTTAAAACACTTTGTGTTTCTCTTTTCTTGCCATAAAATTTGTATCCTCGCTAGGCCACACCCATTGGGATATCAAAAATCCGTCCACATTTGGCATCCTCAATGTGCTGAACTCAAGCAGACTGAGTTTGATGGCAACTGAATGAATTGCCTTGGAAGAGAAGTTAAAATTCCAGAGAACCTTCTCGAGAGAAAGTTGTTTGGCCTGATGAGATCTATATGTGTACTGACTTTCATATTAATTCATGCAAGCGTGTTTGATCTATGGACAGAGTTTTGGGGACCCCGTTCCAGGGGTGCACTATCGAGCCCTCCTGCCACGCCCGGGTACCAGCTTCAGACCGGTCCTGATGGCTGTGGTTTCTCGTGGACTGCGGGTCACCCGTGTGCAAATTTTCAAGAGTTTTCAAGCATGTTAAGAGCCCCAAAAGTGCCCAAAATGTAGTAAAATAATAATAATAATAATAATCCTAAGGAAAAACAAAGGGCCTTTGCCTTTTCAAGGCTTGGGCCCTAAAAAACTGGCCAATGAGTGAAATTACTGATAACTGATAATATCCTTTGCACTCAAGAGTAAATTTACACTTATGTTCTGTTAAAGAAAAAAACATAATAAAATATTATAATATATATATATATATATATATATATATATATATATATATATATATATATATATATAACTTATACTTATAACTTAACTAATAATTTCTGCTCAATAGCTGCACACACATAGCCTGGTAATACAAGACTCTGCTACCTCACATCAAAAGATGCCTCTTCAAAATTTTTATTTTTCAATATTTTTTCAGTAGTTTCGATAACATGCTTTAATTTCAACAGTCTGTGCTGATCTGGCGAATGGAGCCCACAGTGGGATGCATGGCCCCCCATTCAGTGTGGCGTCTGTACTCTCCCTTCTCAAGGAGGTACTGACGGCCATGGAAGTTTGCATGCTCGAAGAACACACAGGGACCTTCATGGACCTTGCACGAATGGACCTCTTTGCAGAGAAAACGTTCCTGAGTGGACGGGGTGCTGTCTGTAACTTCCCATGTTTGGCCATCAAAATTGGGCCTCTCAAAGAGTTTCAGCTTGAGATGTCCAGTTACCTGCAGGAAATACAAATCAGGTTTTTATGTATGCACCCAATTACACTGTTAACTTAGTAATTCAAAGTGATCATTTGTGGTGTCATTGGACTTACATGCCTGACTAAACGACAAGATCGGACACAGTCATTGAAACCAATCCAATGGTGATAATCTGGAAATTCCCCCGGGGCCAGTATATACTGATAGCCCATGTAGTTTGGCCGCTCATACAGAACCCAAAAGCCCCCCTTCACCCTTGCAGAATTACAGCGGCTAAAAAAAGAATGAAGGTCACTTGTGTCCTCCTTACACTCATAGGATCTTCCCTGGAAGTTCCTGTCTTCGTAGAACACAATCTGTCAAAAACAGCATTGACAGTTTACATTGTGCTAATACATCATGACAGACTGTGGGATATGGACAATCAGGGAGAAAGAGGCACTTACGCTCTCAGTTGTCATTGTCCGATGTGATATGTTGGATGGCAAACTGCCTGTAGCCTTTATAGAAGTCCTAAACAAAGGCACAGGTTGTAAAAAAATGTAAGCAATTCAAAAAAATTATCCAAGCTCAATGTATTGTTCTAAAGCACTGAATCATAGATTTGTTCAACAATTAAATTGTAAGTACCAAGCATCCCAACCACCACCAATGAATCCCATATTCAGGCTTCACAACATGCACATTGTTGGTATATACTTAGTCAGCTCAGGATGAACAAATATTTGCCAACAGCATCCTCACATTTAGCAACATAACTGTTTGGCAGTGATTGGCAACATGATATTACATTTAATTTGATTGAATGAGGCAACTACATAGCGCTTTACTATACACTACTGTTATGGTGCACCTCACTTCCTCTGTAAAATACTGTAAAATCTCTGGTCAGATTGGTGAACCTGGACAAAAAGATAGGCTTACCTTCTCCATCTTGGCTCGTCAAATCGAGAATGGTCTCAGTAAAGGTTACCTTGAATCAGAAGTAGTAAATGCAGTCATCAGACCCATTGTACCCGGCCTGCAGCTGTGGAACTATGAAGGCCAAGAAAACTTAATGCCAAGAAGAGTGTGCTTCCTCCAGTACAGAGGACCACCTTTCTTTGTGTGGTGTGGGATTCACCCGAAGCAGGCTGTACTATTGGCTGCTTGTGTAGCTGCTATCCTCACAGTCGTAAAAGAGATAAACCCATGCCACCTACTTTGTATGATCAAGATCACGCTGGGGGGCCTCCGCACCTTGGTTATATCGATTACCTGGTTATTGGTTCTTGTTCCAGGAACTAGTGCTAGGAGCTCATTTGTAACCGAGTCACTCTCTTGACAGATGCTTCACTCGCCGGCCAGGGAGTAAAGGAAGGCTGCTCAGCTCAATGTCTGTGGAGAAGTCATCATATTTCGTGGCACATAAATTACATGGAGATGATAGAGGTCTTCATGGCATTGAAGCAATTCCTCCCAGACCATCATGTGTCTGTCTGTACAGACATCAAATCAGTGGTCTCTTACATAAATCATCAGGGGTTGTCTGCGTTTGTGTCCACTATGCAAACTGGTGCACCAGGTTCTGATTGTATCAGAATGTTGAAGCAGACATCCTGTAGAGACAGGGGCTGAGGCACAGGCAGTAGAGAATTCACCCCGAGGTGGTGGAGCATATATGGGAGGTTTACATTGATTAAAAGCGTCAGCGTTTCTGAAGTCCTCCGTTTTGTCTTGTCTACACTAAAACGCCCTCCGGAGATTCAAAACGTAGATTCAAAACGCAGCTGCAGCGTTTCCAAACTTCTCCATTTTAGGTCTTCGTTTTCCCCGTTTTAGTCTGGACGGGAGGTGCAAACGTAGCAAAAGGTCTCAGTTTTTAAACCAAAATGCAGTAGTGTGGACAGGGCCTACGTTTTCAGATTTTGGTCCTCAAAATTCCTCGGAACTCAAATCACATAAATGGACAGCATTTATATATAGCGCTTTCATAGACCCAATGGCCACCAAAGCGCTTTACATTTGCCTGACATTCACCCATTCACTCATTCATACACCGACGGCGGTGTCAGCCATACAAGGTGCCATCCAGCTCGTCGGGAGCAGCCGGGGTTAGGTGTCTTGCTCATGGACACTTCGACACTTGGTTAGGTGGAACCGGGGATTGAACAACCAACCTTTCGGTTTGTAAACAACCTACATGAACCACTGAGCCACTGCCGCCCCGCACATACAAATGCTCTCTAAGCTTTTTTTAATTGGCCCACTGCTTTTCTTAGAACTGAAACAGAAAAAGAGTCATTTACCTCAGGAGACAAAAATGGTAAAATATTGGTAACGCTTCCTTTCACAGTCCAGTTACCCATGTAAAACTATGTACTTATTTTAGTAACTACAATTGCTGGGTAATAACTATACTAACCCTAAACCTACCCCTGTTGCATGTATTTACCTTATACCTTACCTTATGTACTGTACTGTAAAAGGAAGTGTAACCAAAATATTGATCTGCAAACCATTATTATAAATATAAAATTATTACAATCTTTTTTTTTACATGACAATTGAGGTGACAGAGATATTCTCAAACACCTATTAGTTTACAGAATGAAAAAGAAAAAGTAACTGCCATGATATTCTTCCTAACATCTCCTTTTGTAGGTCTTCATGATTATGGAACAACATACTGGCAAGTAATAAGACTGTAATACCTAATAGTGTTACAATAATAAAAAACAGCCCTGACTCCTAAGCTCGATCGAGCTTTGTTATATGCAAAATAAATCATCACATTACTGTAATTATATTATTATTGATTATATTATTACTATTATTAATAGTATTGCATTATCTAATAAAGATATTTACATTACCACTAGTTAGTTAGCTCCAGCTAGAGAACACTCAATTCTCACCGGCTCCTCTTTTGCCAGGATGTTTCCATTTAAGTGCTCCAACATGCATGTTGTGCTCCCGTATAATGCAAGTACCGCCTTGCATGTATTGCACATGACAGCATTGTTGGTTTTAAGTTTTGTGAAACTTTCCCAAACCTTGTTAGCTCGGATTCATTTGCACTCCATCATAATTCGCACTGTATTTTCTTTTACTGCAATAGCATTTGTAAGGGCTGCATTACTCCTTCGCCACAGCGCCATAGCGGTCAAATTGCGATATTGCACGCCCTTACATTAGGTCAAGTGAGAACAAATGTCTACTTAACAACAACGATATTTGTCGACAGTGCCGACTAATTGTTTCAGCCCTACAGGTAACCATATGGAAACTCTGTCATTCCCCCTCATGGACTCACCTCTGGCACCAGTAGTTATTAGTCACCGCTGGCTCACACAACCCAACCCCAGGGTGGACTGGCGCCAGTACTCTATCGCCACATGGAGCACTCAATGTTATGAGTCTTGTCTTTTGTCTGCGTGTCCATCTCTATCTGTTTCTGTGTTTCACTAGGAGGCTGGGGATTTATCCAACGTGCCCATTGAGTCTCAACCTGAAGGAAGTGTTCAGTAAGTCCCATGCTGCTTCTCTTCTTATGACTGTGCCATAAATTTATTGCCAGGTAGGTCTCCACCTAAGGGCAAGTTATATTTGCTTTCTGTTCCAGAGAGGGAGGCCATGGATAAATATATTTCTGATTCTCTAGCAACAGGGTTCATCTGGCCTTCCTCTTCTCATGTGGGGGCAGGTTTTTTTGTGGGCAAGAAGGATGGTTCTCTACGACCTTGTATTGATTACCTTGGGTTGAGCAACATCATGGTAAAGAATACTTATCCTTTGCCGTTGATGTAGCCTTTGAGAGGTAGCAGGGACCATAAGTTTTCATAAAATTGGATTTACGGAATCCTTTGGTTCTCATTAAGAAAGGGGATGAATGGAAGACCGCATTTAACACCCCCAGGGGACACTTTGAATATTTGGTCATGCTTTTCGGTCTGTCCAACTCCCCAGGGGTCTTCCAGGCACTCGTCAACGACCTGCTGCAAGATATGGTAGATCAGTTCATATATGTCTACCTGGACAACATATTGATTTTTTCATCTTCTCTCCAGAAATATGTGCAGCACTTCTGAAGTACTTTTGACAAGTAAGGCTTCTGACAAGTAAGGTTGCTAGAAAATGGGCTTTTTGTCAAGGCGGAGAAATGCGATTTTCATGCACAGTCTGTTTCTTTTCTAGGATACATCATCTCATCTGAGGGAGTATATAAGGATCCTGATAAAGTTAAGGCTGTGGTAGATTGACCAAGTCCAGATTCCCATAAGGCCCTACATTGGTTTCTGGGATTTGCCAATTTCTATCGCCGTTTTATACGTAATTTAAACCAACTAGCTGCTCCTCTGACTGCCTTGACCTTCCCCAGAACTAAGTTCAGGTGGTCCGATACAGCTGAGGCTGTTTTTGCAAAACCGAAAGGTCACTTAATTTCGGCTCCCATCTTAATAGCTCCTGATCCGTCACGTCAGTTTGTGGTGGAGGTCGACGTGTCAGAGGTGGGGGTAGGCAGAGTTCTTTCCCAGGGTTCTTCCACAGACGACAAGATACATTACTGCGCATTGTTTCCCATCATTTATCTCCTGCCGATCATAACTATGACATTGGTAAGCGGGAGTTGTTGGCTGTCAAGATAGCATTAGAATAATGCCGTCATTGATTAGAAGGGTCGAGGATACCTTTTATCGTCTGAACAGATCACAAGAACTTTGAATATATCAGAACCGTCAAAAGACTCAACACCAGGCAGGCTCGGTGGACTCCTTTTTTTCGTTCGTTTTGAATTTTCTCTTTCGTAAAAACTTCAAACCATTTTATTGCACATTTTTGACCACTGCCATTTTACCAGAGACCCTATTTGTCTCCACACTCACCTGGGAGGGTTAAGACAGCCTTAGAGGGGGTAATGTCTCCTAACCGATTGTTTGTGCCGGAAGGATTGTAGTCTGACGTTATTCATTGGGGGCATTGTTCTAACGTGGCTTGTCATAATTTGTAATTTTTTATCATTTTTGGTCAGGCAACGATTCTTGTGGCCATTAATGTCTCGTGACATTCACAGTTTTGTCTTGGCTTGTTCGGTTTCTGCCACTGGTTAGATTTCCAATCGACCCCCAGATGGGTTACTCCATCCTCTGTCTGTCCCTTTGAAACCCTTTTATCACCGCCCTCCCACCCTTCCAGGGCATGATGGTCATTTTGGTTCATTTTCCCTTTCCTAAATTACTCTCTGCCAAGGAGACAGCGGTGACTGTTGTTGTAGAGAATTTGTGGGAGCGAGTGTCCATCTGTCTTCTGGGTTTCATTCCCAAAGCAATTGTCAAACCCTGAGAGCCAACCAAGATTTATAAAGATTGTTGCGATGTTTGGTATCCAAGAATCTTTCCGGCAGTGGTATCCAAGAATCCTTCCTCCAGGAGTCAGCAACTCTCGATGATGGAGTACGCTCACAACTCGTTACAAGTGTCATCCATGGGTCTATCTCCGTTTGAGTGTTGCATAGGTTACCAGCTACTAGTTTTTCCTAGCTTGGAATTCGAAGTCGTGGTTCCTGCCACCCACGCCCTCATCCAGAGTTGTCACCGCACATGGACCAGAGCCCGTGAGACTGAGGAGAGAAGTTGGAGGCCTGCTAAAGTAGTTATTACTTACTCATTTGTGACTCACTCCTTAATGACGGAGTATTACTGTAAAGGGTTACTGCTGCACCTCTCTTCATTCAAAATTGAACAATGTATAAATCTGTCAATTTGACAAAATTAGAGGTTTCTATATTAAAAACATTTAACATAGTTTCTAGTAACAATTTAAATATTATGATCAGAATGACATAATACTATTAAAAAAAAAAACAATTCTAAAAAAAAGTCATTTTCATTATGACTGCCAACACATTTAAACAATTATATTATAAGGGTTTATAGCAGACACATTTCTAGATTAAACCTTGGTCATTTGGTCAAAGACTGAATTTTAAGATCAGAGTATTAATGGGAAAGCATAGAGTCCTGTGTTTAGATGGTAACAAAATAAATTATGTTTCAGTATATCACACGCTAATGTAATGAAATGCAGAACTGATTTTTTTTTTTACTTTTTAAGTACTTGGTACTTTAAGTACTTGGTACTTGTAAAATGTTTGGTACTTTAAGAAATTTGTCAAACTTGGTAACTCTTGCCTGACCCGATTTCTGTAGCCCTTTCGCGCTCGTTTGCTGTCTCTCTCTCTCTCGCTCTCTCTTTCTGTCTGTCTTTCATTCTGTTTGTTTCATGCAGGCTGTGATTGCACATTTTAAATTAACAGAAATCACAGACCTGCTTGATCATCAGGTTCTAGGGTATTTGAATGACAAAAACCATTATCAGCCTATAAAGTATAAAAGGCAGCAGTTAGACAGATAGTAGCTGGACAGAATCCCACAAAGAATAGCAAACATGGGCAAGGTATGTATTGGGTATAGCTGACAAAAACAGCAAACACCTCTATGATATGGTTAAATTAAAAGATTTTCTATTTTATTTTTTTTATGTGGGAAACTGTCAAATTCATGTTTTAGGTTAATTTTTTGAACAATTGCTGCTTACACAAGCTCTAAATAAACATACCTGGTCTGTAATGCAAGCAACAACAACAACAACAAAAAGCGAGTTACTTCAATTATTAAAGGTTACATAGAGTCCATCAACTTATATTTAAATATACAAACTTTTCTTGGTAGATTATCTTCTACGAGGACAGGAACTTCCAGGGTCGCTCCTATGAGTGCAGCAGTGACTGCGTTGACATGTCTACCTACCTCAGCCGCTGCAACTCCTGCAGAGTGGAGAGTGGTTGCTTTGTGGTTTATGACCGTCCTAACTTCATGGGAAACCAGTTCTTTATGAGGAGGGGCGAGTATGCTGATTACATGCGCATGGGAATGAGTGATGGCATCAGGTCCTGTCGCATGGTTCCTCAGGTAAAACATTTTTTTTTTTTAAAGGTGATTACAAGATTTTTCCATTGTTACTTTTTGCACTGTGGTTGGCTGGATTAGTTCCACCTTGTTGCATTGCAGGTATTACATGATCACGTGGCAATAATATCAAACAGGTTTGGAAATATCACAGCTTCTGTGATTGCTCGAGACAGGGTCAGATCACATCGCTGACCTGTTCATACTTAATGATCAGTCAACGACCAGTCAAGACATTTAGTGAGCTAAATGGGGACTGACCAGTGATCTGGTGATCAGCAATGCTGAATTTTTCAGCACGGATTAAGATTTATGATTTTGTGCATTTGAATCAGAGTGTGCTGAATTATACATGTACTGAATCAGACTGAATGAAAACAATTCTTTTCAATTTACAGTACAGGGGATCCTATAGTATTAAGATCTATGAGAGGGAGAACTTCGGAGGTCAAATGCACGAGCTAACAGATGACTGCGATTCCTTCCTGGACCGTTTCCGCATGTCTGACTGCCAGTCCTGTCATGTGATGGATGGCCACTGGCTCATGTATGAGCAGCCCCACTACAGAGGAAGGATGATCTACTTTAGGCCCGGAGAGTACAGGAGCTTCAGGGATATGGGATACAGCAACGTCAGATTCAGCTCTGTTAGAAGAATCATGGACTTGTGTTAAATTGGCGGTTTAAAAAAATGATAATATAAGTATAAACAATAAAATTCTAACAATGCATTTATGTTGTTGTCTATTGTTTTGGACTATATACACAGCTTATCTTTTTTTTACCTGTATATACCACCAGTATAAAAAAAACAGTGGAAAATACAGCATATTTTATAGCAAGTTTATAATATCAATGTCAAATGAAGAAATACCACCAAAATCAAAAACATGGCTGTATGTCTTAACCAAGGTTACATTTCATTTAAACTTTTTTTTTTAGCAGATCATTGTCTGTTGTGAAGAAATCAATCATTATACATAAAAACACAATTATAATTAAAGGAGTAGTTCACTTTTTTAAACAAATTTGCTGATAATTTACTCACCCCCATGTCATCCAAGATGTCCATGTCTTTCTTTCTTCAGTCGAAAAGAAATTAAGATTTTTGATGAAAACATTCCAGGATTTTTCTCCATATAATGCACATTACTGGGCACCAAACGATTCAAGGTCCAAAAGACAGTTTCAGTGCAAACTGCAAACTATTCAAAGGGCTTTAAACGATTCCAGACAATGAATAAGGGTCTTATCAAGCAAAACGAAAGGTCATTATGATAAGGACCCCAAGGAACGCCAATGCTATAAACTGTGAACAGGACTTTTGAAAAATATTAGCAGGTTAATTTTATGTTTACAGAGTTGTCCCCATTAAATTAGGAAAAGTCATTAGATCTGAAGCAAATAAAAATTAATAAAATGATGTATTTACATACGTTAAACATTGAATGGGGTCAAATTGACCCCAAGGATAATAGGAGGGTTAAATGTCCATTTTGGAGAGTATTTACGTAAAATAAGTCGGTTATGTCTTTAACAGATTTGACATCCAAGCTGTGTCCCAATGTGAAGGCTACATCCTTCGAAGTCCGCGGACTGCAAAGGATGCAGCCTATTCGTCCTTCGAAGGACGCACCATGCAGCCTGTGTGGGATTTCCTAATTGTGCCACCAGGTGTTCCCTATTACCGCTCCTGGCGCCAAGCAACAGTGCAAGAGAACAGCTGCCATCCTGATCATTCATTTGATAAAACTGAGTAAATGGAGACAGAATTGGCTATATTGTCATTTTTTTTGTTTTATATTTTACTGGAGGAGCAGGGGCGAAGCCAGAATTTTATTTTTGGGGGATCTCGTCTTTAAATGAGGGGGCTTTGGGGCACTTATATATATATATATATATATATATATATATATATATATATATATATATATAAAATTACAAATTGCATAAGCAGAGAGCAGTAGTTAACAACAATTTGTTAATATTGTGACAATAGACCTACATTTTGTTACTTTAATTTTCAAAATAATCAGAGGGGGAATGAACTCCACAGTCTACTTCACAGGCTATTCACGTAAATGTGAAGTAGCCTACTTTTTCCCCTCACAGGACAGCAACACTGCTATGCATTGTTTTACATTAAAGTGGGTAATCCTATAGTTTAAATGTATCAATGTATCAACCTTGCAAACACTCAGATGCCATTACAACAATAAACAATGTCTAGAGCCATGAATTTTATTTTATTTAACACATTTAAAGTTACATAAAACAATAAATTATGAATAATAATGTACAGAAATGTATTTTTTTTTTGTTTTCGCGTTTCAACAAGACAAATAACGCCACACAAGGGTGACGAATGAGGTGATGAAAAAGAAGAAGAAAAAACTTTTGGCTTTTAACTCTGGTTTCTCTGGCTATTTGATTAATGAAAATAATACTTTTACGTTTAAATATGCATTTGCCGTCCACCACCGAACTCTCGGCCACCCTTTTTTTAAAATAAAAATGCTGTCATCACCAGCGCAATGACTTATGGGGTAGGATAGACCACGTAGGATTGGGTAGGATCCATTTATGTATCCTCTCCTTCCCAGCGAAATGAAGGGTGCATTTGGCGTCGCTTTTGAATCAGGGTAGCTTTCGTCGCACCGCGATGACGCAACCAGCCTTCAAATATGACCTTCAGACAAGGGGGTAATCCATCGACCGGAAGTTGAAGCCTCGCGGGAGCTGCCATCTTGTAGCAGAACTTCACTTGCGTTAGCATTCCCATCGACTACCATTCATTTTGGCGTCACTTTGACAGTGAATCACTTTATATCTGAGGCGTTTGAAGACCCCTTTTGTCCTTTATTTATTTCTAAAGAAACACGACAATGTATAAAATGCTCCATTACCTTGTAGCTTATTTTATCGCCCCGTAGAAGCAGTTTTAGTGAAAGTAGGCTAACGATTGTGTCATACCCACGCGACTCCCTGTCACACAGTAGAGAGATTACCGGAAAAGAAGCTTGCATGCAATCGGGGAAACGTGGAGGCAAAATGACAAAATAATTAATCAGAATACCTTGCAAAATAGTCTCCTTCTCCTAGCTCATGGACAGCTCCTATTCACACTCTCTGCCTCTGCAAGTTTCAGAAGGGAATGATTCAGATTTCTCATGCCACAGCCACTAGAAGACAGATGGGTTGCTCTCGTCACATCTACGTCATCTAGCTCTGTTTCAGTCTGCGCACCAGGGACGGAAGTGCTAAAAAAAACGCCAAACACGGGCTTCAATCGTCTCAATGGAGTTCCAATGAGATCGCTCTGTCCACTTCTTATACTGCCTATGCCTTCAGAGGATGAATACCTGAAATGGGACAGCCTTCATCGCGCCGTGGTGACGCAATCAGCCTTCAAATGTGACCTTCGGAGGGTGCAGCCTTCACATTGGGACACAGCTCCAGTCTCTTTGGTAGAGAGAGAGAGAGAGAGAGAGAGAGAGAGAGAGAGAGAGACGAGTAAAACAAACAATCATGCAAATGGAAATGATCACGGCCAGAAAAATTATCGTGCTCATAGCTAGCTGTCATTAATCCAGATTAATGACAGCTAGCCATGAGCCGTGACTAACAGCTGGCAAGCTACCAGCTGTTAGCCACTTAGCTAACAACACTACCTAGTCAGAGCAAACAACCACCAAAATCATACATTTGAATTTTTGTTATAATACCTATTAAATTTCCCATGATTAAATATAAATCCTCGGTGGCCAGGTGCCGCACTTTTACGTCTTTTACTCATCCAGCCACAGCATATTGACTCTTGAAAGCCTTCAAAGTTATCCCCACTGTAGCCTATGGGGGGAGGGGTTATGCAAAAGATTGGTTGGTAGAGACCACCCACTGAAGTGCAGCTTCACATGCAAGCAAAACATTTCAACTCGCACGCAAAAGATAGACCTGCAAAAAAGACAGCAGAAAAGAGAGCTTGTGATGGAAAGTGTTCAAAGTGCACACTCATTTTCTCTGTTAAGAAAATCTGCTAAAATAATTCATTATGGCACTAGTAATTTTTGAGTTTCCAGTGTTCCTTAAAGACTCATGGCTTGACAATGTCAGATTGACAAAAAAACAAAAAAACAAAAAACAAAACAAAAAACAAAACAAATAAACAACAAAAAAAGTCACTAGAGTTTTACGGCCCTTCCCTGGCTTTGAAGGTCTATAAGGAAAGGCAACAAAAAAAAAAAACACTTTTTGTCAATTTCTCTTTGACTGAGACACAAGTAGGTCAGCTGTCCACCTACAACCAGAAACAGGAGCAAACAGTTCTGGTAACTAATTGTAGACTGTTTAAAAAAAATGGATTGCTGAGTAAGAAGCTCAAACAATGGTCTATAGATTTTTAGCAATCAAGTTGAGTATAAAAGCAACACAGTAAAACACTGACACCATTGAAACAAATGAAAAATCATGGGGAAGGTAAGGGCTTTCTTTGTTGAAAACACATGCTATTGGTTGTTTTGAATGGGTTTAATGCAAGGACCAGATCAGATCCCAAATAAGATCTACATTGATTTGACAGTCAGCTGTTTATGGATGAACACAAGTACATAGTATTTTCCAATGAATTGACAAACAAAGTAACAAAGAACAAAGAGTAACATTCTATAGTAAGCATGCTTTTTTCCCAGATAATATTCTATGAGGACAGAAATTTCCATGGTCGTAGCCATGAGATCAGTGGTGACTGCCCTGATGTGACCTTATACCTGAGCCACTGCTCCTCCTGTAGGGTGGAAAGTGGCTGCTTCATGGTCTATGAATGCTCCAACTTCATGAGCCACCAAATGCTGGTGAGAAGAGGAGAATATCCTGATAACAAGAAGATCATGGGAATGAGCATGAGCGACTGCATCAGATCTTGCAGAATGATCCCTATGGTAATTCTAGACAGTGTTTTTTTTATATAAATTGATGTCATTGTTTGCATTACTAAATAACGCATAATCATTTTGTCATTGCAGCATAAAGGAACATTTAGAATGAGAATATTTGAAAGGGAGAACTTTGTCGGACAAAAGTATGAGCTGATGGATGACTGTGAATCAATCCAGGAACGCTTTAATATGTCTGACTGCCAGTCCTGCAATGTCACACATGGCCACTGGCTTCTGTATGAACAGCCCAATTTTGAAGGCAGAATGATATACATCAGGCCAGGGGAGTACAACAGCTTTAATAATATGGGTCTTGGCACAGTGAAAATTGGTTCCATCAGACGCATCATGGAGTCCTGTTAAAGAAAATTACACTTGTTTCAGCTGATGAAAGACAACAAATGATGTCCATATAGTTTCTCAAACTAGAAATGCTGTGACATTGAAACTCAAATGTGCCTAGGATTTATAATGACGAAGATCAATTATGTTTTTGCACAAAATGTATGATAAAACCATACATTTTGTTTGTGAAAGCTGTACTGCCAAATGTTGATTTACATGCATCTGAATCATTGCATTACATTTTGTTAATTATCTAATATGTGATGATAAGGTTCATTGCTTTTGTGGAATGTCCAAAACTGAACAAAGGGCAATGACTATCAGCTACTTATTGAACATTACATGGGTACAGATCTATCTGCCTGGAAAGAGTAAAATAAAATATAGATATAAATAAATGGTTCAAAAGATATTTTTCTTGAAAACAATAAAAAAAGTTGCTTTGTTCAGAGCTTACTGGACTCCTCTCCACAATGCCCACTTGTGGACTAGTTTCAGCAAAGCTAGCTTGTATAAACTTCAGGTAGCTTACAATGCACTGAAATGTTATGTACAAATTTATATGTTGGCTGCATAACTCAGAGAATTATATAATTGTGGCTTTGACCAATATCAAGTTTAGCACTACACGGCATTGGTATAGTTGTCTCCTCTGAAGTTATATTTTTATTTATTTATTTTTTTAATATATTGTATTGTATTGTAAGTAGTGTCTTGTTTGTTTGTTTGTTTGTTTTTTTGGACCATTGAGTCTGTAATAAATTGTATTATTATTATTAATAAAGAGACTTTAAATCTTAAAAAAAAGTATATGGCTACATACACACTGCAGCTAAATTCCGTTGTCAATTCACCTTTTAGTGCCTAATCCTGTTCTGTACACACACAGTTCAGTAATTTACGGGAATGACAACTGCATTCCACAACCAAATTAACTGCTGACAAAAGCAGGTAGCAAAAATTACATTTACAAAATTTCTACGCAGTGTGTGAGGAACCGAAATGAACAAGTTGTTAATGACATTTAAACATGCATCAGGAGCATGTCTCTCTTCTGTATGCCGAGTGCAAGAAATCATAGGTACAAGCGTTTGTGTCACATCTTTCCAGAAAAAAACTGCCAAACAATAAGGGACACTACGAAGGGATATTTCTTCAGGAGCCTACCACATGTGCATGCCATTGCAGTGACTGCAGTTAAGTAGGCTGTGTAAAAAAAAAGATTTATGAAAGGGTTTTTAAATTAAAATATCCTGACAGTGAGACTTTGTAACCATAGGTAAAACCATGCATGGCACACTACCACTGTATAAAAATGCCTAAAAAGGTAAAAACTATTCACACAATGAATTATATATTTCTCTACCTCCCTAATAAATCTAATGCAAAATAAATGACTATAACATAGTATTCAACATAAATATTCCACATTTCTGCCCAGGCCATCGTAAATTATTACATTCATGGTAAATGTTTTCAAGGGTGGTGATTAGGGGATTTATAGTCTTCTAACTTTGTTCATGTTTCTGCTATTTACCTCATCAGTAGTGTTGGGAATGTTAAGGCGGTTTCATCTGATTTAAAACAAGTTAAAATCATTGAGTGATTTGTGGTTTGTAATAGAGAGGAGTTTCCGATTTCTTCTCACTGGATGTCGCAACGCTGTATAATAATAGTATCCGGGACCTGGATTAAACGCAACTCCTTTAAGTTTACGTTACATTATCCACTGGGCTGCCTAGTTCAAAGTAAACTAGTGAAACAACTGAAACCAGCGCTATTTTGTTCTCTATTTGTTGTTACCGACCGAGAAACCGCTTCAGTGACAGCGGTCCGAACGAATCTCGTTTCAGACTGTTATTGCAAGCGTGTTTGGCCAATTCATGGAAAGGAAATATCGAACCAACGAATGATAATTATCGCTGGTTCAGTCGACAGAAATACGGGACACACATGATAACTGGTGAAATATTCGGACTGAAAACATTTCTCTCAGGTCAGTCGGAGCGCTCATGGTACACACACAGTGCGTTTAGTCGTAGCCTACAGCTGCAGGCGCCACTGCGGCCACCGCACCACCAGAAAATAGGAGGAGGGAGATTGGGGTGCCCTCGAGCGATCAGGCCATATGGAGATTGGCGGGCCGCCAATAGAATAGCCCTGGAGTATGCAGTCAATAAATCATATTGTACCAATACTGTAACATATCTGATAAGGGTGTCACGATTTCGATTTTAAAACAAAATCGCTAAAAATTAATTCACAATCTCGAACTTCGAATAAAAAAATGGAATCGTCGATGTTGCCACGCCCCCATGTCACATTCATTCGGCTTGCCAAGCGAAAAAAACATGCGTGTTGAAGTGCTGCAAGTCTATGGTCAACCTCCACTAACTTAGCTACAGCCATTCAAAAGCTTTGAGTTTTGTACTACAACTGCTTTGAGTTTTCTTAGCAATGTTAAAATGCCCATCTCTTCTTTAGCATTCACATAAACACTACATTCAGATTCACCAATCAGAATGAATTCAGTTAGATTGAAACAAAAGCTGTGCATTTGAACAATGAATGGCGACTGCAGAAAGCAAAAGCTGAATCCCGGAAATCGATGAAACAGGATGGTAACCCCTACTACTCAGCTTTCTCCACAGAACAAGAGTCTGCTAATTTAGCTTCCAAAAAAAAAAAAATAGATGTCTGGCAACATGTTTAATCCTAATCCTCTATAATGCATCCGTCTTTGGTCAGTCAGTGGCTCGAAGTTGTACAACTGTTAGTACAAAATTCCCACTCCTCTGTGAGAGATACAAGACCGGTGTGTCTCACAGGTGTCACTCATTGGTAATCACATTTTGGGCGATCTCGAAACACATTTTCATTGAAACGTAGACTAATTACAGAGACTCACTAGTAGCCTAGACTTGTCGGTTAACTACTGCACTCTGTTACCGGTAGGCGTGGCCTCCTAGGACAGCGAAGCAAGTGCATTTTGGGAGTTGTTGTCTTTCATGCTCATAAGCCAAAAATACATTTTCTCAGTCTAGAAAGCTGTTCCTACTGTTTCCTGTATCCTGCCTGATTTCTGTCTAGGTTCCTTAATAAATATACCCATTGTTTTGCACTTGAGTCTTCGCACTTTAATCCACCCATTCCGTGACAGTTTATGCATTAAGGCCAATTTATACTTCTGCGTCAGGTGCGAGCAGTAGGTACGGCGTAGCATACGCACAGACGCGTCCCATACCGCGTACCCTTCACCGTTGCCTGACGCGCACCTCTTCAAAAATGTAACTACACGTCGCGACGATGCGGACCGCAAGATCGGTGATTGGTCGGCTTGGTAGCATCGCATTTCCTCCTACGCATTTCTGCACGTACCTTCTCACGCATTTACACACGCACCATCTCCTCCGACGTCTTCTCTCATTTCTGCCTTTCAGTTTTAGTAATTTCACTAAAATGAACTGTTTTTCCACCCCAATAAGCTCCAACTCCAACATGATCCACTCTCTTTCAGTCGCTATTGCTTGTAGTAACCTAGCCGCGAGGAATCTAAACACAGTGGAACATTAAAACCCTCCGCCGCCTACTAGCGTTTCGGAGCAGTACTGCAGAGCAACCAAGACATGAACGCAGAAGTATAAATGCTCACAACGGCGTCGCCTACGTGCGAAGCCAACGCCGTACACTACGGCGTACCCTCGACGCAGAAGTATAAATTGGCCTTTAGTATCTCTCCGCTTGTCTGTTCTGTGCTCTAAATCAGAGTATAAGAGGAGTGCAGAGTGGAAAAAGATAATAGTTATTTGATTTTGCCTGTTTTATTTCTTATTTAAAAGTGAACCCTGCATACACATATGTGCTAATCAGATTAAATTCTTACTGCCAAAAAGAAGTTAAAAGCTTCATAAACTTTTGACATTTTGCCTTACACCAAAAAATTCTAGTAAATTATTACCACAGAGGCATAGTCAGAGGTATTCTGAAGAACAATTGACAGGAAAATCACAAAAGCATGTATGTTGGTCCTATGGCCTCTATGCCAACTTGCACAGTCAGGAACTGAATAACAATAGGTGCTATGTAGTCTTTAGTCTTGGTCTGGTATAAAGGCATGGGTGACAGCAGAACCAGATTTAGCTTCTTCTTTGTGGAACTACAGAGGATCAGCCAGCGCAACCATGATGGGCAAGGTAAACTTCATTCCTGCAAAGATTGTCAAATTACAATTTAAGTCAAATTATTTGATTTGATATATTTCACATTAAGCCGCTAAAACAATAACTCTGATTTTTCAGGTCACTTTCTACGAGGACAGGAACTTCCAGGGTCGCTCTTATGAGTGTATGAGCGACTGTGGTGACTTCTCCTCCTACATGAGTCGCTGTCACTCTTGCAGAGTGGAGAGTGGATGCTGGATGATGTATGATCATCCCAACTACATGGGAAATGGGTATTTCTTCAGGAAGGGCGAGTATGCTGATTACATGTCTATGTTTGGAATGAGCAACTGCATCAGATCCTGCCGTATGATCCCCATGGTGAGCTCAATTAAAGCTTATATCTATGTTTTTATTTAAATAATAAACTTAAATTAAACTGACTTCTCTTCTATTACAGTACAGGGGCTCCTACAGAATGAGGATCTACGAGAGGGAGAACTTCATGGGTCAGATGTACGAGATGATGGATGACTGTGACAACATCATGGACCGTTACCGCATGTCTCACTGCCAGTCCTGTCATGTGATGGACGGCCACTGGCTCATGTATGAGCAGCCCCACTACAGAGGCAGGATGCACTACTTCAGGCCTGGAGAGTACAGGAGCTTCAGCAATATGGGTGGCATGAGATTCATGAGCATGAGGCGTATCATGGATTCCATGTATTAGTGTTTCAATAAAATAATTTGTCACTAAACATTGTGCTTTGAAAATGAATTCCAATTCCATTCTATACAAAAAAATGCCTGAGCTAATCACACTCACAAATGCACAGTAAAAGCACGAAATTATTGATTATCACTGATTATAAAAGACCTGTTTAAGATGATAGCCATAGTGGTGAACCTTTTTTTTTTTTTTTTTTTTGATGGTCGATGCGGATATGTTCAGAGTGGCAGATGGCCAACGTAAAGCTGATATATGATATAACATTATTTAAAGATAACAACTGCTGAAATAAAAAGTATTTTTATTTTACCTAATATTTAATAAATATAAATAATTTGATTATGAAACATTTTAAAATGAATATCTGAATTTTAACCAAATTAATTTAAAGCAATTAATGCAGCATCCATTTTTTTCTGTCATGCTTTAGCTGTGCTACAGTATATGATCATATTCATTCATGCGCAATTAAACCATTCAAGCACAATAAGCACAAAAAGACAAACACCTGAAACAAGCCCTCAGGATACCACTGTTTATAAGGTTACATGGGTCAAAAACAATTAAGACAATAACTTTATAGAGTTATTTTTTACTTTATTGTTTATTTTTTTTATTAACTGGGCCAGTAGAGAAAAACTTCAGTGTTAAGCCCTAATTAGTGGATATTGCAGCAAAGTTTGAATTCAAAGATTAAAGTTTGACAATTGTGCATATCAATTGACAGCTGAACTCTACTTGAATCCAATTTGCACCGACATCACATATGCAGGCTAATAGCTGGATTCACCAAAGCACTGGCATTATTACCACTTGCAAAATAAAACCCTGCTTCAGACAAATTGACCAAACAGAACGCATCGACCGATGCGATAATTAAAAGTCTCCAAATATCAGCTGATATGGCTTGGCGATGTACTGGTCAACCACTAGATAGCCAGCAACATTTTATAGCTTAATTCTTCAAATACTCTCAAATATTAAAGTTGTAAAATATCAGCCATTTTTGAAATCACTATAAGCTTTGCAACATTAAATTTTATTTGTTAAAGGTGCATTATGCAACATTTCATGTTAAAAATGCCTGTTTTTCTAACCTATACATGCTTAAACATGCCTGTTGGGCTGAATGAGCCCTTCTCACTGCGATTGCCTCTATAATCCTGTAAAGTAAAATAAATGAGAGGAATTCGGGCTCAAATTTGAGACTGGGCGTGACATCATGCGCGTACACACTCTCCTGGCTATGTCTGGCAGGTAAGTGTATTCGCCTCCATTCTCCGTATCAGAGAAGACAACTCGAGCGACACAACTTTAGTCAATTTTCGACAAAAGTAGAAGATGGATTCAAAGAGACTGGCTTGTAGTTCATTTCAAACCCCAATGCAAACTCCACATAAGACAAAGACAATACAACTTATGTCTAGTGCCAGGAGTCAGAATAAGATGAGAGAAAACATCGGGAAGGCTTTCAACAAATGGAGAGATCTCCGGTCTGTTCTAGGGCTCAAGCGGGATCCTATACAAAGTAATAACT
Organism: Cyprinella venusta; assembly: GCA_038021265.1. Taxonomy (NCBI): domain Eukaryota; kingdom Metazoa; phylum Chordata; class Actinopteri; order Cypriniformes; family Leuciscidae; genus Cyprinella; species Cyprinella venusta. The sequence continues at coordinate 24,556,722 of CM075867.1, forward strand.
TACTGTATATTGTTCATGAATTTGTTTCCATAATAATTCAATCATAAGTGGATACAGTAAACACGGAAACAAAAAACAAAGTTTTCTACTACCCCTGTTTTCCCCTCACACACATAAGTGTGTAATTTCCCACTAAACAACATGATGTCCAAAATACGTCTTTTCAACGTCTTTGTCACAAAAGTCGGATGTTGAAAAGACGTCCACTGAGGGGCCAGAATGAAAGTTTTAATGACATCTTTTATCGACGTGTCCGATATAAGGTTAAACACTAGTTAAAATGTGGCCATCGTGGACATATTTTCAACATCATTTATGGTCTCATTTAGACAATTCATACTGTTTCTGGACCAAATAAAAACTCAGGATGCATTAAATTAAAACTCATGTTTCTTTCATTCCAGCCCATTCTCACCCCCTGGCCCCTCAGGGGAAGTCTTTTCAACATCCGACTTTTGTGACAAAGATGTTGAAAAGACGTCTTTTGGACATCATGTTGTTTAGTGGGTAACAGCAAATTATCTTCGGTATAAAACAAATGAAATAACAAAATTGTTCACCTTGTGAGCTGAGGGGAGTTGCAATTATTAGAAATGATTTGAAATGTAGCTAAAACATATTTCATACATTTTTGAATGTGCTCACAATAAAATTTTAACAAAAAAAAACAAACAAACAAAAAAAACGCTTGACTTCATTGAATGCAAAACCATACAGAGGATTTAAAATCTAATATTTGGTAAAACAAAAATGTCGCTAGATATTCGACTAATTATTATATTACTTTTGATTTTGCAGTAGAACATTAAAACATTAGCCTAATACGAGTTTCAAATTCTTTCTTTTTTTTAAAAAAAGAAGAGAGAAATGCTAGAATCCTGACAAATGTTTTAAGATCTACATAATAAGCTTTAGTTATAATAGAGTCAATATGAACTTGCACAGTCAGGAATTGACAGACAATAGACAGGGTGTCCTCTTTACCCTTGGTCTAGTATAAAAGCACGGGGGACAGCAGTCAGTCAACAACCAGAATCAGCTTCAGCTTCTCCTTTGTGGAACTAAGGACCAGACAGCGCAGCCATGATGGGCAAGGTAATTTAAGTTAATTCCAGCAACAGTTAGAATTGAATGTAATTCACAATACTTTAATTTCACAGATACAGCAATAAACCACTAAAAAAATAACTGGAAATTTTCAGGTCATCTTCTACGAGGACAGGAACTTCCAGGGTCGCTCTTATGAGTGTATGGGCGACAGTGGTGACTTCTCCTCCTACATGAACCGCTGTCACTCTTGCAGAGTGGAGAGCGGATGCTGGATGATGTATGATCATCCCAACTACATGGGAAATGGATATTTTTTTAAAAGGGGCGAGTACGCTGATTACATGTCTATGTTTGGAATGAGCAACTGCATCAGATCCTGCCGTATGATCCCTATGGTGAGTTCCATAAAAATTTGTATCCATGTTTGGATTAAATAAATTCACTTTGGACAATTGGAATGTTCAATTTAGAGTTAATGATAGGATTTTTCAGAAACATGGAGTTAATTTAAATTTTGTTTTTATCTTGTCATGGATTTGGTTACATTTATCTCAACAAAATATTTAATAAAAATAACTTCTCTTCCACTACAGTACAAAGGCTCATACAGAATGAGGATCTACGAGAGGGAGAACTTCATGGGTCAGATGTACGAGATGATGGATGACTGTGACAACATCATGGACCGTTACCGCATGTCTCACTGCCAGTCCTGTCATGTGATGGACGGCCACTGGCTCATGTATGAGCAGCCCCACTACAGAGGCAGGATGCACTACTTCAGGCCTGGAGAGTACAGGAGCTTCAGCAATATGGGTGGCATGAGATTCATGAGCATGAGGCGTATCATGGACTCCATGTATTAGAGTTTCAATAAAATAATTTCTATAAAAAAGTAAACATTGTTTCATGAAAATGAGTATATCACAAAACAACAACAAAAAACAAACAAACAAACAAACCTGTATCTATTTACTTAACTTTTCTAGGCATCACCAGGGCAGAATACAAGGCAGTACAAGAGTTTATATGAGAATGACTGACATGAGATCTATGAGAATTAGTCTATCAAGGATATTTACCTTTAAAATATGATTGTTTTATAGATTTTCTTTTAATTGTGTACACACTAAAAGTGGTACTTAAGGCCCGCTAAGTGAAATCATTTACTCATTTACCTAATCTTCAGACTAAGTCTGGAAAACTACAAGCACATTAGATGACTCAGTTTGCAATTGTAAAACACATTTTTTGCAAATGATAAACACAGTTTTCGACATTCACTCAATACTAACAGCCCTTGTTTCATTAAAAAAAAACACTGCAATTTCAATGCTATCATTACATACACCCAACAATCATGCGTGAAAACACTTGTACTTGATCACTTAGAAATCAAAACTCAATGTTTTGAGAAACAAATACAATTTTCCCCCTTGCATTTCTACATATTTTTAAAAAATATATTAAATTTACACGCTTTCACCCATATTTCTATAGCTCTTTATACAACGCAGATTTTTTCAAAGCAGCTGCACAATATTTCAAATTCAACTGTAAAGCAGGCCTAACAAGCCAGTATTGAGCTCAAGTCAGTTCAATTCATAGTTCATCAATTGTACATCGATTGTGCCTTCATACTGTATATGCAGTGTATTTGTGGACATACAAACATGTACGTGTGACAAAATACTGAGCACTGCACGAGAAAAAGAAAAAAAGAAAATGTTTTCATATCCTCCTGAGACTCAAAAAACAGCCTGTTCTCACGTAAATTTGTCTCTATAACACGCATCGTGTTTTATCGTGTAATTTATACGCGAAAATGAGTTTTTACGTGCATATGAGACGCAGTTTTTCGCGTGCAATTGATACGCAGTTCATTTGCGTATAATACACACGCACGCCACACCACTAATTCTAGCCAAACGTACAATACGCACAATACAATACAATACAATACAATACACGCACCCTACCCCACACCTAAACTTAACCTAACCAACCAATGCGTATCATATGCACGTAAAAACTCACTTTAGCGTATATATTACACGACAATACACATGCGTGCTATAAAGACGCATTTAGTGTGATTGGGTTGCAAAAAAAGGTGTCATCAATATATGTGTGTATATATATATATATATATCCTAATTATTTTTGGTAAAAAAAAAATATATGTGTATTTTACAATTTAGAGTTTTAAATTTTATTTTTATTTTCAATTTTACACCATGCCCACTGAAGTGAACCACAGGACCAATTTACTTTGAAAAGAAAGCCAAACTCAGAAAACAAAAGCATTTACAGAATATTATTGTCATATTAACCCAACAAAACAAAATAAAAGAAAATTATGGATTCTGGATTGTTTCACTTGCTTAGCTATGAGAGTCCTGCAACAGTTTAGTTCTATAAGACAGCCAAACTTAGAAAAATGGCTATAGAGTGAAATTAATCCAAGAATAAATTCAACATATAAAATTCTAAAGAAATAATTATTCTGGATGGTTTCACTTTCTTAGTTGTAATACTGTTGGAAGCATTTTCTATTCTTGGTAATACAGAGAAACAACTTGCATTTGGTACGCCTCATGTATGTCTTGCCTTTGAAGCCCCATTTCTGCACCTTTCTGCATGGTTGATTTCTAACATTTCTGGCATGTGGGTCGCTCCTAGTCTGCACACAGATGGTATGGGTTGTGGGATCCTCATTTTAGTTGGTGGCTCATACTCTTCTTGACTTGTTTCACTGCTGTCATCAAGTTCTAGACATTCCAACAACTCCTCAGCAGGTGCAATTTGAAGTCCTTCCAGGTAAGCATTGCTGACTGACTTGAATTGGATCCACTTTGCGGCTCGGTTCTTCGTTATGGCTCCTGTTGCTGGAAAGCCCTTTTCCAGCAATGCATCCATGAGATTGATTTTTTGTGAAGTATTGGTCGAAGAATAGGTGACTTCCAGTGGGCACAGACTCAACCTTGCGTAGGACTGCTGCTTGTCCAACTCCCAGTCTTTAGCCATTAAATGTATTATTCACTTGGTGCACTTCAAAATCCAGCATCAGACTATTTGGAGAAGCAAGGACAAAGTTTGGCTTGCATGGAACATATTGTCTGACTAGAAATATGTAGCAGGCTGTGAAAGGGATGATTTGCTCATCAATGCAGACCTTCTCTGTCTTGGGGAGCTTGAGGCAGCTTTGCCTCACATGGTCAAGTAAAGGCCTGACTTTCCAAAGAATGTCTGCCTTTTTTTCCTCTGTTATAGCCAGGTCATCCACAATCTTGGGTAAGCTTCTCAGCTTGAAAAACATATCCCTTGTCATTTTGCTGCTTATAAATGGCACTTTTAGTTTTTTGACCCAAAACATTTTAATTCTGGGATATCCTAGGCAGGCCATGTGGATAGAAATGCCAAAAAAAAATAAAGTAAATTCAGCCAAATTCTCGAAAGTTTTGTTGTCAATGTACTGGGAAAAGTACCAAATTGGACACTGCATGGGCAGTAGTGTCATCTTTAGAGTCAGGTAGCACAGGTGTAAATCTACAGTATTATGATGGGAGCAAAAAACAATAAGTGAAAGGAATAGGAATAGGAATAATAATTAAAGGGGTGATAAACTGATAAATCAAATTTTCCTTGAGCCTTTGACATCTTTTGCATAATGCTTCCTCTGGATTCCAATAGGACTGCATGGATAAACTTTATTTTTAATGAGCTAATGAGGTAAAACATTGTTTTTTAAACAAGACTGGATTTGCAGACCAATTAAGAGTAAAGAATGGTGCTGTGATGTCCATATTGGATCTGATAGGAATTGTGCAACACACAGACTCTGGGTCGAACATGTATGGGTGAATCATTCCAGTTGCCATTTTACAACATTGGACGTTTTCAAAACAATTTCCCCCAAGTGCATCGACAGGTGAGTTGAATCATTATAATAAGCAAAACTGTTATCCACTCATAGCAGTGGGCGTTTTACTTCCAAGTCAGTGCATAAAAACCGAGCATTTTTCAGCTAGGCTCAAAACTGGGGTACAAAATAGCCTATTACTAATTCATTTTGATGTTTTTGAATGCAAAAGCCAAGTGAAGGTCATAAGTTGACATCAGACAGCAATATAATAAATTTAAAAAGCCAGTTCATGACCCATTGAAACCTCAAAAAAATATATTTGAATTTCAGTGGTATGGATGTGATATGATCTACTATTGACCACTCGTAAGTAATAACATTGTTTAGCCAATTAGCATATTTCATGAAACCACGTCGATAAACTTCAAGCCTCACTGCTAAATTATTTTTATTACTGATGATTTATCACTGGTTGTAGTGAAGTGTGTGTGCGTGACTACTAGAACTGAATAAATTATCCTGGAAAAAAATAAAAATAAAATAAATAATAAATAATTCATAATTCATAATTAATTCATAGGTGTTACTTCTGTTCCACAGAGGGCGACGTCTTTCCTGCTCATCCCTTTCTGTCTCTGTGTCTGTGTCTGTCTACTCATCTGAGTCTCCTGCATTTTCTTCTTCTTCTTCACCATCTTCTCTGACAGGTCTAAGTTTGAATCTCCCTAAACTATCTCATAAAGAATCCTCTCTGCTTCAGTTCTGTATCCAACAACATGGAGTCATTAAGTGCATTTAGATGGTCCTGGTGTCCACTACAATTGACATTCATAAAAAGGATAATATTGTTTAAACACAAACAATTTAACTGCTTCCAAAACTAAATTAATTATTCATCACACTTTAATAAACAAATTGATATGTTAATATATAAATATATATATAAAAAAAAACATCGCGGCCATTTTTTTTGATGTTGTATGAGAAGTTGCATTCCATCCAATCAAATGACCTATCAATAGAAAGCCCAGGGTGTCCTCTGTGCAGTACAGCAAGAATTGATAGAGTAGATAAAAAAATCAAAGAACATTCATGAAAACAAAAGAATGTTCTTTGAGTGGAGTGGAAGAGAGAGTTTTGGACTCGGGCAAGGAGAAAGAGGAAAAGGAGAAAGGGAGAAGCTAAAAAGAAGTCAGCACCTTGGGCAAGATTAGAGGCCTGCATTTCAGCCCAAGCCCGACGGGCCCCAACTTATTTACACTCCTAGGTCCGGCCTTCGGGCCAAATTTCACGTCATAGTTCACACGCGGCCTGGGCCTCGGTCCTGTTTTAGGCGTATCATTTTTATAGCCTATTTTAGATATTAATTAAAATAAAATATGAGAAGATGACTATTGAAAATCAATCATAGAAAGAGGTTTTATAACCTACCACACTGACATATATGACTGACAGTCTGCTCACGCACACAGGTTTCCCAGCGGCACAATTCACGGGAGTGAGTGTAACTTCAGCGCAGCTGGAAAAAGTACGACTGGATTAAAACCTTCCACAGGGAATGCTGTGTTTTTTCTTCACGATGCTCTGTAAGAGACTGTTTTTAGCCATGTTAGGAGTCTTGTTGTTGGTTTTTGTTTGATTGGACTTTAGTTTCATGACTCTGTTGGAAACTTAGAAATACGAATGGCCATGTTCTGTAGTGAAGACTTGATTTTTGAGGTAAGATAACCTGCATGTTTTTTTATGTAATTTATTTGATTTGTTTAGATTGCATTCTCTGTATTGTATTGTATTGTATTGTATTGTATTGTATTGTATTGTATTGTATTGTATTGTAAACTCATTTACGAGTGCTGTTGCGACTGAGCAGCAGAGCAAACTTTTAGGATTTTATTGTAACCAAATTAAGTGTTGATTTGAGAGGCTATAAATGGATCAAACATGTTTAACTCGCTGTCGGGTGCTTTGTCGTCATAAAAAAAATAAATAAATAAATAAATAAAAACTTAAGTCTTAATTGACTTTATAAAGAAATAAAAATAAACTTGCCAGTAACTACTCTGCCATTGAGAACAAACCATGTCTGTTTAAATGACTGCAACATAGGGCAGGCTTTTTTTTGTAATAAACGGGCTCGGGTCTGACTCGGGCTGATCATTCTGATGAGCTGTCGGACACGGGCTGGGCTAGGGTCTGAGGGTCTCGGGCCAGGGCCGGGCTAAGGCCTAGATTTGAGGCCCGTGCAGGGCTCTAGGCAAGATGAGTGTCGAACTCTAGTCGTATAATCGAACAATTGACATCCCTGTGAATTGTATGGAATAGTATGGTGAATGATAGTTCGCTATAGGATCTGTTCTACATTGAGTTAATTGTGCTTTAAGCTGTTTCCCAGCTAGCTTAACATCAGCGAGTGGTGGACAAGACCTCATGCCTGAGTTGTGAGATTTGCATTGCATTTGCATATATATATATATATATATATATATATATATATATATATATATATATATATAAAGCATTGGTGGTCTTAGTCAAAATACTCATCTTTCTGTTTGAATCCAGTTGCAGAAGTCCAATGAGCCGGCTAATGCTGCAAAGTGTACTCATCTCCCTTCTCTCTGTCTGGGTCCAATAAAGAGCCTTCTAAAGCCATGAAGTGTACTCACCATCCTTCTGCTTGAGTCCTGTGAAGAACCCCAAAAGTTGTGAAGTGTACTCACCTCCCTTCTCTCGACCTGAGTTAAGTGAAGAGCCAGCTAAATCTGTGAAATATACCCACTCCTTCCTCCAGTCGAATCCTGTTGAAGAAGAATTCTGAAGTGACTTCAGTAGTGGTTTTAAAGAGATGTTTTTAAGCAAATAAAGAGATTTCCCATTTGTTGTCCTGACTGTTGAAAAAGTAAGAATTGCCATATATTTAAAGTATAAAATCTATAATATTCAACAAGACGAAACACAGTGGGAAATATCTAATCTAGGTGAGAAATAATGCAATATTTGCACCTGTATTTATGTTATCAATACAGAGTACTACAAATGTTTAAACAAAATTTAAATTTACAAAGATCTACATACCAAGCTTTAGTTAGAATGGCCTCTATTCCAACTTGCACAGTCAGGAATTGACTAACAATAGGTGCTGTGTAGTCTTTAGTCTTGGTCTAGTATAAAGGTGTGAGTGACAGCAGTCAGTCAACAACCAGAATCAGCTTCAGCTTCTCCTTTGTGGAACTACTGAGGAACAGACAGCACAACCATGAAGGTAAATCTTGTTTCAGCTGCCATTTACAAATATTTTAACTTCTTAAGTGTTTTATTTGGTACATTTCATTTTAAATAACTAAAATTTTTATTTTTTCAGGTCACCTTTTTTGAGGACAGGAACTTCCAGGGTCGCTCTTACGACTGTATGGGCGACTGTGCTGACATGCACTCATACATGAGTCGCTGTCACTCTTGCAGAGTGGAGAGCGGATGCTGGATGATGTATGATCATCCCAACTACATGGGAAATGGGTATTTCTTTAAAAGGGGCGAGTACGCTGATTACATGTCTATGTTTGGAATGAGCAACTGCATCAGGTCCTGCCGTATGATCCCCATGGTGAGCTCAAAAAGCTTAGCCTATATATATATATATATATATATCATAATTTTTTTTTTTTTGGCAGTGAATGATAAACTTAAATTAAACTGGCTTTTCTTCCACAACAGCACAGGGGCTCCTACAGAATGAGGATCTACGAGAGGGAGAACTTCATGGGTCAGATGTACGAGATGATGGATGACTGTGACAACATCATGGACCGTTACCGCATGTCTCACTGCCAGTCCTGTCATGTGATGGACGGCCACTGGCTCATGTATGAGCAGCCCCACTACAGAGGCAGGATGCACTACTTCAGGCCTGGAGAGTACAGGAGCTTCAGCAATATGGGTGGCATGAGATTCATGAGCATGAGGCGTATCATGGACTCCATGTATTAGTGTTCAAATGTTTCAATAAAATAAGTTCTAAACGACACTAATCATTGTGTTCTGAAAATAATTAATGCCACTATTACATGAGCTATCCACAAAAATCAAGCTTAAAGTCTCCGTAAAGGCAATAAAACAAAAAATCTAAACACAATATAAATATTAGAAATGTATTTCTAAAACGTATTACTGTGACTGAATTGTGGAGTTACAGAACACCGTTAAACAGTTTTGCACTGTTACAATGTTTAGTATTTTTTGGGCGGGGTAAAAATGGTTGCTCGATGATGCACTGGAGCCACTGAGGCTGGCCCCTCCCCTAACAATATAACTAGAGCACATTCGCATCAGTTAACCGCTCAATCGCTAGTTACTTTCTGTACTATTAATTACTATAGCCTACAGTTTGTTATGCCTTAGTCATGGAAATGCATATTACCTGGATGGCATCAACTACAAAACAGATGGTTTCCTTACTTAAATTTCCAAAAAAACGATCATATCGAGAAGAGGTGGACTAATTTTGTGAAGATCCACCTTGGTGAAGAGCTGAGGATCACCACCAACACCCACCTCTGAAGTGATCATTTTACATATAGTTTTTTAAACTTTTGTCGGAGACAACCGAGACTCACTGATAATCCGCTGTTACTAGGGAATAGGGCCGAACTGACTATCTCCCGCCTCAGCCTTCATCCTCCCGTCCGGCAAATGGGTGTGGTTTCAGAGCAGCCAGCAGACACGCCCCCAGCATTTGAGAGCAGATAATTCTGCTCATTTTTTTCAAGAGTTTGATAGCTTATTTTATTTACTTGGCATCTTTTTTAGCATTCAAATTTGGCTGGGTGGCTAATAACACACTTATTTTGGAGGGACTTTGGAAGGACTTTAAGAGAAATGTGAATAATTTGTATTGTCAAGTCTGCCACACTAGATTGGCTGTGACCTTAGTTTTGTCACAAATCAAGGCCTGTGGATGAAGAAGAGATAAGGACACAAGTTAAAAATCTACAGTATGCAAGATCCCAAAATGCATGCCCATTAAAAAACTACAACAACAAAATCCATTTAGTTTTTAATATGAAACAACAAACGCATCTAAATAGAAACTTCGGCCTCGTCTAAAATCTTAAGCAGCTGGGAGAGGGAATTTGATACAAAGAGTATTGCAATATTTTGCATAGGGACATCATATCGGGCACCAAACTTTTCAGGGCTAATTCATGCTCTTTTTGCAAGTGTTGTGCATAATATTACCATAAATTCCAAACTTTTGTTACAGATATTATATAATCTGTTTGTTTCACAAAGCTGTTTGTCAAAAGACATAAACTAACATCATGAGCAGATCAGTGCTGTTGAATCTCTCTCTCTCTTCTTTTTCCTCTTGGACATGCGTAGCGAGCTGTGTTTAAATTAAGCGATAAAATAAATCTTTCGTACATAATTAGACTAAAAGAAACTGTCTATATAATGCCATATCTACGTTACCAGTGTGCTCGCTCATTATACAACACTTTTAAAACAGCTGTGTCATTATTACCTGATTAACTATTGTTACATACAGTGGGTTATACCAGAAGATTAAACTGTCTTGTGTGTTTCTGTAGGCTATGTTACAACAAAAATAACACCACAGAACCATATAGAATCCAAGTTGTATGCTTTTAAAGGAGAACTCTGGTGCAAAATGAACCTTTGATCTAAAAACACATTGGTACCTAGTTGACCGTTCTCTCAGATTTGTTTTCATGATAATCGAATGTAAAGAGTTTTATCTCTAAAAACTGTTTAGCATGTAACGATAGTATATGGGGGCATTTAATAAGTAAAAAGAAATCACTAGTTTATACCACTAACAAGGCTCAAAATAGCCCGACACTAACACAGTAACATAATGAGGGTCCATACATGCAAAACAAAGCATTGAGTGTACCGATGGTTTAATAAGAAGATACTTTATAAAGATAGTCCACTTCGTGTACTGGCAGGAGCCATCTTTGAAAATCAGTCTCGACAAGTTGAACCACGAACGCCTTCACTGAACTTCATACAGTCATTCTCAATGCTTCGTTCTGGATGTAGGGACCCTCATTATAACTTCATACACAGTATAGCTACTGTCCTTGTCAAAAAAAGGAAATAAAGACATCATCAAAGTAGTCCATGTGACACCAGTGGGTTAAGTTAGAATATTTGAAGAATCTAAAATACATTTTGGTCCAATAATAACAAAAACTGACTTTATTCAGCATTGTATTCTCTTCAGGTTCTGTTGTCAAAACGTGTTCACGAGTCCGCAATGACGTTGATGATGTAAGACACTGCTGACGTGTTATCTGGTATGTCCATGTATTCGGGTTCAAATAAATATGGCTGGGCAAAAAAAATCAAGTTTTTCCCTGTGTCGAAATCCTTACACATGTTTGTGAAGATTGTTTTGTTTACAGTGTACGTCTCCCTCACCGACTGTAAATGAAGCTCGGGTGCACTGATAACACGTCAGCAGCGTCACTGAAAGCGGATTGACAACAGAACCAGGAGCAAATACGGTGACACTTTACTATATGGGTGCACTAATTCATAGTTAACTAATGCACAGATAATCATGAGTTAACGTATGACTCATGAAGAACTAAACCATTAATTAACGATTACAGCATCAGCAACTAATAAAGAGTCTATATGGTTCGATGAAATGCTACTAATTAAACGTGTCATCATGTATTAATTTCTTAATAACATACTTATTAACTAATAGTGTAAATAAATGTGTTAATTACACAATTAGTCAATGCCATGCACTTCAATTTCCAGTTGTCTGCTTTGGGGACATATCATGCAATCCACTTTTTTAGTCCTTAAAGGTCCTATATCTGGGACACAGCATTCTGAACCTAACACAGAGACAATTACAGTCAGAATATTAAATATATAACGATATAGGGCCCTATTTTAACGATTTTTACGGCCCATAAAGATCTTAATTTCAAGCAACAATGGAGCAATTAGATCAATATACTGTACAGCAATTATACATCTTTAAGATTAAAAATATATAGATACATAAAAAAAAACATAAGTGTATCAAAGATTACTTGATAATGTAGCATCCTACTTCCTCACCTTCCATAAAATTGAAGCTGCATGGCTACATGACTTGCCGATGCCAGCAATGCAAGAACACCCTGCTGTCTCTACTGCTCCCAGGTTTGTCATTAGTACCAGGACGAGTGTGCTGGTTTGCTAGACTGACTTGGCTGAAAATCAGCCTTCAAAAATACCAGGTCTTTCAGATCTACTTGGTGAAGTAACACAAGACCCACTTTACCACTGTGAAGGTACTGGTATAGGCTTCAGTGCTCATGTAGCTTTTCATAGCGGCACCATCTACTCCAAGGGATAGCACAAAATAATTGAATATATGCCCGTACATTATTTCTGGCCACTTTTAATGTCATCCACCCAGTCGCTAGTGGCGATCCTTGAAGGATGCAATACATTTACACCATCTGACCGCCACAGCACAGAAATAGTGTGCTCCCATATGTCGGCCATGTCAGCTAATTACCGCAAACTAACAAAATAATGAATTACAAAAGTTTGCTTGCCCTTTTTACTTACAAATTAGATTTGTTTTGTATCGCTGTTTACACTTCCTGATTCATTGGCATTTGAGGCGGAAGTTGAAAGACAATCGCGTTCGAATTGGAGGCGGGTAAAGTGGGCGGGGCTACATAAGGTCTATACCACAGAATTATATTGAAATACTCCGTGTTTATAATTAACAATCGCAATACTATCTTATTGTTGCTTAAGAAATCATAATATTGTATTGTGGGGCCTCTGGTGATTTTCATCTTTACTACCTAGTTGCCCAGTCAGGTAATAACCTCACAGTTTGCACACACAGCTAAAACTGATTCCTCTGGGGCAGCATAATGGTCTAATAAACTACAACAGAGAGAGCTTTGGAGATAACCTATTTATTATTTAATTTCTTCAATATGTTTTTTGCTAGAATTTAAATCAAAAGTTAAAATATTTGGTCGCTAACATTTATACATATCTTAGATCCAATGATTGTATCCCATTCTGTCTACTAAGTATTGCAGTAAAACTTTACATGTTTATTTTAAAAATGATAGTAACAATTAGATTATTAAAATTAGATTAAATGTGTGTGAAATATGATATATGTGTTATCACAAAATAGTTTTTTTTTTCAGCATTCACTATATTAAAGCTAATTTATGAATACATCATACTATTGTTCATTAAATAAACTATTGTTAATGTTTGTTGATAATTTATAACATAAATTATTTATAATTATGATGATCAATTTATATAACTTAATTGATTCAATTTAATTAAAATACTAATGTATGCAGAGATTAACATTAATATAGATTAGTTTAAGTGTTTTCAGATTCACATTCTTTTTGACTAATGTAAATGTTAGAAAATTATGATAATTTGTCCTAATAAAATGTGAACACTATGATCTACATACCAAGATTTAGCTAGAAAGGCCTCTATTCTAACTTGCACAGTCAGGAATTGACTAACAATAGGTGCTGTGTAGTCTTTAGTCTTGGTCTAGTATAAAAGCACAGGTGACAGCAGTCAGTCAACAACCAGAATCAGCTTCAGCTTTTTTTTTTTGCTTTCCTACTGGGGATCATACAGCACAACCATGAAGGTAAACCTTGTTCCAGCTGCCATTTACACATGTTTTAACTTTTTATGTATTTGGTATATTTTACTTTAAATCACTAAATAATTAACTTTGAATTTTCAGGTCACCTTTTTTGAGGACAGGAACTTCCAGGGTCGCTCTTACGACTGTATGGGCGACTGTGCTGACATGCACTCATACATGAGTCGCTGTCACTCTTGCAGAGTGGAGAGCGGATGCTGGATGATGTATGATCATCCCAACTACATGGGAAATGGGTATTTCTTTAAAAGGGGCGAGTACGCTGACTACATGTCTATGTTTGGAATGAGCAACTGCATCAGGTCCTGCCGTATGATCCCCATGGTGAGCTCCACATTGAAAGATTAGTAATAAATTAAATATTTTAATTCATATTTATTTAAAAGCATACATCGGAGAACTAATTCTAGTTTTTTGGGGGGGTTAGAGAGCAAAGTTTGAAAAGAACAGAGGAACCTATAAGAATGGTGATTTGAGACAGACCTATTTTTTTACATTTTATGTTAATTCTGTGTGACTTGAAAATAATGGACTTCTCTTCCACCACAGCACAGGGGCTCCTACAGAATGAGGATCTACGAGAGGGAGAACTTCATGGGTCAGATGTACGAGATGATGGATGACTGTGACAACATCATGGACCGTTTCCGCATGTCTCACTGCCAGTCCTGTCATGTGATGGACGGCCACTGGCTCATGTATGAGCAGCCCCACTACAGAGGCAGGATGCACTACTTCAGGCCTGGAGAGTACAGGAGCTTCAGCAATATGGGTGGCATGAGATTCATGAGCATGAGGCGTATCATGGACTCCATGTATTAGCATTCCAGTGTCTCTAATAATAAAACTATTTCATGAGAACACTAAACATTGTCTTGAAAATCATTATGCCACAAATAACTGCATGAGTATTGTACAAACAAACAAACTTATCATGATGTCAAACAAATTAAGAAAAGAAAGAAGAATAATAAATTACTGTATTATTTTTTTTTTAATTCATCATGTTTGCATTTCAAATGACAAGGTAGGCTACTCAGCTCTTTAGCAGAATAACATGTCTTAACAGTTACTTTTCAAAGCATCTGGTCACATGACTAGTGGTACCCTTTGTTAGAACTGAGTTAGTCCACTGATATAAAACCCCCCCCCTGAAATTTCATGTGGCGCACAAAGCTAATACCTTGTTTCCTAAAAATCATCTAAAAAAGAAGGGGTTCGAAGGACACCCAAAGGGCAAAGATTGACTGATGACTGTATAAGGCACTCCATACATTTTTCATATGTTAAGTCGTGGTGGTGGTGGTGATCTGACGATACGATTCAAATACATCCTCAAGATTGTCAAGCTCCAAAGAAATTTTATGATCTACAGTGTCAAATTCAGCGCTAAGTTTTAGTAAAACTAGTTGAGTTGTACAACTTTGTGTCAGATTATATCTGAAATCTGTTCCCACAATTATAGATCTGAGTGAACAAAAGATCAAGTAAACAACGGTAAAGGACAGGAAAAAACAGGTAAGGTAAGGGTAAGGTAAAACTTTATTGTTCCACATGGGGAAATTTGTAGCCAGGCTGCAGTCAGCTCGCAATAGCACACAATAATCATTTAACCCAAACAATAATAAAACGAGCCATGACATAAATAACACAGCAATATGATAAAAACAGTTTTACAGGCACGGGAATACATTATTTTTTTTTAAATCTATTCAATCTGCAATGAGGAATAATAAATCTCCAGGAAGCAACTCTATACAAAACATAATCACAGACAATCTTATTAGCTTTTCTTAAAGTAGCCTGTTCAAAAATAGTCTGTCACTAAACCAAGAGAAAACCCCACCTACGACGGCATACTCAAGTATGCGTGACGTTTATGGTGTTTTCAGGGTCTCACAAACAATTTGAGGACATGAATACATTAACATTTCCAGAGCTGCTCTGAGAGAACGCCCAATGAGCATTTTCGTTATTTTATTCGAAAAAAAAAAACATAATACACTACAACCCATCAAACTAAAAGTTTGTTTGAACTAGGAGGAAATTATGACAGAAATGTATTACAATTGTAGGCATACAATAGAATGTACTTCTCAAAATAATAATAGTAATAACAATTTAATAATACAGTTTATTTATTTAATAATTGATTAGAACTGTAAACCATACTGTAAACCACCAGACGTTATCATACTGTGAAAATCTCATACCATTACAACCCTACACAGGAGTCTCTCACCCCACCCCCCGCTGTTTAAAAAGTAACTCAGTAACTTCAACTCTAAGTAAATTTTAAGTGAGCTACTTTTTACTTTTACTTGAGTACATTTTTAGACCAGTATGTAATTTTACTTGTACTTAAAGGGATACTCCACTTTTTTGTAAATAGGCTCATTTTACAACTCCCTCTGAGTTAAACAGTTGAGCTTTACCGTTTTCGAATCCATTCAGCCGATTTTCTGGTATTTAGAAGAACATCAGTAACCAGACAGTTTCTGGTCTCATTGACTTCCATAGTAGGAAAAAAAATATATACTATGGAAGTCAATGAGACCAGAAACTCTCTGTTTACTGATATTCTTCTAAATATCAGAAAATCATCTGAATACATCCAAAAACGGTAAAACTAAACTGTTTAACTCTGGGGGAGTGGTAAAACGAGCCTATTTTCAAAAAAGTGGAGTATCCCTTTAAGTAAAATTTCATTGAAGTAGTCCTACTTTTACTTGAGAAGAATATTTTATTACTCTTTCCCCCTCTGACGATCAATAACGGTCTCCTTGAAAAACGGTTAAATTTGCGTGTGAAAAGGTTAAGTAAGACTTACATTTCATTGTGTCTTTGTTTTGTTTTGAGTGTATGGTCAATAAATAAAGAAATTAAAAAGACGAGCACAAAACCTGTTTGTCGCTCCCGTGCCCCACACTTTGAGAAACGCTGAGCTAACTTAACAGCTAACTTAGTAATGGGGTTCCTCCGTTTGGTCAGGATTTTTCTTTTTTTTTCTTTTTTTGGCTGTTGTCAACCAACAATGAAACATCGTTGTCTGGGTGCCTTTCAGTGTCCTTTTTATCTTTCCATCCATTAGCATGCACCATTAGCTTTCTCCAACCATTCATCCCAGCGACTGGGCAAAATAGTGAACAAAGTTGGTAGAAAAAGTGGGTTGGATAATTAAGTAGTCGCTGCGGTGGGCGGGGGTTACATTACAGATTATTTATGTAAAATATGATACTATCTTTCTTGCTGGCAAATTAATTTAATAAAGAAAATGAACATATATCATATTTATTTTAATATGAATGATGTGATGATATTGGGGGGTTATATTAGCTGGATCTGATTTTTGAGGGGGTCGTGGCCTCTCTCACTAAAGACTCTCCTGTTGGCACTGGCCTCTATCAAGCGAGTGGGAGATCTGCAGGCTCTCTCAGTGAGCCCTTCATGTTTGGACTTTGAACCAGATGACTCCAGGTTCATCCTTAAACCCAGGCATGGTTAGAGTATGTACCCCAAGTGCTCTCAACACCATTCAGAGCACAGGTTATTATGTCATTAGCCCTTCCCCCTTCTGCCGAGGATGGGGAGGTTAAACTTCTCTGCCCTGTCAGAGCGCTGAGAATCTATCTGGAGCATTCTGCATCTTTTAGACAATCATAACAGCTTTTTGTCTGCTTTGGTGGCTGATCTAAGGGTGATACAGTCACTAAGCAAAGACTGTCTAGATGGATAGTGGATGCCATTTCTATGGCTTATACTTCATTGGGTCAGGTTTGTCCCATAGGTATCAAGGCCCATTCAACCAGAGGCATGGCTTCGTCATGGGCTTGGTCATCTGCCTTTCCCATTTAAGATATTTGTGATGTCATGGTCATGTCTAAAAATGTTACTGTACAGCCTTTTATTTTTTCATACTACCAATGTCAATAACAAATTTAGTGAAAGCCTATTTGGGAGATCTGCCATTTAGTTTCTCAACTCCAGAATTCAGCACTACATGGCAATGCTTAGAGATTGGAATAATGGCAGGATGCACCATTTCTCCACTGGCTTTTACCATGGCAATGGAAGTAATCATTAGGGCATCAAGATGGGTACTAGGAGGAGAGCGCTTGGCTTCTGGGATGCCACTACCACCAATCAGAGCATACATGGATGACATGACAACCATGAGTACAACAGTAGCCTGGACTAATCGGTTATAAGGTACTTTAATCTATAATATTTGATGGGCACAAATGCAATTTAAGCCCTCTAAATCAAGGAGCACATTGATAGTTAAAGGAAGGGTAGTAAAAATTCTTCATTAATGTTGAGGCAATACCAACAGTTTCTGGGAAGCCAGTGAAGAGTCTTGGAAGATGGTACGATGGGCATCTAAAGGACACCATTGGAGTGGCAGAAGTCCCACGGGTTGAAGAGCATAAACAGCTGTGTTCTACCAGGCAAACTAAAACTATGGTGCTTTTAGTTTGGTCTACTGCCAATGTTGCTGTGGACAGGTACAGCATGGAAGAGGGGTGTTTGGGCTCAGTTTAATTTCTCCTAAATGGCACATATAGGCTCAGCTCAAAGGAGGAAGCTGGTAGTCATCGAGGTGCGAAAGCAGGAGGAGAGGATGAGGTGTATAAAGGCCATTTCCCAGGGCAAGCAGGGAGAGTGGATGACATGGGAGAGTGTGGAACAATGCAAGATTGGCTGGCAAGGCCTTTGGTCAATGGAAGAGAGTAGGATCAGTTTCCTCATCAGGTCAACATATGATAAACTTCAAATTGAGAGAGAAGGATGAACGCGCATCATGTTTATTTTCTTTATTTTACAAAAAAACACAACATTTTGTTATCATTATTAGTGTACACAAAAAGTAGACATTTAACAGTTTTGAATGATGTATAACACGTGCCTGTATCACAAAAATCGACAGAGTTGTTTGAGTCTCTTATGCACTGATAAGGAAAAAAGAGAGACAATCACGCCGGCATAATGACCGACCCCAGGGGGCTTAAAGGTATAGCGGAGGATCTTTCCGAAATTTAGAGAAGACCCGCCCTCTTCAATTTTTTTTTAAAAAATGCAAATGTCAAATGCCCGTCCGTGTTTTATTTACTTATTATACTGATCGATTGAGTGACCGAGGGCTCAAGACATGATATGTGCAACCCTGTATCACACGAAATACATTCTGAGGAAACTATTTTGCAAATCGCAAATGTTACATGGCAACATATGAGCAGTGCTATTACGTTGGTCCTTAACCTAACATGTCTCATTGTTAATACGTAGGTATTAATACGTTATTTTTATACATGGTTGCATATGGAGAAGTAGCTTGTTGCGTTTGTGTAATAATAAACACACACGGTTTTAGAATATGAACACATAAACACACACGGTTTTAGAATATTTCAGCGCGATACCATTTACCATTTGGTCAAAAGGCTACTTTAGACAAATTGAGATGTTTACCGTGTCTATGCGGTGCATGACTTGTGCCAGGGCTAGCATTGCTAAGTCGCTTGCATTAACTTTTACTAGTGATTTTAAATGGATTTCTCCAAATAGCATGACAAACTTTACCTGTCTAGTAGAATCTTCGCGACTGCGGCATCAGTGAGAAGCCCAACCTGTGCTTTTAGTGCACGCCAGCGTGTGATATCCACCCAAAATCACTCTGGTCTTGTTTCTATATTCTGCGGCCTTTCTCTTCTTATCATACACTTCGTATACATTTTTTCTCTTTCGACCCTCAGTCATTTTCAAAGGAATGGCTGAAACCGTAACTCTAACATAATACACCAGAAAGTGAAAACTACATAGAGATGAGCACGTACGACGGCCTTACGTAAACATATCACCAGAATGATTGACACTTAGGTGGACCAATAGTATAGACTACCCACCCGGAAAAAGAAAATCCTCCGCTATACCTTTAACTTGATGTGGCTGAATTAATATTACAATCAGTTAATCAGTTTGACCAATGAAATCATTTATTCTAAGAAAAAGGTACCTTCCATGGCCACAGAAGAAAAACTATTTCTTAGCTTGAACAGCGCTTTGTGCATGTAGGCAAATTGAAATCGTAAAAGGGACTCACAAGAAACTTAGCTTCACAAGAACTCGTCTTTTGTAGCAGTGCTTCATTTGGGAAATTAGAAAGTACACAATAGCAAAATGTATACCACACAAAAACAAACCAAATCTACGTGAAAACTAAAACGTTGAAAGATAAAAAAACCTCTTTTTGTACACGTTTCATAGTTTTTTAATATATCTATTCTAGGAAAGAAATTAATTATATATATATATATATATATACAGGGATGTAGTAGAGGCTAAACGCACGTAAACGCCGTTTACGCACCTCCCAAATTTGGAAATAGCGTTTACCCACCTCCAAAGTGCGTTTATCCACCTCAAAATATCCTGGATGTATTTCCTAAGACATTTTAAATTAAGCTTGTGTCGTTTTAGTTTCATATTGTTCATTATTAGTTTCATAGGTTGAAAAACCTAAGACGAACTCTTTCATATTGCGCTGCATTACTGTCAGTGTTTACTATTACTGACGGTAAGGTTGCACTGTTGACCCTCGCGCAGCCTCTCGAGCAGAAATCTACACAAATGAGCGCAGAACACGATCAGTTAACAACATAGGCTACTGCCTATAAAAATCTAAATAGAGTTTTTATAATTCTGACATGTTAAACAACCTAAATTATTTTTCCTGAACACCACACCATCACGATAGAAAATGTGACATTGATTTCCTACAACAGTTCAATAAACAGTAAAAATTAAATCACTTACATTTTAGATGCAACATTGGCTGTTTTTGTTCTGTTTCAGCAGCGAAAATAGTTCCAAACAATTATCACAGCAAAACCATGGCGCATCTCATCTCACACGTGTTTTCATTACTGAATGATTCAGCATTTTGAACGAATCAATTGAGTCAAAGATTCAATGAGCCATTCATAAACATCGGTCTCATTCTTGAATGATCAGTCGTTTGAACGAATCGTTTGAATGAATGAATCAATGACTCACTCATTAAGACGGTCGCCTACCACCATCTACTGGCAGTTTAGTGTTATATGTTTAAAAGTAGTATCATTCTTTCCAAGTTTCTTATGTAAATTTAAATAAATTTCATAACATTATTTTATGCAATTGTTATTTTTCAGTGTAAATGATTTAATTTGATCATCCCCTAGGGGTAACAGCCCATAGTGTCTTATTATTCGAAATAATTGAATTTATTGATCAAATTTAAGAATTTAAAATGAAAGATGAAGCATACATTTACTAAAATTGGGTGAGGGGATGCCCTTTAAAGGTGCAGATATTAAAATAATGTGATTTAAATATCAAAGTTGATTGAACACTGATGAAAATATTGTTTCAGAATAAATGAACACACACAAAATAAAAATAAAAAATCCGGACAAGCAACTTTTTTACTCAGACAAATGAATGGCAGATTTACTTGTCCAAAGGACAGGCGTATTAAAAGGCTTAATGTCGAGGCCTCCCTATAGCAATGTTATCAGGATACACATACACCGGTAGACAGTGGCCCACCTTATGGTGACCACGTCGTGGTCCACCAGAATTTATAGTTTACCCACCTCTTTTTTTACCACTACACCTCTGTATATATATATATATATATATATATATATATATATATCCTCAATTAATAAATCAATAAATCAATCAAACTTTATTTATAAAACACTTTAAAACAACTGAAGTGGAGTAAAGTGCTGTACAGAAAAATAAATAAAAGATGTAATATTTTTCCACATTTATCCACAGTCGTGAGGCTTTAGTCTTTAATTTGAACAGATATTAACTTTAGAAGAAAATCATGACAAATTGCCAAGGACTAAGATCTAGATACTACGCTTACTAGCAGGCTCTGTGCCAACTTGCACAGTCAGGAATTGACTAACAATAGGTGCTGTGCAGTCTTTAGTCTTGGTTTTGTATAAAAGCACAGGTGACAGCAGTCAGTCAACAACCAGAATCAGCTTCAGCTTCTCCGTTGTGGAATTACTGAGGAACAGACAGTGCAACCATGATGGGCAAGGTAAACTTCATTACAACTACAATTTCAAAGTATAATCAAAATAAAAATAAAAGTAGAAAAACCCCCCCGTAAAACTTCAACTTTTGATTTTTCAGGTCATCTTCTATGAGGACAGGAACTTCCAGGGTCGCTCTTATGAGTGTATGAGCGACTGTGGTGACTTCTCCTCCTACATGAACCGCTGTCACTCTTGCAGAGTGGAGAGTGGATGCTGGATGATGTATGATCATCCCAACTACATGGGAAATGGGTATTTCTTTAGAAGGGGCGAGTACGCTGATTACATGTCTATGTTCGGGATGAGCAACTCGATCAGGTCCTGCCGTATGATCCCCATGGTATATATGATCTCCCCTTATATAAGATAAAGATTCATCTGTGTTTACATGTTAACATTTTATTCTGGCTGATAAACTTAAATTAAACGGATTTCTCTTCCACAACAGCACAGAGGATCCTACAGAATGAGGATCTACGAGAGGGAGAACTTCATGGGTCAGATGTACGAGATGATGGATGACTGTGACAACATCATGGACCGTTACCGCATGTCTCACTGCCAGTCCTGTCATGTGATGGACGGCCACTGGCTCATGTATGAGCAGCCCCACTACAGAGGCAGGATGCACTACTTCAGGCCTGGAGAGTACAGGAGCTTCAGCAATATGGGTGGCATGAGATTCATGAGCATGAGGCGTATCATGGACTCCATGTATTAGTGTTTCAATAAAATAAATTATTTCTATACAACAATACAACAGTGTCTTGAAAATCATTAATGCCACTAATATTTGCAAAACAAAAACAAAATGTTTCTCTATAAAAAATATAAAACAAATACACAATATACACATAAAATATTCTGACTGATTCTCTTAACCTGAGTTTACAGTGTGTATGTTACACAAAATTAAATTATATCATATGACACTTCACTGTAGGAGCTGGGTGACACCATGTAAGTTTGGAGTTTAGTAGGTCTACATGTTTATTTTTATTTTTACTTCACATCTTCCCAAATTTGCAAATATAAATAGTGTGGACTAGACATTATTAGGGATCACTGGTGGGGAAAATATATAAACAAGAAAATTAAATTGTTTATAAAATAACTTGATAACTTGGGTCGGTGAAAGGTCAACTTTTATAATGATTGTATTATCATAGCTGTTTATTTACTTTTAAATGCAGTGTTTGAAAGCCAATATATATACTGGTAGACCGTGTCTGTAAGACATAACTGTTTACATTAATTTTACATCATAAAAGCATTTGGAAATGCAGGTGCATTTAACATTTTAAAACAACTTACACCAAGACATAGACAGCCACATGCCACGGACACTCTTTAAAACGAATGTACAAAGAGCATGGGACAATTTAAATGCAGCCTGTCAGTAACTGAGTTTTGGGTATCAAATTTAACCTTCAAACTGTATAAATTATGCCTTTGTAGACTGTTTGAAAGAGAAAACACTGAAATACCAACAAAACTGCACATTGACAAGAATTTCTCATAGTGCATGTCCTGTGCAAAGAAGCAATTGCCCTTCTTTTCACTTCAATCATGAAATCGTACACAAATATATGTAGTCTACTTGTTTTAATGGTTTTGTGTGTAGGCCTATGCATGTGTGTGTTTGTGTCTTATTAGCAGCGAGAAGAATATGGCTGTCTCTAGTGCACACAAGTTATATCACTCATGTAGAAAAAACTACAGCATGTTCAGAAAGAATCAATTCTGAAGTTTTTTTTTCCCTCCCACCTGTATCTCTGAAAAACCTGTAGAAGGCCTAAGAGTGGAATATCTGGTAATGGGCTATATGCACGCATAAGTTCCGCATTTGACGCAAGGATGCTCGTCCATTTCCGGTTCTGTAGATTAAAGCGGAGGAAAACCGAGGAAAACGGGATTATGGAGTCTTCAAAATGTACTGTCCTCTCGTCTTTGAAACGAAACGTACATACGTTTAGAAGTAATTTAATATATAGTTATGTTTATTTTATATAATTTTAAAAAGAAGCATAAAAACAACGAGGGGTGTCTGTTTTATCTGTTTTTGTGACTAACGTTCCTTTAGTGTAACCATGGAGTATAAAATTCAATGTAAATTCTCGGTATTGCATTGGACTCTACGATCGGCGGAAGTTATCGAGCATCCTTAAACCTTCACCGGAAATACCGCCGTGCATAGAGCCCATACAGTCTTGGTTAGAAATGTCAAATTATTTTCAAATGATTCAGATTATTTTTACACTTCTGTGTTTCCTCTCATATATACAACAATTATTTTATCCCATACTTCTGTGATTCTTTCTTTGAAAAATTGTAACATAAATATTACAAATATTGTGCAGCTAAAAAGACTTGTTTTAAACATAGTAATACAATTTATAAAATTTCCAGATTTTCAAATCCTTTTTCTCAAAGGGTTAGGAATTGTAATAAAGTAATGGTTACACTTTATTTCAATAGTCCACTTTAGACATTCTAACTAACTACTACAGTATAAGTAAGTAACTTTTCAGCTACATGTCAACTAGTAGACTGTCAGTATACTGTTAAGTGTGTAGTTGCCAAGTTACTTTTAGTCAGTAGAATGTCTGTTGGGACATGACACTTTCATAAACATAACATGACATATGTCATGAATATGAAGGAGGGTTTATGCATGTTTATGACAACTTGCCATAAATCAATATATTACAACCTGTCAGTGTCTTGGTAATGACAACTTGACATTACCAAGACAACATAAATTGTCATAAATATATATATAAAGCAGGATGTGATTGCTAGACGTATACCAGCGTCACAGGCAACGCGAGTCCCGCGGATATAAAGGAACAAGGACATTTCATTCTACCAAACTACACGCAAGTGCTGAATTAATACTCACACAGGTCAGTTTATTAAAGTAATTAAACTTGAGGTAACGCAGCACTATTTTACTATTTTATCATAAACATGCATGAAAGGCCTAATAATAGACCGAACAATATTCCTAATAATATGAACACTAAGATCTACATACCAAGCTTTAGCTAGAAAGGCCTCTGTGCCAACTTGCATAGTCAGGTATTGACTAACAATAGGTGCTGTGTAGTCTTTAGTCTTGGTCTAGTATAAAGGTACGGGTGACAGCAGTCAGTCAACAACCACAATCAGCTTCAGCTTCTCCTTTGTGGAACTACTGAGGAACAGCCAGTGCAACCATGATGGGCAAGGTAAACTTCATTCCAGCACCCATTACATAAGGTTTCACTCAAATTACTTTGAAAAGTGAACATTTATTACAGATTAACTTTCTTTTCAGGTCATCTTCTACGAGGACAGGAACTTCCAGGGTCGCTCTTATGAGTGCATGAGCGACTGTGGTGACTTCTCCTCCTACATGAACCGCTGTCACTCTTGCAGAGTGGAGAGTGGATGCTGGATGATGTATGATCATCCCAACTACATGGGAAATGGGTATTTCTTTAGAAGGGGCGAGTACGCTGATTACATGTCTATGTTCGGGATGAGCAACTGCATCAGATCCTGCCGTATGATCCCTATGGTGAGCTCCATGAATGTATTGTTTTGTAATACACCCAAAGCCACATCCTATCATTTTAGAATATTTCTTATTTATTATTATTATTATTATTATTATTATTTCATTTATATTTATCTAGAATCATGAAGCAAACACATGTAGGGCATAAATTTGCAGGACCTAGAGGAAAATTCTAAAATCAATCAACTCAAAGCAACTTTCAAAATGAAGGCAGAACTATACAGTTCTTGTTATTTGTTTACATTAGATGTTGTATCTACTATAGCTAAACTTGAAAATAATGGACTTCTCTTCCACCACAGCACAGGGGCTCCTACAGAATGAGGGTCTACGAGAGGGAGAACTTCATGGGTCAGATGTACGAGATGATGGATGACTGTGACAACATCATGGACCGTTACCGCATGTCTCACTGCCAGTCCTGTCATGTGATGGACGGCCACTGGCTCATGTATGAGCAGCCCCACTACAGAGGCAGGATGCACTACTTCAGGCCTGGAGAGTACAGGAGCTTCAGCAATATGGGTGGCATGAGATTCATGAGCATGAGGCGTATCATGGACTCTTATTACTAGGGTTTAAATTAATAAAATATTTTCTTGACAACACTACACAATCTGTCTTGAAATTCATTGATGTCAATAATACTTGCATTACACTGTAAAAAAAAATATTTTCAAGATTTTTTATCACAACATTTTTTCTTTTGTCAAATCAACTTAAATAGTTTATTTAGTTCAGGTAACTTATTTTATTTATGAGTATTATTTTGAGTTTCTGATGATTAAATCAATCTCCTTCATTGTATTAACTCACTTTTTTCCAGTACAATCAACTTAAAATTTTAAGGGAACCAGGTTACTTATTTTTTTTTTAAGTTGAACCCACAATATTATTTAGTTTCTCATTTCTGGTGAAATTACAAATGCTGATGTTTTATTAGAATTTAGAAGTAATCAAAATGCAGTCCTTAAATGTCTATATGGAAAAACTAAAGCGATAGTTCACACCAAAATCATTTACTCATCCTTGTGTTATTCCAAATGTTTA
This sequence comes from Cyprinella venusta, assembly GCA_038021265.1. Taxonomy (NCBI): domain Eukaryota; kingdom Metazoa; phylum Chordata; class Actinopteri; order Cypriniformes; family Leuciscidae; genus Cyprinella; species Cyprinella venusta. Next base: position 24,583,046 of record CM075867.1, read on the forward strand.
TGACTTAAAAAAAAAAAAATCCCAGTATGTGTTTTCCATAAAATAGAGTCCCGTGTGTTTCATTTATTTGATATGCTACTCAACATAGGACGAACAGACAGGCCACAGGCACCGTCTGGACACAGGTACTGTCTGCCCCAAAGAAGGCTATCATAAAACATGCCTGCTAAACCATACATTAATTTTAATTTTATCCCACTCATTTTATGACTTAAAATGATCTAAAATCTGAAGAATATTAAGTGCTTTACTTCTACTATTTTATTAATTGCATTAGCCACTTAACTGTCACGTCCCACAGTTGGGACGCTTGCCATTATATTTTTAAAAACAATAATATCTTAGAAAAGATCTTAAGTAATATTGACAAACTATATATCACTTGAAAGATTACTAGTTTCCATATTGGGTGACTGATTTTTAAAATAAATTACACAGGAGCCGTAATTTATCAATTTGCAAAAAGAATATTTTCATACTCATAAGGCGTGTTCAGACCATTATTTTGAAATAGCAATGAACATGAAAAATCATGAAAAAAGGTAGAAACCTCAGTTTGTTTTCATGCCAAGAGTTCTAAAGATTGCATCCATTCAATTATTTTAGAAAAAAAAGGTCTGAAAATGTTTTAAATATTAAGAAAAAATAATAAATTTACCATTTGTGATGTGGCAGGAAGTTATAACGCACATATGTGTTCTTTGTATGTGTTTCTTAGAGGTTGACCCTTACGAAAAATAAGTTTATTCAAGTGTACTATTAGAATACTTGTTTTAAACTAAAAATAAGAGAGTGTGCTTTCAGTCTACTTTTAATATACTTTTCAGATATATACTTAACAAAATTATACTTAAGTATACTTGGCTTATACTGACAAGTATACAGAAAAGTCTAAGTATACTTGTACTTAATCATTTTGATCAAGATATACTAAAGAAAAGTATTCTTTTTGAATACTGAAAGTTTAAGTTTACTTGGCTTGTACTTGTGTTTACTCTTTTAACCTTATTAAATAATTTTCACATGAAATGGGCTTCTTTGAGGTAATACTCCAGCAAAAGTTTTACACACCATCTTTTAAACTAACATGCTCAAGTTCATGATAACACGTGAGCTTTGGGGTGGAATCGCTTAGAGTAAGTGCTATAATGCAGAAGTGGAACTGAACCTAATCTTTTATGTAGTGTTATTAACCCACACAGAAACAGATAAATATTTAGAAGATTTTATTGACAATTTTGTTCATGGTGTGAAAGGAGCTATACACCATTACCAGTTCATTATATACTCACAGTACATGTAGTCTTAAAGTTGGTTAGAGTAGTTTTGAAAATATCACAAAATATCATCTCACTATGTACAAGGTCCACAAAAATCATTGGCTACAACACTGAATATGCCTGATGACTCGTTTAGTCCCGTTCATATGGATTTGGCAAAGGTATAATGTACATCTTCTCAACTATTTCGACAACAATGCATTTCATTGTTATCATATCAGGCCAGATGGCAGTGAAGTTTCCAGTCTTCTTTACCTCATGTATGAAAGTACTCTTCACATTTATTTGCGAATCTTTACATAAAGGTCTGCTGGATTGAGCAAGTTCCTCAACTAAAACACAGCAATGTTTGGTACATGCACAAGATGCAGGGCTTTGATGTGTACACTTTTGTTTAAAAATGACTAAGTCATTAATTAAACACAATGTTCCATCATTCAAGCATGCAGCACTGTTGTATCTTTTCTTTAGTCTGTCATACTTATGACTGTGATACAGAACTCCATCAACCAAAAAACGGTTGTAGCACCAGAAGCAGTTGCTTAGATTTCCACATAACTGAGTAATGGCAAGCCTATATGAAGCTGTGATATTTTCTTGCAAAGGGGGATGCCCAAAACCCATGACACTTTCATTTAGTACTTCACATTTTTGTGTTGTTCTCTTATTAAAATAGAGTTTTTCAACAAATGATTGAACCTTTTCACTTTTGATAGTATGCTTTGCCTTTTCTGGTAATTCCCTCCACAACAGAAATTTTCTAGCTATTTGTGAAGGAACATACTGTGTTCCATGAAAATACTTCAACAGAGTCCCCATATTGGATTCAAAAGCAAAGGTTGATGTTGCCCATAATGGACCCCAGTGTCTCACACTTTGTGTGATATGTGTAAGCAAGTGTATGTTGAAAGTCATGTGGTCTTTCCCGTATAGTCTTTGAAAATCAATGACAAATTTTTTTAAAGCCAGTTCTGACATCAGGATGCTGCTAGTCTTGATCTTATCCTGTAGTAATGTATATATGCCAAACACCAATAGGAACAAATGATTCCAAAATCTGCTAGGGAGTATGCCTTTCAGTACAGGCAGAGCATAAAAGAGCAGAAATGCTCGCCACTCGGACGCTTTCCAGAACTTCCTTTCACTCACTGACCTTGGTGTCCTAGTTATCTCAACAGGAGGTTTTATTTTTACAAGTCGCAAATCAACCACTTCACTTTGTTTGCCAATGTACCAGGGGGTTTCACTGTTTGTTGTATCAAACCACAATGTGGTCAGTTGCCGAGTGACTCCAAGGCACACATTGTGCTGATATTCAGGAATGAAACCATTGATCATTTGGAAGTGACTAAGCTTCATTAAAGGAGATGGCCCTTTGACTCCAAACACTGGCTCATTCACTGTAGCTGACATTGCATGACTGAAATGATCTCTCTCGTTTCGAAGTGGGGGTTCAGGTCGATCATACGGATAGGATTTACCACCTTTGTGATAGCAAAAGTCACAGCCGTAAAAGCCATTAAACTGCTTTGTGTTTCGAAGCAATGGACGAGCCATCGAATCAGAGCTACAAAGCAGCACAAACACTTTGGATACATGACTGTTTCCCTGTACGTCTTGCCATTCAATCCCTTCAGTCTCTAATAATGAGGCCTCTTTAACAAATGGTGTTAGTAATGTTAACATGGATGGTTTACTTGGGCCAAACCATAATGCTGACATCAGAATATGCTTTTTCCTCACTTCTGGTTCCAGTTCAATTACCTGACACTGAATTGGCCAAATGCTGCATTTAGAACTTTTAAACACTGGTGCGCCATCACAATTCCAAATAAGCGTCAAGTCATCTTTTCCAAGAATGCCACTGTCACATAAATTTTGATACTCTTCACCAGACTGTATGTCAGAGAGGACCCCAGAGGTTCTAGTTTTTTCATTAAGACTGACACCATGCTCTTGCAGAAGTTGCTTAATCTGTGCATACAGGGGCAACACAAGAATATAAAAGCCATTCTTTAGGTTTGCATTGGCATCAAATACTGTGTTGCAAGCGTCACATTGGGAAGGACAGTCTGTGCTAATGCCAAAGTATTTAAAACAGCTTTCACAATAAAAGTGAACTTCAAATTTAGATGAACTTCCGAATTCTTTGTGGAAAATGTAATGTGAAGATGGGATCAGACCAGGAAACATTATGTTAAACATTTCCAGTAAGTGCGTAAGTGCCTCGCCGGTTAAATTGTGCCGTAACAGATAGGACATCAGCATCAATACACTTTCTCCTTTTGAAAGAGGTGCACCAGGATACAAGGGCTTGTCACCTGTATCTGCTGTGTCTTCATTGACCTAGAGAGAGAGAGAGAGAGAGAGAGAGAGAACGAATCAGGACTATCAGTCTAGCACACTGTGTTTAATTTTAGTAAATGTAACTTTCTTGAAATGCTTGCCATGGATTACAACAAAACTGAGAATACTTTCAACATATCCTATCAAGCTGCAATCCCAAAAGAAAGAGTAGCTACTAGGGCTGAACAATATGGACAAAAATGTTAGATATTTAAAGTTGCATATCTTTCAATATCGCTAATTGTCACTGTAGGTATCAAATCGTTGTTTCTTTTGATTTGTGCTCCTGAGTGTACAGGGTCACAGGGGGAAGCCAATCCCCGCTGACATTGGGCGAAAGTCAGGTCGCCAGTCAATCGCAGGGCCACACATAGACAAACAGCCAAAGCTCAAAGCTCGGTCCTTTTTCTTTAACAAAATAAAAATCTTAATAAAAAAAAAAGTACTAATTAGTTTATGATTTAAGTTAACAAAATGAACATTTGTTTTATTGTTATTAAAAAAGTACATCGCGCTAACTATAGCTTTATTGACCAGCCCTCTTAGCTATCTGTGTGTGTACCGGCGAAACTACCGGAAGTAAGCGGGCGCCATTACTGAGCTGTTGCTGGGTAGCGTTGCACCATTGCCTCCTATTGTGTTAGTTGCTACTTGCGTCCACTGGAATAAACAGACCGCGATTTACGACTGTCACTAACGTTACAACGTTACTCCTTATATAATGTTGAGTGGGTTAACAGTTTCCGTTATAAATTGTTTCAATGGTGGCTGTAAAATTTCAATTTTGAAGAGAAAACATTGTGAATACCCCGGGTCGACTGCCCCTGTCTGGTGCCGTACAGTTTACACAGATTTCCTGGGCGAGTACAAGACGCGGACATTCGCGTATAATAACAATTATTTAATGACATAAGTAAAAAAATAGAATAAATATGTGATATAGTGATCAGCAAAATCTCCTCTCTTGCTATTTTTTCTATTCAATTAACATGCTATGGTCATTAAATGATTTTCCTGAGCTAAATGTAATGTTGTGTGACATAATTGTTGTCCTGATGTTATATTGACCTCTTTCCATGGTTTAAAAACACTAATTGGTCGATATTGTGTTACTTTCTAGCTGTAACGTTACCTTACCCTTGCCCGTTGCAATGTGAAAATGAGATAATTAATGGACACAAATTAAAAACATGAATTTGTTTATTTGATTCCATTAATTAATTTATTTATTGTTGCCAAATGGACAGATCTTTTTGTAGTTTCCTCGTTTGCAAACGTTAGCCTTGCTAGCTTGCCAAGCTATTTTTATAAATAATCTGTAAGATCGTTTGTACCTTCATCTGTGACTGGAGGCCACTGTCTAATATCATCAACCCAACAAGTCATTCTTCCTGGATGTAGCTGTCATCGAGGGTGCGTTCGCGTTATCACCGAGGTTTGTTTACATACCCGTGCACATGTTTATGCAGGTGTAACAGATCAGTAATGGTGTTGCCACAAGATGGCAGCCTACACAGAACGCTCGTCGGATTCGTCTATAAGTTAAACTTTTGAAGATCCTAATTAACTATACATGATGTGACATCAGTCCTAATGGTGTCAGAATATCCTTACTAGTTCTCTTCCATACAACTGCTGTCATCAATTAGTTTAAAGTGCTCCCACAAAGCTAAGAGCTTCATTGTTTTCCCTTTGATGTGAACTGGAGTGTAACATTCACTGCTGTCAGTGGAGATCAGGCGCGTGGAAAAAAACTCACCAATCAAATCTCAAAATTAAAAATCGAATGTCGAACGGTCGAGTATTTGGAACCAGCCCTACATAATTCCACATTTACACACAGTGTTATATTTAAAATAGAATAGAGAGCCTTGCACTATTCCTGGTCCTCAACTCTACCTCAACACAACTATAAAATAAGGTGTCAAATAATGTAACAAAATCCTAAAACATGATTTCTTGGCAACGCACTGTGATTTCCCCAGGTTATTTAAACACAGCAAATAGCTTTCTATCTATCTATGGGAAATAGCTAGCCCATAGATATTTTATATTGACTATTAATGCACTCATTTCATGAACCGGACTTTTTTACATAAGATATAACACTAACTACTAACCCCATGTCATTAAACCACTTACTACATACCTCAGAAAATTCAGTGTTAGTGTTGCCCTCCATCAAATCTTCACTGTCCACATCGTTTTCATCTTCACTCCTTGCAGCATAAAGCATGTTTGCGTTGGAATCTGATAGGTCATGCTCGTTCTGCAGGTTAACAATGTGAAAATATGACTTCAAAAACTTAATTTATTTAGTAAAGATAAAAACTGTGCAATGCACATTTGTGTATTTACCTCTTCAATGTCAGTATACAACAGGCTACTTGTTGAGGAGTTGTCATTGTCCACTTCATCATCTTTGTTTTCACTGTTGGAAGCAAAATTCAATTCATCATCCTCTGTGTTTATTTGGTCATCCTCACTGTCGTTCTGAAAGTTAACAAGGGAAAGAGAAAGAAAAATTATTTGATGAATAAAATAATCCCATTGAATTTGTGCTGGTCCTCTGCTGCCACTGGCTTGGTGCATATTAGGAGAATGCCAGGAGTGGGAGAATGGAGTTAGGGTGGCACTGGACAAAAAGTAATAATGTCAACATAGTATGTTGTAATAATAATGTCAACAATAGGTTGGTAAAAAACACATAATAACCAGTGGGGCTAAAAATGTGTAATTATGTATTTACCTCTTGAATATCAGTATCCAACAGCCCAGTTGCGGAAAAGTCTTCATTGTCTACTTCATCCTCTTCATCTTCACTGTTGGATGCATTCCTCATGTCATCTTCTTTGTTTACTCCAACACCTTTATTGTTGTTCTGCAGGTTAACAAAGGAAAAATATGACTTGAATGACTTAATTAAATGAGTAGGTATTTATTTAGTAAAGATAAAAACTGTGCTATATACATTTGTGTATTCACCTCTTCAATGTCAGTATCCAACAGGCTACTTGTAGAGGAGTTTTCAATGTCCACTTCATCATCTTTGTTTTCACTGATGGAAGCAATAATCATGTCATCTTCTGTGTTTATTTGGTCATCCTCACTGTCATTCTGAAAGTTAACAATGGAAAGAGAAAAAATTATTCGATGAATAAAATAATCTCATTGAATTTGTGCAGTCCTCTGCTGCACCTTTACCTCTTGAATATCAGTACTGAACAGCCCAGTTGTGGAAAAGTCTTCATTGTCTACTTCATCCTCTTCATCTTCATTGTTGGATGCATTCCTCAAGTCATCTTCTGTGTTTACTCCATCACCTTTATTGTTGTTCTAATAACAAAGGAAAAAACATGAAGGGTAAAATACCAAGGAACATTTCTCAAAATGACAGGCTTGTCTTGTACCACAATTAATAGATATAGATATTATTATTTATGTGCAGGAAACTGTGATATGAGAATAATGGTAAACATCTATTTGACAACTTGAGGACAAAAGTGGAATGCTTATAAATATGCCTATATTTCTTTATGTGGAAGCTAGGTCTGAAAAAAAAACAGCTTAGATCAGCAGGCAATTTAATTCTAACTTAGATGATAAAAAATGTAAAAGCCTTTTCTGACTGCTGATCTGATTCAGGAAGCTATTTGAAGAGATCATTATAGGCACTGGGAACTTCTGGTGGGTGTTTGTCATTTCTAAAACATTTAAAGGATTAATCGACAATGACAATATTAGTTGCAGTATCAGCCTGATAATCATTCATACTGACCACATTTCTGTCATCACCATTCTCATTATTTGAACTTGAACTCCCATCTTCTTGGCTTCTCTGCATTTGAGAGACAAAGAGACGTTATTGCTATTTGTAACGTTACTGTTTGTAGACACTTCATTATGCATACATTTAAAATGAAGCCTCATCTTGATAGATTAGCGCAAGAACAGCAGTAAATTACAACTGTCCTGTATAATCTGACTTTGAACAGAAATAAAAGTGGTCCAAACAAAGTTACTCACCTTTGCATTCCATCTGAACTTAGTTCTCCTTGGTACTGCGTCTGTGCCACGCAAGTATCTTTTGTAGGGTCCATGACGTTTTGCCATTAATTCGCTTGTTGTGCACGGCTAAAAACGTAGCAATATAAAAATGAGGTAACAGCCAACTACAGAAGCAACGTAAATTTCCCGCTTAATCGCAGTCGCGCACCTCTCGCGATAGTTGGTCGTGCGATATTGCACCGGTTGCGTCACTTGCGTCAAATAGCTGCATGTGGTTCGCGCGCATTTCACCTGACGGTATAGCATCTCTGACGGTCGCGGTTGCCAAAACAAGCATAATTGTCAGTAACAACGTTAATTATCCTCCACAATGGCATTTGTCATATATTATTTCAAGGACAAAACTGTGGAAGTTGGAAAAATTGATTGGATGAGTGTTGAAGACCAGCAAAAATCTTCAAAAATGGTCACAGAGTGCCCCAAACTGGAGGATGAAGATGGATGGATAAATGTTAAGTGGAACAAAGGCAGAAAAAAGAAAGATGGTCCAGCCTTTTTTCCTGCTAAAGTGTTAATGTTCGGGGGTAAGTTTGCTATTAATCTGTCACGTTGTAATGTAATGTTAATGTGTAATGTTATAATGGTTAACTTAAAGGATTAGCATAACTGGATTTGTTTTGTGTTTTTGGATAACGTTACTAATAATTTAAAATTGTGGGTAATGATAATTTAATAATGCCAATAAGCTGTCTGTAAAGACATAGCCCAAAGACCCGGGATTTTAATTTGCTCAGTGTAATTTCCACAAACTCTTTTCACAGACAATTACAGTGACCTTTGCAAGAAGAGGGAGGAATTCATAAAGGGTGAAGACATCTGGAACCAAACACTCAAGAGGAAGACAAAGCCAAACAGTAGGTGGATGAAGGATGTGGAAGAGGAGGATGAAAGGCCAACAAAACAGGTAAATTTAGTTAGTTTCCTTCCTCAATATTGATGTGAAGAAAACTTTAACTGAAAAGCAAAAACATATTTAAATGTAATCTAGGTTTAGCATCTTAGTTTGCCATTTTTATGTCACTAATTACAAGTAATGCCATTTGTTTTTGGTTTTTCACTTAAATAATGACAATTTGTCTTTATTGTATGCTTTATGATAGTTATGAAAGTTTGTAAATTGTGCTAATATTTGATTTAATACTAGAAATATTTCACCATATCTTATTAATAAACATTTGTGATTCTTGTTTAACTGATATTTATTGATGTGTGTGTGTGTGTGAATTTAACCCTCAGAATTTAAACAAAAATTAGCCAATATTAGCCTCAAATCTGTCTTTGTTTGTTTCTAGAATCACTATTATTGCACATACATGCTATTCATACTGCCCTACAAAGGCAAAGTGCAGTAACTTCACAAAACAAAGAAACAGAGAAAAAAACCTTTAAAGTTTTTATACCAGCCAGTCAAACATGTTATGGGTAGATAATGTGGTAATGCATCTCTGAAACGGGATATAATTTAACCCAGATATTTTTTCACAAGACAGAACACATGTAATAAAGCCCATTACAAGTCTTAACTCATTTTTGAGCAAATGTGTAGTTACTGCGCTTTGCCTTTGTAGGGCAGCATAGTTTTCAAGTGATTTCACATTCCATGAAAAACGCTCCCTTGGAGAGCAAAACCGATGTTATTTTTCACTGCCTGCCAACCAGGAAGCAAGTGGTGCACTGTTATGGATTTTTCAGTTTTGCATGTAACTGCTTTTGTGGAGTCTCTAAGGAGGAGTCGCGTGTTGGTCTGTTGTTTTGCCCTTCAGGTACCGCAAATGTCACGTGACTGAAAACTATTAATTAAAAAACTTTCAATTGTCATTTTGACAGCAAAAGACCAAAAGGGCAACCTGTACCTCAAAAGAGACAGCAGACCAAATGATTGAAGACCTGAAGAAAGAGCTGGCGGCTAAGCGAGCATCTTTAGAGGTAAATTATTTAAGTGATTCATTGAAGTACTAGCTGGTACTTCAAAGTGACTTTGCTGGTATAGAGGCTGGAGACTATTAAATCGTGTCTGACACTGCAGATTTTTTTTTTTTTTGGCTTTGTTTGTTGGTGTAGTCAACTTCTGAAAAGGAGTCATCAGATGAGGACCTATTGCCCAGGAACTGGAGTAAGGCACAGCTGCAAATAAAACAACTTAAAAAAGAGAACAAGAGGCTGAAAGAAAGAAATGTTGAAGACATACTAGATGCCATGAGAGGTAATTTTGTGATTTTAAAGAAACAAAGGTAACACTTTAAAATAATGGTCGGTAGTTAACAAGTAGCTATGCAGGAAGTAATAGGTAGTACTGCATTAACACCGAACTTAATACTATGGAAGCAATATTAACTAAGCAGTAAGTAATAGGTAATTTAGTACAAAGGTAGTTCCTTGGTAGGTATTTGATTGTTACTAAAGAAATATATCCTCATTGAGAACTACTTGTGAACTAAGAAATAATAACTAATTAATTACTAATCACAAAAGTAACATGTCTAAAAAGTGAACAACTGTGGGGGTTTTATACTCTTAGCATGGTCATAACATTTCAGAAGCATGTGCCTCAAATGGGTTCTTTGCGGGAAAAAGTTTATGAATATTACATCCCCCCAAATACATTAGCTAGGTTGAGATTGTGACTACTACTCTTGCCAGGATGGACGCATGTTCTGTACAGAACATGTACAGTATGTGTCAAAATATAAGATTAATTAACTTGTATCATTTGTGAAAAACATGTTAACTCCTCAATAACTACTTAAGTGTTACCTTGTCATTCCGCAGGGACTACTAGTGATGTGGCCCATTATTTTAAAGTGAAAAACATGTTAACTACTAACTAACTACAAGCGTCACCTTGTCATCTACACAAGGTAACGCTAGTAGTTAGTTAGGAGTTATCATGTTTTTCACTTTAAAATAATGGACCACATCACTAGTAGTCGCTGCGGGATAACAAGGTAACGCTTAAGTAGTTATTGAGGAGTTAACATGTTTATCACAAATGATACTGATAAAAGTAATTTAATTTTATATTTGACACATACTGTACAGGTTATGTGAGGCACTAATATTCTAACAAACACTAATCTGGAAGATGTGCTTTTGCGCTTATCGTAACATAAATGCAGCCAATTTCTTCATTAAAGATGCTAATTGTTTTTGACTAGTGAACATCAATGTTTATAATCATGTCCTAAAGAGAAGTCCTCCTCAGGCAGCTACTGTAACATAAAGTTATAGGTCTTTGGAGTCTGAGATATATGTGACTGACATTCAATAGAGCTCATAATAGTGAACTAATCCAATCATGAGAGTGTCAGCATCACTTCCTAATTATTTAAGGTTTATTTTTAAAAACTGTCTTTATTAGGATTATTTTAAGTTTAAGTTTTAAATAAACAGAGAACATGCGTCCATCCTGGCAAGAGTAGTAGTCACAATCTCAACCTAGCTAATGTATTTGGGGGGATGTATAAACTTCATGAACTTGTTTCCACAAAGAACCCATTTGAGGCACATGCTTCTGAAACGTTATGACCATGTTAAGAGTATAAAACCCCCACAATTGTTCACTTTTTAGACATGTTACTTTTGTGATTAGTAATTAATTGGTTATTAATTCTTAGTTCACAAGTAGTTCTCAATGAGGATATATTTCTTTAGTAACAATCAAATACCTACCAAGGAACTACCTTTGTACTAAATTACCTATTACTTACTGCTTAGTTAATATTGCTTCCATATTAGTTAATAGTATTAAGTTCGGTGTTAATGCAGTACTACCTATTACTTCCTGCATAGCTACTTGTTAACTACCGACCATTATTTTAAAGTGTTACCGAAACAAATAATTTGCACTTAGACAAGATCAAAAAATGCAGGGAAAATAAAGCAATATTAATTTGTTAAAGGAACAATATACCCACAATGAAAATAATAAAATATATTTCTTTCTATTTACTCCTGATTACTTGGCAATCATCATCCTAATGTAATGGAGTTTTTTTGATTTCAAAGCAACCAAAGAATACCGGCCAGGAAGAAAAATATAAAAATATTTGCATCACTCAAAGTCAAAGCCTGAAAATGGCAGTTTCGTACACTTAACTTCAAGACATTGACTTTAAAGATTGCAAGTCAAATTAGACCAACACCTTCATGTTGCCTATAGGGTGAACACTGACAACATGCCCCAGTATCCACCAAGTCATATAAATTGGAAGGATTCCTTGGTTCATTAAATATTAGTGAAAGCCTTCAGAAAAAAGTACAGAGTTAAAAAAAAATCCTATTTTTTTATTAAACATTATCAGATTGCATAAAAAACTCTTAACATGTCTTATTTGAATCTTGCTGAAAGCTGCAGACAAACTAAGCTTTTGCACCATGGTCTTATAATCATTTATATCTTCATTCTTTTAACAGAGCTTCCGGGAGTAGTATCAAAGTTGAAAGAAGTAATTGAAAAAGTCACACACCAGACCTCAACTTCTGCATCCAACTGGCCAACACCAACAGCATCTGTAGACTCACCAGCTTCTGCATGCGTTTCTGCTGAATTGGTGTCTGATGATATGGTAACTAAATCTCATAGAAAGATATGTCAGTCCATGTGTCAATGGCCCTCATTTATCAATCTTGCGTAGAAACGGGTGTATATGTTGGTGTAAGATTATGCTTCTATTCCTCTCACCGCTTGATTTATGAAGCTGTGCGTACCTTTGAAATCCAGGTGTACGCAATGTCTGCCCCTTGATAAATCCTGCGGCCAAAAACGATCGTCATTAGAATAAAACGCCCCTAAATAGTCAAGCCTCCGCTCCCCCCACGCCCTCATTTTACACCATGGACACACGGAAGATGGCAAAGAAGAGAAACTTCTCCGATGTGGAGCCGAAATGACCTATCACAATGCATTATTTTACTGCACGTCTTCTGAAATTAGCACTCAATTTCGAATCACGTCACATGTATAGTGATGATGATATGATGTGAAGTACCATTCATTCACATTAATAACTGCATGACAATTTATAATATTCTTCTTATTATTATGATTTATATTAATGACGCTTAAATTGTTATTTAGAAGAAGAATGTCGTTACCATTATTATTTGTATTATTATTATCATTTAAATGAAGAAGAATATATTTTTTATTATTTTGTCAGTCTGAATTATTTTTTGGTCATTGAAAGCCTTTCATTAGGCTACCGAACCCAGTCCGTGCGCACCTGCCGGGGATAATCCTTAAACGTCAGGGCAAAGCGGGCTCACAACTGAAGTATGCTTACAAATCAAATGCTTTGGTAAAGTCACACAAATTAAACATTGAAGTCCACGTTGCACAAAAATAAACACTGAAGTTTATAATTACACTGTAGTTTTGTTTGTTTTTTACAGTGGGTCATAATATATCTTTTAGTTTGTCAGTGCGTTTCGTGGTGTCAGGAATTTTTCTGTGCATATTTCCTCACTAACTCAAAACGTGGGTACACAACCTCCTGAGCTGGTTTAGGATTCGAGCGTACCGTACGCCCACGTCCATATTGATAAATCTCAAAGTCTCCGTGGTTTTGGGTGTACGCTGGAAATTTGGTGTACGCACTTTTGATAAATGAGGGCCAATACGTTGATTGTAAAGTTTGTCAGTAAATCTATAACAACTTGACAGTGACTATACACATTACATGGAAAATCTACATATTCAACTGTGTGGTAAATGTGCATGTTAACTGGTTATTATGTATTGCCGAACCAGACACCTAGGAGGTTTCCCACTTTTCCCACTGGAAAGGTTAAAGGAGTAGTTCACTAAAAAAACTTTTGCTGATAATTTATTCACCCTCATGTCATCCAAGATGTCCATGTCATTCTTTCTACAGTCGAAAAGGTTTAATTAAGGTTTTTAATGAAAACATTCCAGCATTTCTCTTCAGTGGGAACCAAACGGTTCAAGGTCCAAAAGACAGTTTCAGTACAAACTGTAAACTGTTCAAAGGGCTTTAAACGATTCCAGACGATGAATAAGGGTCTTATCAAGCGAAACTATCACTCATTTAATAAATAAATAACATAGTTTAAGTTTTATAAGCTCAAATGGTCGTCTTGCTCTGTTATGTGATGAGCATTCGTGACTCTCCTGTTCGAACTCGTTTATCAAAATGAACAAATCTTTTTCCGAGTCATTTGGTTCATTCAACAAACGAAAAAAACAAATTGACTCGGAAAAAGATTTGTTTATTTTGATAAACGAGTTCGAACAGGAGAGTCACGAATGCTCATCACATAACAGAGCAAGGCGACCATTTGAGCTTATAAAACTTAAAGTTTGCTATTTATTAAATGAGTGATCGTTTTGCTTGATAAGACCCTTATTCATCGTCTGAAATCATTAACAGTCCTTTGAACAGTCTGAAACTCTCATTTGGACCTTGAACCGTTTGGTTCCCACTGAAGTGCATTATATGGAGAAAAATGCTGGAATGTTTTCATTAAAAACCTTAATTAAACCTTTTCGACTGAAGAAAAAATGACATGTACATCTTGGATGACAAAGGTGAGTAAATTATCACCAATTTTTTTTTTTTTTTTTTTTTGTGAACTAATCCTTTAATGTCAATGCAGACACTACACAGCCGTGTGGCAAGGTGTTCTCCCTTGCATGGCACAGTAGCATTTTGCACTTTAATTCATGTTTTTTATTGGGAAATAAAACACCTTCCAGATTTCCTGTCTTGTCAGGGAATAATAACTTGGCTAATATGCATACTGCAGTGTTGATGAATACATATATTTCCCGAGGAATGTGTATGATTGTATTTTCATAACTTTGTTGTGTAAAAACAATGTTAGACCAGTTACAAACTTATGTGATCAGTCTGTTATTTTGCAGGTGTCTCTTGTGCAAGGCTCTGATGTCAAAGTCCCTAGACAAAAGCTTAACTGTCTGCGGACTGCAAATCCATCGGTCTACATAGGGGACCTTGCTGTGCTTGTATACGGCAGGGAAACGCTGTCCCATTCAAGTTTGACGGGGAGACAATCTGGGGCACATAAAGACCAGGAATCCAAGCCACAACTCGATAACACAAAACTTGAAGCTATAGTTGGTGAGTACATTTAATTAAAGGAAAATTTCATTCAAAATAAATTCCTAAGCATTACTCATACAGTTATTTTTACAAAATGAATGTAGTGTTCCATGTTGGAGGTGACTGTGGTTCAATTTTTGTGACCTCCAACATGGAAAAAAGTTATACTTTTCAAACAATATGTGAAAAGTCTCTAATCTCTAAAAGTCGAATCTGGCAGCATCAGTTCAGATTTGTGAATGTGGCAAACAAATTATGCAAACAATGCACACAAAAAACCCACTTTGATGATGCCCTAAAAACTCTTACCCTAATCTATGTAAAGGTAGACGTTTTCAGTTACATGTAAATGTAGTGTTTTGCAGATTGCATTAATATTCAAAAACTTGTCTGAATTTTTTTTTTTAAGTTGAATTGCATATCCCTACATGCTCCTTTGACTGTTAATTGTGTTACTTCTGGATGTTACATTTGTTGTGATAGAGAAATCATTTATAAAGTAATGTTTTGATTTGTGTTTGTGTTTTAACTCTCAGGCCATGCTCTGTCAAAATTTCCTAACATCAGCATCCATGATGTGAGACGCATCATCAGAAAAAAGTGCAATAATGAAAGCTACGTCTCCAAGCAAGCTACTGCAAGGAAAACTGTATGAAAAGAACATTTAGTTTTGTGGTTCCTCTGCCATTTAAAGGGATAGTTCACTTTGAAATTAATTTTTGATATGTTTTATCTTACCTCAAGGACATCCAAGATGTAGGTGTCGTTGTTTCCACAGAATTTTCAATTTTGACATTTTTGGGTCAAACCGTTGTTGTCTGTCAGTCATACACTGGAGGTGAAGGGGGTCCACCAAAGAGCATGCACAGAGAAGTCCAAATAAAACATGATTTAATGACTCGTAAATGTAAGTACACATTGATGTCCTAAGACACGAAACGAGCGGTTTGTGTGAGAAAACGAACAGTATTTATATCATTTTTACCTCTTGTTTACAGCCGTTGAACTGATCTGAATCAGATGTCCAACTGAACCGTCTCCAGACGTTACGCCGTACACGACCGAGAGATCACTTCCGGCGTAACGTCTGGAGACGGTTCAGTTCGGTTCAGTTGGACATCTGATTCAGATCAGTGCACGTAGCTGTTAACAGGAGGTAAAAACCATATAAATACTGTTCGTTTTCTCACACAAACCGCTCGTTTCGTGTCTTAGGCCATCAATGTGTACTTACATTTACGAGTCATTAAATCATGTTTAATTTTGACTTCTCTGTGAATGCTCTTTGAGGTGAACCGAGGGTGGACCCCCTTCACCTCCAGTGTATGACTGACAGACAACAATGGTTTGACCAAAAAATGTCAAAATTGAAAATTCTGTGGAAACAAAGACACCTACATCTTGGATGTCCTTGAGGTAAGCTAAAACATATCAAAAATTACTTTCAAAGTCAACTATCCCTTTAACAGGGCAGAAACTAAAAGAGTACAACCTCTTTGTGGGGAGTGACCCTACATATGTGTTTATACTGTTTGTTGATCTGGACAGCCAAAACAGTATTGTTCAAAAGTTTGATTCGTAGAGAAAAAAAAACTATTTTCGTTCCCGAGTTTTACCTTGTATAGTTCGCTGGTTGTGTAAATGCAAGTTAACATCAAGTCTGCATGCTAAAGAAGTCCAACCTGTTTGTATGTGTTCGTACTGTGATGTCCTTTGTTTAAACTGGGCATCCAAAACAATATTTGTTTGAAAAATTTGATTTATAAAGTAAATGACTTTTTGATTTTGACTCCTGAGTTTGTCTTGTGAATATTTATATTTGTAGTCCACTGGTAGAGTGAGTTAACATCAAGTGTACATAAAGTACAGTAAAAGGTATATTTCAAGTATGATATGTAAGTACTAACCTATTAGTACACAGCGCAAAAAATAAGATATAAATAGTAAACTATAAGTATGATGTTAAGTTCACTGAAAGAAAACTTAAAAGTACACTTATAGTATAAAAACTATTAAACTAGTAGTTTACTGAGTAGTGTACTTAAAAGTGTACTTTCATAAACTGAAAATCTAATCTAGAAGTATATAACTAGTAAACTAGAAGTCTATCTATAAGTTCACTTGTAGTATAACTGCAGTACAAAATAAAACTTTGAAGTAAACTAGTTGTGAACTCAAAGTGTACCACTCTTACACTTAAAGTATACTTAAAAGTACTATAAGTATGATGTTAAGTTCACTGAAAGAAAACTTAAAAGTACACTCATAGTATAAAAACTATTAAACTAGTAGTTTACTGAGTAGTATACTTAAAAGTGTACTTTCATAAACTGAAAATCCAATCTAAAAGTATATAACTAGTAAGCTAGAAGTATATCTATAAGTTCACTTGTAGTATAACTGCAGTACAAAATAAAACTTTGAAGTAAACTAGTTGTGAACTCAAAGTTTACCACTCTTACACTTTAAGTATACTTAAAAGTATACTTTTATATACTAAAATTGGGCCAATTTAGTCCCAAGAAGTATTAAATTAGTACACTTACAAGTGTACTACTAGTACTATGATCTTAGTATACTTAGTATTTACAGTATACTTGGGAAAAATACTTGAAAGGTACTTAAGTTTACTTAGTTAAATAAACTTGAAGTATACTTTATTTTCGTAAGGGGAATTCATATGAAAATCTGCCAAACTTCCTATACTACTTCTGAATAGGATCTCCACTTAATAAATTGTATCAAAATTGTGTAAATTATGGTTCAGATCTCTCAAAACATAAATGGAGGCGACCTTATATGGGCAGTAATGGAGTCTGGTTGTGACCTAGTAAAAAAAAGTTTGGTACTGCCCCAAACAAAATCTCACTGAAAGCTCATTTTTTGAGATATCAGCCTAAATTTTTAAACACAACTTGTTCAAATTTTTGGCTTTGATTTTTATGCAGTTTTAGAGTAGCCCAGGTTTTGAAAATATATATTTTACACAAAATATGAATAATGTTTTTTTTTAATTGTTCATTTCCATAAAATCAAACTTCTATAAGTTCTAAACCAATTTTATGTCTATACTTCAAAGCATTCTTGAATTACAACCATTTAAGTTCGAAATGTGCATTCCCATGTCTATTCAAAAAAGGGGGGTGACAGTAAGAGATCCTTAAAATGTTTACAAATACATTAAGTCTATTTCCAAAGTTAAACATTTTCATCACTTAAAAAAACCCAGCCCGTTCTCATCCTTTAGCGTCATATAGAACGCTATATGACAAAACGGCGCTATACTACGTACATGGCAGCCTTTATCGTTAATATTCACGCGAACCCAAGTCGTCATAAATCCTTTAGCGTAATATGACCCTACCCTATCCTACCCCACACCTAAACCTACCCATCACAGCGCGTGTTATATTAACGATAATGGGTGCCATGTGCATAGTATAGCGCCGTTTTGTCATATAGCATTCTATATGACGCTAAAGGATGAGAATGCGTTGAAAAACCCGATAATGCTGTTAATATGAAATACATACAAATACTACACTGTAAAAAAAAATCTGTTCAATTTACGGTAAAATATCGGCAGCTGTGGTTGCCAGACATTTACTGTATAAAATGAAGTAGCAAGACTTTATGGTAGCAAGGTTTTACAAACTTAACTTAAAATTTACAGAAATAAACCATATTTTATTATCTGATATAATGTTAATTTATCGACCTATTGAAGTATTATTATCTGTCTTGCACCATTGTAACACACTGACAACCAACAATCACAGACTAATATCACTTATATGAACGCTGTCATGTTGGTACCAAACCCTAGACTACCTGGAAGAGGGGGTCTGAGTTCGGTTGCTGTCGAACCGTGCTGCGGTTCGCGTGAATGTGAACGCAATATGGACTCAGGTGCGCACTGGTTCAGAAGGTAAAGTAAACTTTGTATGCGTTTTAGCTGATTATGATGTATTTAGATCAATAAAGCACATGTAAGGGATGGATATGAGCGAGAGAGAGAGTCTGTAGTGTATTCGTGCATTTAAAACCTCTTTTAAAGTGCTTCATAATTACAATTTAAACATCAGAAATTCTAGAGTGACAAATTTGAGTGGTCTAGATACTGTGCTTCAGATTGAATGGCCTCTTTTCCAACTTGCATAGTCAGGAATTGACTAACAATAGGTGCTGTGTAGTCTTTAGTCTTGGTCTAGTATAAAGGTACGAGTGGCAGCAGTCAGTCAACAACCAGAATCAGCTTCAGTTTCTCCTTTGTGGAACTACTGAGGATCAGCCAGCGCAACCATGATGGGCAAGGTAAACTTCATTCCATCTAAGATTTCCACCCAGTTTAACTCCAAAAACATTTGAGTCGTAAATTTTCACTTTAAACAACTCAAAAGATCCACTTTGATTTTTCAGGTCATCTTCTACGAGGACAGGAACTTCCAGGGTCGCTCTTATGAGTGTATGGGCGACAGTGGTGACTTCTCCTCCTACATGAGTCGCTGTCACTCTTGCAGAGTGGAGAGCGGATGCTGGATGATGTATGATCATCCCAACTACATGGGAAATGGTTATTTCTTTAGAAGGGGCGAGTATGCTGATTACATGTCTATGTTCGGGATGAGCAACTGCATCAGGTCCTGCCGTATGATCCCAATGGTGAGCTCCATGAAAAATGTTGTTTGTAATAAATACTTTGGTTTCAATTTATTAGGATGGTCCCTTTAACACATTCAGAATTATGTTGCATCTACATCTCTACTACTAGTGTTAGTAGAGTATACGTAGACTGGTAGGGTTAGGGATAGAATAAGTTGACATGTAGTTGTAAAGTTACTTATAGTCAACAGGATGTTCAAAAGGGACCATCAAAATAAAGTGTTACCAAAACTTTTTAATAAACTAGTTTTATGTGGAAACACAAAGCAGAGAGACGATTTATTATTTTTAGGACATTGAGGAAAATGTTAAAATCGCAAAAAAGACTTTTTTAGAGAGTTTTGCTACACTGCACACTTAACTGACATCTCTTCCTCTACAGTACAGGGGCTCCTACAGAATGAGGATCTACGAGAGGGAGAACTTCATGGGTCAGATGTACGAGATGATGGATGACTGTGACAACATCATGGACCGTTACCGCATGTCTCACTGCCAGTCCTGTCATGTGATGGACGGCCACTGGCTCATGTATGAGCAGCCCCACTACAGAGGCAGGATGCACTACTTCAGGCCTGGAGAGTACAGGAGCTTCAGCAATATGGGTGGCATGAGATTCATGAGCATGAGGCGTATCATGGACTCCATGTACTAGTGTCTCAATAAAACAATTTCTCTACTAAATATTGTGCCGCAAAATTCTTACTGCCAATAATATTTGCATGTGTAATCAATCACAGGAAAAATCCAATGAATTAAACAGACTTACAAATAAAACGAAATTTAGGCTCATGAGACTAGAACAGTGGGTAACACTTTACAACAAGGTTCATTATTTAACTAAATTAGTTAAAAACAAGATGGTAAAGTTCATAGACAAACTTTAAGTTGGCTTGGAAAAGCCTGGCCAGTTAGTTTTAGTTTTAAACTGTTCTAGCATATTTCTAGTATGGTTTACCACATTGCTAGCATGATTTAGCATGTTTTAACATGACCATGGATGGTTGGATGGAACATCAAGAAAGAAAGAGAGATTGGAGATAGATAGAAATAACGGAAAAAAGAAAGAACGATTAGTTTGAAGAAACAAAAAAGACAAATGTGTTAGAAAGAGAGATTAGAAAGAAAGATATAGTTAGACCGAAAGATTAAAAGCATCATATCCACTTGACCATTTTTGATCCATATCTCAATGGATCGCAGCTAGGGACAGGGGGTGTAGTGGTTTGGTAAGGCTTTTTGGCCTGAAGCATCAATGTAGGAGCTGTAAGAAATTACAAGCTGCCTGAATAAGACGTTTTCCACTTAACAAAGTTTTTCTTATTAAAAAAAAGATAAATAAAGAGTAGTTAGAAATAAGTAAGTTTAGTTTGAAAAAATAAAGAAAAGAAAAGTTAAAAAGAAAGAAATATTAAATTAAAAGAAAGAATGGTAAGAAAGAAAGAGAAATCTCGCACACACACCTTGGCCTGATTACTCTCTAACCTGTTTCACTCTCACACCTGCTTCTGGTTCCACATGCAGCTCCACACACATTAATGCTGCGTTCACGTGCTATGGAAAATAGGATATTTTCCACTTGTGAACTGGTATTTACCAGTGTGTTGCGTTCAAGTGCTTTTGTTGTCGTAATGTGGTAAAAAGATGGAGATCCAGACCTGTTATTTAGCTAAAACTATTTTAGATTGCTTAAGTCATCTGCAACAGCAAGAAAATGATTTATCAAAACTCAAAAGGTAAATAATATGCTGTATATTTTTTAGATCATGAATAGTATATATTTTTTTACCATTCACGACTCTCGCTGTACTCTCCGCCATTTTGAAATGGTCAAAGGGTATCTCATCGCGGCAACTCGTCCATCAAAATATTCTACGAGTTGCCCAGTGGTAAATACCACATGAGGGGGTGTTCATGTGCATTTTCCACGTCGGCTTTTGGAATTTACCATAATTACCATAGCACATGAACGCACCATACAACCCCACTCACACGATCACCCATTTGCGAAGTCTTGTTTCACTGTTGTGTACATCTCCGAGCGGTTCCTAGTTTTTCCGCGTCTGTTATCCTAGTCAGTTGTCCAAGTTCAGTCTGTTCCCTGCTCAGCGCATTGGGAACATCTTTAAAGTCCCTGTAAAGGCAATTCAACAAAAAAGTTCTAAACACATTATAAATGTTACATATGTATTGCTAAAACATATTACAAAGTTTGTGAACTGTGAAGTACTGAAATGTGGAGTTAGACCGTTAAACAGTTTTTCACCATTGCAATTTTACGGATTAATTGGGCGTGGCTAAAACAGGGCTCCGTGACGCACTGGAACCCATGAGCTGCTGGACACCCCCCTATTTGATGACGCACAGAGTCTGATCTCCCCCTCTCCACACACACTCCCCGAGCACATTCGCATTCACCGCTCAATCGCGAGTGACTGTCAGTACTAGTTACTACAGCTGAGCCTACAGTTTTCTAGCTAGCTATGCCTTCGACACGGACATGCATGGGATACTACCTGAATGCGATCATGTACAAAACAGATCGGTATCTTCATTTAAATTCCCTTAAAAACGATCACATCAAGAAGAGGTTTTTAGAGAGCCTATACCTTGATGAAGAGCTGAGGATCACCGCCAACACCCGCCTCTGTAGTGATCGTTTTACACTGGATCGTTTTATAAACTTTCCTCAGAGACAACTTGGATTCACTGATAATTCACTGATAATCCGCTGTTACTGGTGAACGGGGCCGAAACGACGATCTCCCGCCTCAGTGTTCATCCTCCCGTCTCCAAAAGCTAATCAGCTAATATCACCGTCAACAGCTTTCTCGTGAGTGGGCGTGGTTTCAGCGCAGCCAGCGGACACGCCCCTAGCATTTGAGAGCAGAGAATCTGCTCATTTTTTTATGATTTTGATAGCTTATCGTGGCCATCTTTGTACAAAGCAACATTCTTTGTAAGTTAAAACAAAATTTAATATATTATGACATTGAAGCTATAGGGTAGAAGTCCATGTACCTTATATGAAACCTGTGCTTGTGGGATGCTGTTATAGACCTCTTGATGCACACGTGGACTATCTGACATGCTTAGGTGAAATGCTTGATAATGTCTCTGATGTCAATTGGCTTAATCCGACAGGGATTAAGGAAAAAGACTGTTTGTTTTTTATCGACTCTCCTATTTCTCCATCTGGGCTGTTTGGTGACTGTTTTGGTGCGAAAGTGTTTCCAGCGAAATGTTAGATGTTCCGTTGTTTCCGGCTGCCATTCCGGATGTGGAACATCTAAAATCCCTTCAAGAGGAAGTATTAAAGTTAATACCACTCTCAGAAAGTCTGGCAGTGTGGAAACTTCTGCCAGGCATTTCTCTGTGGGTATTAAGCACAGTATGATAGGATACAGAATCCAATTTATTCGTCGTCCACCACGTTTTCAACGGCATGCACTGTAAAACATATCTCCCCAGCAGTCGCTACTCGCGCTGTGCTGATGAGTGAGCTGTCATGGCCATGGAGTCCAGTTCTATTCCTAAAAAGGAAATTGACTGACTGGGCAGTAATGATCTCTTGGTCCAGTTGACCCTGAGACCTAGGCTTTTCAGATGACTAAGGAGCGCAGCTCTTTGAGACAATAGTTCTGTCCAGTGGCGCAGATAGGATTTTTTAACTGGGGGTTGACCAAGCTGTCCGCAAATGGTTATTTTGCGTATAACCATTAACCTCAATTAGTTTAACCTCAATTAGTTATTTTGCGTAATTTGGGCAAAATTTAACTAGTTTTAACAAAAACTTTATCTAGTGCTTAAGTAGTTACTTTGTGTACTTTGGACTAATGATTTGCACTAAAAGCCATTGGGGGATTCTTATTTTAAATGAAATTTCATGGATGAAGAACAATGAACAAAGATAAAAAAAGGCCTACCTGATCACCACTAGCAATGCATGATCATACTAGTATGCCAATCACCCACCAAAACTTCATGTCTTCAGCAAAGTATGTTTTATTTAAACACTTGCTAATCTCAGCATAAACAGTTTATCATTATGAACAAAAAAATCAAAGAACCTATGTGCAAATAATAAAAAAGCAACATATTTACAATTTACATAAATAAAAATAAGTAAGTAGGCTATACAGAGTTTGAGAAATTCTGTCTAGCAGGCAAACAAATTTACTCAATGAAGGAACCGAAAACATCTCTCCTCCTTTCATTACCCTGAACATACTGCTGGGCAATGTCTTGTCTGTTCAGTCTGTCAAGCCTCTCTTGGTGAATATGGCACACAGCAATGCCATTGAATCTTTTTTTTGTGTCATGGTTGATCGCAACCAAATTTTGAACCTGCGTAACCCACTAAAACTGCGCTCTGCCTCAGCTGATGATATGGGCACCACCATCAACAATCTTACTAATGTCTCTACCTGTTAAAATAGGCCCCTGACTTCAGGATCCATTTCTCTCAAAACATGCACAGCATCTGCAGTTGTGCTGACCTCTTCCTTATTCAGTTCAGGATATTTACAAACTGCTGCATTATTTGTAATGGGAGTCAGGGGGAGTGAGTTTTCCAGTTCTGTGCTCCGCAATGTATATATGGCGCTAGTGGCTGTGCTCGCTGAATAACAGCCTGGGCACCTGAGTACTTTCCAGACATATTTGAAGCCCCATCATATGCTTGACCTCGGAGGCCAGATATTGGCAAATTCAGTCTCAACAGAATGGCCAAAATGATTCTGGCAAGGTTTACACCTGTTGTAGAAGTTGTTTCATACATCCCTATAAA
Organism: Cyprinella venusta; assembly: GCA_038021265.1. Taxonomy (NCBI): domain Eukaryota; kingdom Metazoa; phylum Chordata; class Actinopteri; order Cypriniformes; family Leuciscidae; genus Cyprinella; species Cyprinella venusta. The sequence goes on from CM075867.1 coordinate 24,607,273, forward strand.
GTCATCGTGCACCAGCAAATCAGCGTCAACATAACGTAGGCATCAGAGATATCCCTTGTCCCATCCATAACTATCGAAAACTGCAACACTGGAAGGGACCGGATCTTATCTGCAATTGTCCTGATAATCGATGCACTCATCAAATTTATACGCTCATTTTGACAATCCCAAGATGTGTGCACCCCCCTCTTTGCAGATAGTCACCTAGTGAATGATTGATCATCTTCAGCTTTGTATTTTAAAAGCTGGTCGAGGTTATGCCCCCTAAAGGCCAATCCCTGCCTCACCAAAAAATCTCACCCCCTATTATTTTTAACAGGCTAGCTCTGTTTTCTGCCTGCTGTGTACTGACTGCACTGCTCAACTGTGTAGTAACTGGCCTGTTTTCATAGGCAGCAGTTGTAACAGCAATGTTGCGACCCTCTGATTTCTCATGAATGGAAAAATTTTCAAGTGCTTTTTTTTCCAGTTTTTAAATCCAGTACTGACAAAAGCTGGGTCTATACTCTTGGCTTTTGCTCGTTTCCCTGTCTTGAAGTACTTAGAGCAATGAATACCATCTGTGCCCATCCAGCCTGTTCTCACGTAAATGCGTCTCTATAACACGCATCGTGTTTTATCGTGTAATTTATACGCGAAAATGAGTTTTTACGTGCATATGAGACGCAGTTTTTCGCGTGCAATTGATACGCAGTTCATTTGCGTATAATACACACGCACGCCACACCACTAATTCTAGCCAAACGTACAATACACACACACCCTACCCCACACCTAAATTTAACCTAACCAACCAATGCGTATCATATGCACATAAAAACTCACTTTAGCGTATATATTACACGCAGCCTGTTCTCACGTAAATGCGTCTCTATAACACGCATCGTGTATTATCGTGTAATTTATACGCGAAAATGAGTTTTTACGTGCATATGAGACGCAGTTTTTCGCGTGCAATTGATACGCAGTTCATTTGGGTATAATACACACGCACCCCACACCACTAATCGTACAATACACACGCACCCTACCCCACACCTAAACTTAACCTAACCAACCAATGCACGTAAAAACTCACTTTAATACACATGTGTGCTATAAAGACGCATTTAGTGTGATCGGGTTGGCCCATCTGTACATGCAGCCATGGATACTTCTCATAACATGATTTTTGGAATGTCAGTGTCCGGTCTTTCATCACTTGTTTTTGCAAAACTTTAAGATGAGTTTGATTTGGCTTTGTATCTGTCATTATCATGTCAACATCCTCTCCCTCTGTGTTGCCTCCAGTCCCTCCTTGTTGTTCTGTCCCTGCTTCTTCTATCTGTAATTCTACTGTTTTTCCTTCCTCACGTTGTCTTTTTCTAGTTTTACGAGAGTCCAGCGAACAGTATGTTCTCCCTCCACATCACTGGTGTGCATCACACACCCTTAAAAAAACCCAGATGCAGTAGTGAACTCTTATTAAGATAATACTTAACATTACATTGACAATACATTTTTTTTGCATTGTATTGCAGAAGTGATCTGACTTTGTGCATAAAATAATTTCTTCCATAACGTGTTGTTCCCATAACAGAGATGTACACGCTGTTTCTCTTGCATTTTCAAAGGCTCATAAAAATGTGTCTTGGCTTGATACACAGTCTAATGGTCTAACTCTAACGAAATGCAAAATTTTAAACATATTTTACAGAAGCAATATTATGGGCCTTAGCCTTTAAGAATGATAATGAGAATGATATATGAGGGCTAATGTGCTTTGGATTTGAAATTTGAGCCAAAAAACAAACCATTAGACAAATTATGCAGGTAGAGCGGACAATAATACATAAAGACAAAAGAGAGATGAGGATTACACACAACGGCTAAAAAAAAAAAAAAAAAAAAAAAAAAGAACATAACTCAAGAACTTCAAATGGAATCCACAAGGAACATATTTAAATGAAAGTTGGACTAAAAATGGATCCATCATGGTTAGAATGAAAACAAATTAAAGAAGAATATGAAACAAGACAAAACAATGGAACCTATTTGTTTAAATCTTTGCTTAGTGTTCCGCATTATTTTATATATATATATATATATATATATATATATATATTTTATGTTAGCAAATTAGAAACTTTTAGAAAAAAAAAAGAAAATCATTCAAACTCAATGCTAGAATGCTAGATTTCCTTTAAAAAAAATGAACTAAGATCTACATACCAAGCTTTAGCTAGAATGGACTCTTTTCCAACTTGCACAGTCAGGAATTGACTAACAATAGGTGCTGTGTAGTCTTTAGTCTTGGTTTAGTATAAAGGTGTGAGTGACAGCAGTCAGTCAAAAACCAGAATCAGCTTCAGCTTCTCCTTTGTGGAACTACTGAGGATCAGCCAGCACAACCATGAAGGTAAACTTTATTACAGCTCCCAATCCATTCATTTTCACTCAAATTACTTTAATGTGGTATTTTCCTACCTGAAAACCACTAATATATTAACTATTTAAATTTCAGGTTACCTTTTATGAGGACAGGAACTTCCAGGGTCGCTCTTACGAGTGTACCGGCGACTGTAGTGACTTCTCCTCCTACGTGAGCAACTGCCACTCTTGTAGAGTGCACAGCGGATGCTGGATGATGTATGATCATCCCAACTACATGGGAAATCAGTATTTCTTTAGAAGGGGCGAGTACGCTGATTGCATGTCAATGTTTGGAATGAGCAACTGCATCAGGTCTTGCCGTATGATCTCTATGGTGAGCTCCATGAACCTCTTGAAGTATTTATTAACTGACATTAGACAACAGTCCTAAATTTATTTTAACCATTTATTTTGAAATCAGAATGGTAAACTGTGTGAGATAGACTAGACTTTTGACTAAATGTGATGGTTCTTCCTAATTAATTTATACATAACCATCTTTTCTTCCACAACAGTACAGGGGCTCCTACAGAATGAGGATCTACGAGAGGGAGAACTTCATGGGTCAGATGTACGAGATGATGGATGACTGTGACAACATAATGGACCGTTACCGCATGTCTCACTGCCAGTCCTGTCATGTGATGGACGGCCACTGGCTCATGTATGAGCAGCCCCACTACAGAGGCAGGATGCACTACTTCAGGCCTGGAGAGTACAGGAACTTCAGCAATATGGATAGCATGAGATTCATGAGCATGAGGCGTATCATGGACTCCTGGTACTAGAGTACATATGATTCAATAAAATTATAACTCTACAACATAAAACTGTCTAAATAATCATTATATAAATAATCATAAAAATATTTAGATATACAGAAAATTGCAATGGAAGGACAATTTCGATATGTCAACAGACAACGTTGATTTTTTTTTCTGCAACCATGCAAGAGATCACTTCCGGTGCTTGTGCAGACCGAAGCGCCCATGCCTCCAGATCACTTGGACGTGGCTGTGGTTACAAGAGGTAAAAACGATATAAATACTATTCATTTTCTCACACAAACCGCTCGTTTCGTGTCTTACTTAGGCCATCAATGTGTACTTACATTTACGAGTCATTAAATCATGTTTAATTTGGACTTCTCTGTGCATGCTCTTTGCGGTGGACCCCATAAACCTCTATTATATGACTGACAGATAAGAACGGTTTGACCTAAAAATATAAAAAATTGAAAATACTGTTAACTCAGTTAATTAATATTATTCAGTTAATTAAGTTAGCTGGTCAAGGTGCTTGGATAAAGCCGACATAATAGACTCTTTTAAAACTATGCCAAACTCCTTCAGGATCCGGGAAGCCACTACAACGGCTGAACGTGGTGTTTCTACTTCAGCTATCAAAATCCTGGGCAGATGGTCTTCCTGGTCTTCCCGCTTTTAAATCTTATATGAGACCTGAACAGAGAGTCATCTTCGAAGCTCAGCAAGCTTTCCAGTAACAATTCGGGTAAATCTCAATGCAATTAGGCTACTAGTGGTGATGTCAAAAAAAGAAAAAAACGGAGCAAGGTGGCCCTGCATTAAAAGAAACAATGGCCGGTGGTCCAGTATGAAGGAAAAAAAAACAAAAGTTGGTCGGTGGCCCTGTATGAAAGAAAAAAAAAAAAAAGATGGCCAGTGGCCCTTATATGAAAGAAAAACAAAAGATGGCCGGTGGCCCCGAATGAAAGAAAAACAAAAGATGGCCCCGCATTCGTCTTCAAGCAGGAAATGCAGATTCCGTACCCTCGGAATGCAAGTTAAAGACAAAAGAACTTTTGTATCATAATTTTGCTTGCTGGGCTTCTAATACATGTATACTTGTTACAGTATTTATTCTCTCGAGTCTTTCTGGTAGAATCATGGTTTATCATTGGTTGATTTAAGGCGAGACACTACAGGTGCATAGGGTAACATTTTTAAATAATAGATATCACCATGAACCTTCCTCAGTTGATTACTTACACAAGTATATAAAAAAAAATATTATACGTTTTTGAAATTTGTATGTTTAATTTTGCAAATTAGGCATTATCTCATTAAATATGCACAGTTTTGCATACATTTTCGGTAGATAGATCTGAACATATGATAGCCAGGTGCAAAAATCTTTTTTCGTTTTGTTTACACACAAGATGAAAAAAAAGTTAAATTTCATTACCTAGGAAATCAAAATATACTGTCCATACCCTTAAAAAAAATCTATTTTTATTAAAATGTCACATAAATCAGGCCAGGAATGATTTATTAACAAATACTGCTAAGTGTATAACTGGAAAGTTTGGTGTACATACAGCAGGTGCTACATAGGATATGAGATATTTGAACTGGAGACAAAAAAAATAATAATTTTGAGAAAAATGCATTTAAGGATTTAAAGCTCCAGTGGTTAACTTTTGAGAAAAAGTTGACTTACAGGTCCTACCCCCTTGCTCTCTGCTGCACAACAGCCCTCCCTCCACAGCTCCTTCCCCACAGCGGAGCCTTCCGTGAACGCGCAGGCTAGTGAGCAGGGACACCAATGACGTTAGATAAACAGTTACGCCACATTCACTAGTAGGGACGAAACATCAACAATATGCTTTACATTGATTAAAGTCTGCCCATACTTTGACAACAAACTTGGTCCTCAAATCATTACATATTTTGCAAGAAATGTAATGTAAATTTATAACTTTGCACCCTTTCTATAAGTTATGAATAGCTAGAAAGATAATATAACAATAACGTGACATGTCATATAATTCAAATAATTATTATAGTGATATGTAGGCCTATGCATAAGATTTGCTAGTACATTTGTCACAGGGTTGTTATGGGAAAAAGCAGGAGGGAACCAGCGAACGTTCAACAAGTTTAATAAACAAATACTAAATTAATTAAGCCAGCAGCCCCTCGTGAACAACACACAAAACAGAACATAAAATCACAACGTAAAATCAGTCCTGTTCCTCTCTCCACTGTTGTCGCTCCTCCTTTACGCTCCTCCTAATCTAAACACATCACAGCTTCGTGGACCAGCACTAGTAGTTTCACGATTTCACACTTTCATACAATTAGAGGGGGTAAAGTTTAATGTGTATTTGGCGTGCTGTCCGGGGGGAGGGCTCCAAGCTTGGAGGTTGGCCCAATCCAGAGTACTCCCCCCTGTACTGGGTGAGTATTGAGGTGAGACTGCTGAGTCTATACAGTACACCTCTTATCACCGACTACATTTACATGCAGCCAATTTTCGGGTTATGTCGGGTTAAGGTCACTTTTCGGGTTTCTGAAACATTAGGGATTATCCGTTTACATGCTTAAGCAGAGAGAGTCTCTCCTGTAAACATGGAATTCCAATATCCCGATGGAAACGGCGACGCGCAGTTAGCGTCTCGACGTACAGACAACCTTAATACGCAAAATGCGTCATTTCCGATTCTTCTTCTTGTATCCAAAGACAACAACAACAACATGTGGATAATGAATAGTTCGGGGCAGATAGCGATCGCCTTTGTTTGCGCTTAGATGCTAGTAACGTTACTGAGCTCACTCCAAAAGTATGCTGTGCTGTGTCTCGCCATGTTTACTTCCTGTATACTGCACGCAGATTTTTGTATGCGCCGAGAAGTTTCTCTACTCAAAAGACCAAGATTCCTTGCGAATAGAACATGCGCAGAACACAAATCACTATGGGGATATGCCGATACGCGTTTACATGGCCAAAAATTCGGTTTAGAAAAGGGGTACCCCAGGTATAATATCCCGGTTTTTAAAATCCGGGATATGAGCATTTTTCGGGTTTTTGCCGGTGTTTACATGGACGTTCGCAACCGGGTTATTGCTAATATCTCGGTTTTGAACGGGTTATTGGCTGCATGTAAACGCAGTCAATGATTGTTGAATGCTCACCACCTGTGTTAATTATCTGAATGTGCCCCCCCCCCCGAACTTTGTTAATTAAAAATCATATAGCTAGCCGACCGTTGAAGCTGCCTTTTCCCATTTGATCATAACTTTGGCTGATATGTATCATTAGTCAATCAAATTTTGATGTGCAGTGACAGAACACCCCAGCGCTAACCCCCGCAGATGTCATCAACCATTTGAAATTTTGGAGGGTTGTAAGCAATGTCAGTGAACTTGGCTGCTGCCTTTACACCTCTTACCAATCCTGTTTTTTCATCTCCTTCGTGTGCCTTTTGCAAGGTGTATCTTTGGAGAGAAGAAAGGTATAATTTTAAAAGGAAGATCTACACCTAAGCTGGATGCTGACCAAGGCCGGAAAAAGGTTTTGTGCGGCACTTCACTGAGGGTAACTACGACCACTATGACTGGCTAACAGCCAGCTCTGAGTGGAGCAAGCTATTTTGCTGGCTGTGTTTGCCTTTTAATACCAGTGAGGGAACATGAACAGCACAGGTTTTAACAGCCTTAAGGGAGTAGTTCACTTTTGAAAAAAACTTTTGCTTATAATTTATTCACCCCCATGTCATCCAAGATGTCCATGTCATTCTTTCTTCAGTCGAAAAGAAATTAAGGTTTTTGATGAAAAGTGTCTTATCAAACGAAACGATCACTCATTTAATAAATAAATAACAAAGTTGAAGTTTCATTAGCTCAAATGCTCGCCTTGCTCTGTTCTGTGACGCACGTTTGTGACTCTGCTGTTCGAACTCGTTCATCAAAATGAACAAATCTTTTTCTGAGTCATTTGGTTCATTCAACGAATGGACATCTTGGATGACATGGGGGTGAGTAAATTATCAGCAAAGGTTTTGATAAGTGAACTACTCCTTTAATAGCTTCACCAAGGCAGCTATCAAACACCAGGCATCCAAGCGTCACCTCACAGTGGTGGTACATTTGGTACATTTGGATTAATTCACCGGTGGATCCTGGAATATGCAACATAAATTGGCGATATCTTGTTTCACTTATTGCATCAATTTTAAGTTCCATGACTGTAATGAAATTTTGAATGAATTCTGCTATTACTAGTAATTGGATTAGGAAAATGGGACAGAGCTCAGAATGAATCTAACACAAATATGATCAACCACTTAGCTCTAAATATTTTGGATGATTCCTCCAAATGTATTCATTCAAAAGAATCTTTTCTATGCCAAAAAGCATTTTAAAATGAATTGGGGGAAACACTGAAACATTCCCCTCATTCTTGTTGAAAAAAGGGAATAAAAAGGAACCACTGAAACAGGTGGAAAGCATGATCTAGTCACGTGTAGAATGGAGAACACCGTTGACTATGTAAAAGGCCAGTACACTGCAGTGCTGGGTCAGGCATTCATATACAATAGGGGACACACAGTCTTTGAACTGGAACAGGTATATAAAGGTAGCCAAGTGCAAAGAACAGTGCACTGGAGCCATATCAACTTTAACAGTTGACAGATTTACATCATGGGCAAAGTGCGTTCTTAACATTTACATTTACATTATAAAATGTTATATAGCAACTTAAACATAAATTGTAATTGCCAAATTCAAAATATTCTTTCGGGATACATGATCAACCAATTAATACAATTTTTGATTCATTTTCAGGTCATCTTCTACGAGGACAGGAACTTCCAGGGTCGCTCTTATGAGTGTATGAGCGACTGTGGTGACTTCTCCTCCTACATGAGTCGCTGTCACTCTTGCAGAGTGGAGAGCGGATGCTGGATGATGTATGATCATCCCAACTACATGGGAAATGGGTATTTCTTTAGAAGGGGCGAGTACGCTGATTACATGTCTATGTTTGGAATGAGCAACTGCATCAGGTCCTGCCGTATGATCCCAATGGTGAGTTCTATGAGCATTTAACATGTTCATATACATATATAATTTTTAAAATATAATAATTTCACAATGGTGATCTACAAAGAGGCATAACTAGACTGTTTTATATATTCTTTACAGTAAAAACTGATAAATTTAAATGACTTCTCTTCCACAACAGCACAGAGGATCCTACAGAATGAGAATCTACGAGAGGGAGAACTTCATGGGTCAGATGTACGAGATGATGGATGACTGTGACAACATCATGGACCGTTACCGCATGTCTCACTGCCAGTCCTGTCATGTGATGGACGGCCACTGGCTCATGTATGAGCAGCCCCACTACAGAGGCAGGATGCACTACTTCAGGCCTGGAGAGTACAGGAGCTTCAGCAATATGGGTGGCATGAGATTCATGAGCATGAGGCGTATCATGGACTCCATGTACTAGTGTTTTAGCATTATGATGAATTACTTTCTCTATAAAAATAAAACAAAACAATCTCATGAAACTCGCTTCAGTGTGATCAATATTTGTATCCCCACTAAAATGCCTCATGAGATATAATTCATAATCACAAAATATTATTAAAGACCCTAAAAACAAGCATGACTCCAGATCTTCAGATATGAGAATGAGTGTCATGACATTTATAAGCATAAGGCATGCCATAATCACTTGTTTTTAAACTGATTATTAACAAGCAAGAGCAGCAAAATTTCCAGTGTTAAATTAACACTCCTGGTGTACATATAGGTCCAACGGTATGTACACCAGGAGTGTTAATTTAACTCTGGCACGTTTCTGTAATTATAGTGTACCTCCGGGTAGGTATAAAGGGACCATATGTTCAGTTTTGGGTAATAAAGGGGTAACAAGCATATATACAAGCAACTGATTTATAATGTAATTATTTTAAAACAGGTACCTATTCTGTTAATATATTCCAGGCAAAATTGTACTACTGTTGTATATAAAAGTAATCATCACATTTCTGGCAAAATATGTTCTTGTGCAATTTTACCGGATAATTTTGTAAATTTGTGAGTTGAAAATTAAACTTATATATATATATATATATATATATATATATATATATATATATATCATCGGGTCATTCGGGTACTCAATATACGGTATATGTGTGTGTGTGTGTGTTGAAGTTACAAACCGGTTCACCTGAAGGAACTCTCCACGAAGTGCTATTAGAAGACATCCTAGCATTTTGTTAAAAATGGCATAACGGCTACCGTTGATGCAACACGCATAAAGTGAGGTGCTGGAGAGCACAATTTGTTTGAATGCAAAATACAATTTCATTGCTAGATGGGAGTAAATCTCCCAGTTCCTTAGTCCCTTTAAGTTACACATTCTACATTGATTAAAAAATAAAATCAAATGTGCTTTTTAATGGTAGTATTGTTTTATACAGAAATAAACTAATAAACTATTAATAATTCAGATGAGAATAAAGTTAGTTTTAACTAAAATTTGAAGGAAAACTAATATATTGATCTGAAATATAGCAAATTAATTTTTAATTCATTCAGGTACATTCATTCATTGCCAAACATATCTCAAGGTATTTTTGTGTTTTTATTATTAATTTATTTAATAAACTATTTGTCAATGCACTAAAAAAAAGGTTCCATGCCATTAACCCGTTAATAAAACTTAAGTATTTATTTTCCTTGAATCCAGCCTCCCCACAGTCAAAATGCTCCAAAAGTAATACATTAATTACATGAATTGCTCAAATAGTAATACACTAGGTGGCATGAGACATCCCAACCTGATCTCACAGGAATTCGTACGAATTTTACGAGGTGGCTAATTCGTAACAATTTGTACGACCTCACTCGTACGAATTAGTACGATTTTTCTGAAATCGTACATATTTTACGAATTGGCCAATTCATATGAATTCGTACGATTGACCTACCCCTAACCCCGCCCCTAAACATAACCATCACGTGGGTTTAGGCAATTCGTACGAATTCGTACGAGTGAAGTCGTATGAATTAGTACGAATTAGCCAGTTTTGAATCACTCGTACGAATTCGTACGAACTGGTCGTGAGATAGGGTAGGACATCCACAGTAAAAAAAAAAAAATTGCGTTCTGCATTTTTGTTTCGCTTTTCCCTCCATTGTACCGAACTCGTACCGAACTTGTACCGAACCGTAATGTCTGAACTGAACTGTCCGTGACTTCTGTGTACCGTTCCACCCCTAATACACATAGTGGCTTACGTATAATGGCCCATTGAAACAGCTGCTAATGAGGCTAATGAATCTAATTAATCTATGTATACATTTCTATGTTTTCTATAAGCGGTTAACGTGGATATTACGTCATTGATAGGCGACAATGACGAGATGAGCAATTATTTAATACTGTAATTTCTCTGGATTTACAAATGGTTACTTTTGGGATAATGTACGTACAAAACTACATTGAATTGTGAACTTTCTTATTCACTAATATTTTTAATAGAAGTAGCAATTTACCAAATACATATAATGTTAAAGTTAAATATTTGCCTGTGTGGTTTTGTGAGCATGTTCTGTAAAAAATCAACTTCACGGAACCCCACACAAGTGCTTTGCCACAACTAACCTCAGATTAGTTTTATATTTTATACAGTACTGTGTGTGTCTGTTTTCCTAGAATGCCATTGAGTAAATTCATGTATTCGAGGCAACAACTGAGGGAAACTGAAAATATAGGGAAATTATTAGTAATTAATAAATAATTATTGGACAATTCTTCAGGAATTATTTATAACCTGAAACAGTATAAGTGAAAATATAAGGAACCCATTAATAATTAATAAAGTATACTATCAAATAATTATCCAGGAATCAGGCAACTGACAACCTGAAACAGTATTCTATAGTGAAAATATAAGGAAATTGATTGTTTATTAGTAAATAATTATTAGATATTTCTTCGGGAATTACTTAGAACCTGAAACAGTATTCTAAAGCGAAAATATAGAGAACAGATTAATTAATAAAGACTATATTGCATGCCGGGCAACGTCTCAATCCTTAATTTTTCTTTCTTCATAAGGGGTTCTGATCCGCTCTTAGTCTGACCCATCACCTAGGACCTGTGTGCCTTGGGAGACCCTACCAGGAGCATATAGCCCCAGACAACATAGCCCCTGATCATTCGGGTACTCAAACGATAAGGTGACAGTTCAAGGAGGGGCGACATCAACTAAATATATTTTAAATCCTTTTTCTCTCATGGCTAAACTTCAGTAGCTTTATGGTGCTACTTTAGTGCAACTTCGCAAATCTCCGTGAACAAATACTTACTACTGATGCATGAACTTTGTTTATTAACTGCTTCTACGTCACATTAGAGTATAACTCCTTCTTTGGTCATTTTATTTTTCTTCTTGTGCTTATGGAGTTTGGACAGTTTTTATTTTATTATTATTTTTTATAAAGGACATTGAACCAATAAAACATGTTAAGCACATTCAACGTTGTTTTGTTATTTACATTTAGAGATCAATCAAATTGCAAGATGTAAATGTTCATGTGATCCACACACGGCAGGCTCCATGAACACAATATATAAAATAGCCTTTTGGTTTTGTTCAAAAGCACTGTCCTTTATGGACTAGTTCAAATGTTCTTTATTGTAGTACCGCAAAAATACATTTTAAAAATATCCTTGATACGCCTCATGCTCATGAATCTCATTCGATATTGCTGAAGCTCCTGTACTTCTCCAGGCCAGAAATTGGACATCTTACCTCTGTATTTGGGCCGCTCATACATGAGCCAGTGGCCGTCCATCACATGACAGGACTGGCAGTGAGACATGCAGTAACCAACCCTGTATCACACGAAATACGTTCTGACGAAACTATTTTGCAAATCGCAATTACGTTACATGCCAACATATAAGCAGTGCTATTACGTTCGTCCTTAACGTAATATGTCTCATTGTTAATACGTAGATACTAATACGTAATTTTCAAATATGTAAAACGTACATATTTTACGTTTTGATAGATGCTAAAAACGTATAATATGGACGTATTTGTAACATTTAAACGTAACATTATTACGTTTTTACAGCTATAAAACTTTAACTTTTTACGTCTATATCATAACGATATCTGTATACTTTCACTTTTAAAGATAAATGTAACAAGATCCCTTAATCCTACTCCTAAAACCTAAACATATTCATTTTATACAGAATATAAAAAGGATAAAACATAATAGACATAGATAAGTTTTAGCATTACAATATATTTTGAGCCACTAACCCTAATCCTACCCTAAACTTAACCATTCCTTAAAACTACGTAGGATAACACAATTATACAGAAAAAAACATAACAGACAGACAAGTAACGTTATACGTTTCACAATAATTTATTTATTGGGAAAATGTCAAAACCGCTAATGTTAACATTACCAAAAGTCGTTCGCATCGCAGTCCTCTGGCAGTATTATAGTAGTTGTGTATGAGATACAGTGCAGAATTAAAGTTATTAATATTAATCCATGGAAATGTTAATCTGATTTCGGTTCGCTCTCTGAAGGCGCGCGCTCCTCCGTTTCAAATGTACTGCACCGACTGAAACACGGCATGTCGCAATCTGTGACGAAGCAGGCGAGAGCCAATGAGCGTTTGATATGACTGCCGTAAAACATGTCGTAACGTTTCTTGAAGGCGCATTTTTTGAATTTGAATTCATCACCAGCGCAGAATTTGCTTGCGGTCGCTGCTGAGAAATGAAGGAGATCACTGGATAAAATACTGAATTTGGATCTGTTTCTTGCAACCAACGTATGGATTCTTGAATTTGGTTTACATCAAGTTAATAAAATGTATGTCTTTTGTGAATGTATCAGTATGTTGCGTTTTATTGGAGAAAATGCTTTTTGTGTAAATACACTAAATACTACAAAATGGTTAAACAAGGTATTTTTAAGGTTAAAAGTGTATCAAAGTCAAAAATTTAATGCCACGATTATGCATAAATTGTAGAGAAACCTGCTTTGGATGTATTATGTTCAGGAAAAACGTAATAGCACTGCAATAGTATTACGTTAAGGACGAACGTAATAGCACTGCTTATACGTTGGCATGTAACGTAATTGCGATTTGCAAAATAGTTTCCTCAGAACGTATTTCGTGTGATATATAGTTGGCAGTAACGGTCCATGACATTGTCGCAGTGTTTTACCATGTAAAAGGCCAGTACACTGCAATGCTGGGTCAGGCATTCATATACAATAGGGGACACACAGTCTTTGAACTGGAACAGGTATATAAAGGTAGCCAAACGCAAAGAACAGTGCACTGGAGCCATATCAACTTTAACAGTTGACAGATTGACGTCATGGGCAAAGTGCGTTCTTAACATTTTGATTTACATCATAAATTGTTACAAAGCAACTAAAACATAAATTGTAATGTTGCCATATTCCAAATATTCTTTCAGGATACATGATCAACCAATTAACACAATTTTTTATTCATTTTCAGGTCATCTTCTACGAGGACAGGAACTTCCAGGGTCGCTCTTACGAGTGTATGAGCGACTGTGGTGACTTCTCCTCCTACATGAACCGCTGTCACTCTTGCAGAGTGGAGAGTGGATGCTGGATGATGTATGATCATCCCAACTACATGGGAAATGGGTATTTCTTTAGAAGGGGCGAGTACGCTGATTACATGTCTATGTTTGGAATGAGCAACTGCATCAGATCCTGCCGTATGATCCCAATGGTGAGTTCTATGACCATTTTCTATGAGAACACAACGTGTTCATAATAAATCTTAGGGTATAAATCTTAAATAATAATAACAATAATTAATAATAATTAATAATAATTATTTTTTAATATATTTTAAATAAATTAATATAATTCTAAACATATAATTATATAATTATAAACATTTTTAGATAAAATATTTTTTTTTAAAGAGGATCATTTCACAATGGTGATCGACAAAGAGGCATAACTAGACTGTTTTATATATTCTTTACAGTAAAAACTGATAAATTTAAATGACTTCTCTTCCACAACAGCACAGAGGATCCTACAGAATGAGAATCTACGAGAGGGAGAACTTCATGGGTCAGATGTACGAGATGATGGATGACTGTGACAACATCATGGACCGTTACCGCATGTCTCACTGCCAGTCCTGTCATGTGATGGACGGCCACTGGCTCATGTATGAGCAGCCCCACTACAGAGGCAGGATGCACTACTTCAGGCCTGGAGAGTACAGGAACTTCAGCAATATGGGTGGCATGAGATTCATGAGCATGAGGCGTATCATGGACTCCATGTACTAGTGTTTTAGCATTATGATGAATTACTTTCTCTATAAAAATAAAACAAAACAATCTCATGAAACTCGCTTCAGTGTCATCAATATTTTGTATCCCTACAAAAATGTCTCATGAGATATAATTCATAATGACACCTTACAAACAAGCATGACTCCAGATTTTCAGATATGAGAATGAGTGTCATGACATTTATAAGCATAAGGCATTCCATAATTACTTTTTTTTGTGAAGTATCTGATTATTAACAAGCAAGAATAAATAAAATTTGCTTTCAACAGTTTACAATATAAATTCAGCAATTGCATTCTCCACACACTACAAGACAGAAATGCAAAAAACAGATGCCTTAGAATCATGTTCACGGATTTGGTAATAAATTATTTTTTGTATTACCCATACATTATCACACTATTTTATGTCATCTTAATGAAGCTGCAAGAAACTTGAAATTTAATGCTAGCCTGTTACTAATATGTGATTATTTTTCAAAAGATGTGTTAATGCTGCGCTGTTTTACACATTTAAAACAATCATACTAAAAGTAAATTTAACGAAACAACAAATTTGCATAGCCTGGCTAACGCCAGACCACGTATCATGAGGAGACGTGATGAGCAAAATCTGCACAGAATCGATCACCGGCGATCAGCGCGAGATGCATGCCGGTTAGAAATGTGTCAGAGAGCGGTTCGCCTGGCTCTGATGTCATGCCAACGTATGTCAAAAAACTCTCGCGAGCGCAAGGGGTACCTGTCGGATTCTGCAGTCGTGCGCAGTTGCTCTCCACCTACTGCGCTGATCAAAAGCACGATGGGAAACGACTTGCTGATGACACAACTTAATGCTCATTGGTTTAAGATGTATATAGTTAAATCCACTTTTAAGGCGGAACATTACGTGTGCTTACTGGAGCTCCCCTGTTAGCTAGCTATACATAATAAAACATGTTTTTACAAAAAAATCACAACTATACTATACTGTCTAACTCCTTTATACCTCCAACAGTTAAAACATTAGTTTAACACATACGATTTAAACACAAGGAACCATGTTTAGTAACATTTGAAAACTCCCATGTTGCTAATCTCCGTGATGTTCGATTACGACGTATACTCTCCTCCTGGGATAGAAGAGTATCCATTGGACAAGCACTCGAAAATCTGTGCTGAAGCAGTAAGCCATCCGAGAACTTCTCGCCTACTCTTTTATGAATACTGACTTTTCAAATGTACTGCTTCTTTCACGTATTGTTTCAAGTAGGCATATTCGAATGCATTATTAGTATACGAACGTACGAATCACAGGAATTCGTACGAATTTTACGAGGTGGCTAATTCGTAACAATTCGTACAACCTCACTCGTACGAATTAGTACGATTTTTGTGAAATCGTACATATTTTACGAATTGGCCAATTCGTATGAATTCGTACGATTGACCTACCCCTAACCCGCCCCTAAACATAACCATCACAAAATGAAAATTTGTACGTCACCCAGGTAATTCTCACCTCCTCTTTTATGATTTATACATACTTTTCACTCGCCTACTCTTTTTCCCATACTATATTGTAGAGAAGTCCAGCCTCTCTCAAGAAGTGTGGTTCCAGAGCCCAACCAGAGCCCAACCGCACATGCTCAGGCTCCTAACCCACCAGCAAGGTGACGTTCCACGTCCCTAAAGCCAGTTTCCTTGTCCAGAAATCGGGTCGTCATCACTGCCGCCTGATCTACTATGCACCGGCCCCTTACAATCCCTCCTACAGATGGTGAGCCCATGGGTGGGCCCACCATACTGGGCAATGTCTCGGCCCTTAGTTTTTCTTTCTTCATAAGGGGTTCTGAACCGCTCTTAGTCTGACCCGTCACCTAGGACCTGTTTGCCTTGGACGACCCTACCAGGTGCATATGGCCTCAGACAACATCCTAAGATCATTCGGGTACTCAAACCCCTCCATCATGATAAGGTGACAGTTCAATGAGGGGCGACATCAACTAAATATATATGTATATATTTTAATTAAATCCTATTTCTCTCATGACCAAACTGCAGTAGCCTTATGATGCTACTGTAGTGCAACTTCACAAATCTCAAACAAATATTTCATTTTTACCCCCGTTTTTCCCTTGAACTTTCTACTGATAGCTACTGATGCATGAAGTTTGCTTATTAACTGCTTCTACTTCACACTAGAGTCTATCTCCTTCTTTGGACATTTCATTTTTCTTCTTGTGCTCATTTAGTTTGGACAGTTTTTTATATTATTATTATTATTTTATAAAGCATATTGAACCAATGAAACATGCTAAGCACTTTCAATGTTATTTTGTTATTCTATTTATTTTTATTCTATTCATTTTGTTGTTCTATTTACAAATCAATCAAATTGCAAGACATAAATGGTAATGTGATCTACACAGAGCAGGGTCCATGAGCGCCATATATAAAAAAGCTTTTTGGTCTTGTTCAAAAGCGCTGTGATTTTCTTTCACTTTACTTTTTTTAATGAAAAAAAAATAAAAAAAATACTGAGTGCACCTTAAATTTATGGACTGGTTCAACTGTTCTTTATTGTAGTACCGCAAAAATATATTTTAAAAATAAGAATCATTGATACGCCTCATGCTCATGAATCTCATGCCACCCATATTGCTGAAGTTCCTGTACTCTCCAGGCCTGAAGTAGTGCATCCTGCCTCTGTAGTGGGGCTGCTCATACATGAGCCAGTGGCCGTCCATCACATGACAGGACTGGCAGTGAGACATGCGGTAACGGTCCATTATGTTGTCACAGTCATCCATCATCTCGTACATCTGACCCATGAAGTTCTCCCTCTCGTAGATCCTCATTCTGTAGGATCCCCTGTGCTGCAAAGGTATGAACAGAAATGTACAATTCGTGCTAAATTGTTATAAGAGCATTTAGTGAACAACAGCAGTAGGTAAATTTGTATGAATTATGCTCTTACCATAGGGATCATACGGCAAGATCTGATACACTGATTCATGCCAAACATAGACATGTAATCAGCATAGTCACCCCTCCTGAAGAAATACTGATTTCCCATGTAGTTGGGGTGATCATACATCATCCAGCATCCACTCTCTACTCTGCAAGAGTGACAGCGACTCAGGTAGGAGGAGAAGTCACTACAGTCACCCATACACTCATATGAGCGACCCTGGAAGTTTCTATCCTCATAGAAGATTATCTGTTTTGAAACACAAAAGAAAAAATGTAATTTGTGTAATTTGTACAAACTTGTGCACTTTTAAATGAGTAAAAGTAGCATCCTAAATATGTACTATTGTTTTTATATTTAAGTATCAGTAGTACTTACCCTGCCCATGATGGTAGTGGTAGTCTTCAGAGCACTTTCGTACTGGTACACTAACCCTTTGCTCATGTTAACCCTTACATTTATACCTTCCCTAACCTAAAGAATATGTGCCTCCTATTGTGGAAACTCCTGACAAAGCACCATGGTATAGAGGCCCATGAAAAGCTGAAGTACTTTTGTAATATGTAAAATGTAACGGAATCTCCTATTTCTATGTTTATCAGTCTCAAGTAACCAGTAGATGGGTTTGCATCTTGATGTTTCTTATGTGTTGAATGAACAATCACGTGAACCAACAGTCACATGAGATGTAAGCACAGACTAGGCAATTCTTCCTCAACTAATCCATAAATTCACTAAGAATTCATCGTAAAATAACCCTCTTTACTCGAGCTGGCAGATCAATTTGACAAGATTCCCAGCATATTCAGGTATAGGAAAATAAATTATATATATATATATATATATATTAAATGAAATAAATGAAAAAAAAAATGATTTTGGAAGATGTAAACCATCAAATATAATGCATATAATAATTCATATATGTTTAAAATTATAACGTGTAGCCATTTGCCTTACCACAATAATTTTATTTTCACTTAAATTACAAATATTGGGGAAAATCAGTGTTTTTGACTAACTTGAGCAGTGTATATGCTGTGTTGAAAAGTCCAAATTCACACATTTGATCAACAGATCAAACAACCAAATGTTGTTTTTGAAATGTATATTAGATGTATATTGGAACATCCATAAATTGTATATTATATTATTAGAAATGTATATTAGAACATCTATATCTAATTTATTTTTTTTTATCTAGCATGTTCACAAAAATACATCTGAAATGAGTTCAAAGAAATTACCTTGCCAAAACCTATTGTCCTGTATCTCAATATGTTTAAACATTACTTTAAAATAATGTAAAATGATGGTATTTTAAACAGATCAATTTTGATTAACACTGTTTTTGACAAAATTAAAAATGTTATTGTGGAGTGTACATAACCTGTAGGTTCATTCGAAATGGTCCACAATGAATGCACTCTGAACGTTTCCATACTGGTCTGCTGAGTCAGGAGGTTGTCCTCAATCTCAATAGCAAGCACACAGTTTTATTCAGTTCGCTCGGGTATAAAAGTAAGGGTGAGACCTGACAGGAGGACAGAGCAGTGTAAAGGGAATAGCATCCAAGAACAAAATAAAAAAAAAAATGACCACCAGCGGCATGAGCACGTGCAGGGTAAGTATTCATATGAATAACAACAAAATACAGCTTTCTCTCTCTAGTAGAATGCAATATGTACTGAAATGCATGCATACCTTAAAATTCCTAGTAACCTCTTATCTTTAATCTTCTCAGGCCGTCTTCTATGAGGAGAGAAATTTCCAAGGTCGCTCTTATGAGTGCATGAGCGACTGTGCCGACATGTCCCCCTTCTTGAGTCGCTGTCACTCTTGCAGAGTAGAGAGTGGCTGCTTCATGATGTACGATCGTCCCAACTACATGGGAAATCAGTATTTCTTTAGGAGGGGCGAGTACGCTGACTACATGTCTATGTTTGGCATGAGCGACTGTATCAGATCTTGCCGTATGATCCCTATGGTAAGTATACTTCACAAAATGTTCTTATAACAGTTTAACAAAATGTTTACCTGTCTGTTTATATGTTTCCAGCACAGAGGATCCTTCAGAATGAGGATCTACGAGAGGGAGAACTTCATGGGTCAGATGTACGAGATGATGGATGACTGTGACAACATCATGGACCGTTACCGCATGTCTCACTGCCAGTCCTGTCATGTGATGGACGGCCACTGGCTCATGTATGAGCAGCCCCACTACAGAGGCAGGATGTCCTACTTCAGGCCTGGAGAGTACAGGAGCTTCAGCAATATGGGTGGCATGAGATTCATGAGCATGAGGCGCATCAGTGATTCCTTCTATTAAAAAGTAAACTGTATTAATGTGAGAAAATGTGTGTTACTTGACAATAAAGCACTTCTGAACTACTCTCTTAAAACAGTTTTGTTTAGTTTTAAGTACAGTAAAATGAAATTTAGTAAAACATGAAAGCCACATTCAAGTACTTGAATAAGACGCCATTTTTTATTGGTCAAAAATTATGGCCAATAATTTTATATTTGAAATAATTAAATATTTTATAATATTTCGAATAACTTTAGAAATCTTTTGTATGAAATTATGGATCTCTCACTGTAGCCATATTGTTTGGTCGATATAGAATACTGTAGAAGTAATTTGATTCAAAACTGTCCCACACGAATTGAATCTTAATTCACTTTGGGTCAGGATATCTTCAAACCTTCAGCCTGACAAAAATAGTCTGAATGGATTTTCTGTATACAAAATGGTCTATAAAAGGCCAATTAATTTGACATGAAGTAAACAGGCAATTTGGCTGTAACTTAAAGGGGTGGTTTGGTCCTTTTTTTCTTTGCATGATTGTGTTTATGGGGTGCAATATAACATGTATTCGTGGTTTTTCTTTTTTAAAAAGTCTTATTTTTCATAAACTTCACCTTTATCGTCAGCCGCGCTCTCCCCTGTCCCCTGAACGAGCGGTTTACTTCCTGATTCTATGAAAACACTCCCTCAGAAACACGTCGTGGGCTCAGATTGGTTCGTTTGGGCGGGTGTGTTGTGATTGGCTAAACTGTCGCTCACGTTGTCCGGAAGGTTAACGCCTATTACCTTACGGGGAAACGCCAGCTCCGGTCCAGATGTAAATAATGGTGTCGAGCTGCAGTATCAGTGAGAAAGAATCAGACCGAGAAAGCCGCGATGAAGCGAGTCAAACAGAACCACACCACACACGGCTCTTACTAAACGTTTCTGAATGATAAGTTGACATATTTTTTAACCATATACACGTTTGTTTTACACAATAGCATCTGACTGGCAACGATAGCAACTGAGCAACTGACTGTCTACTAATGTTAAGCACAAACAGCGGTGGCAAGTTTACGTTCTTGATCAAATCGAAAATAACGTCATAAAGCATATATACATGAAAAATACGTTTAAAACATTAGTACTTATACAAAATTCAGGTCCATAATGTTTGTACGCGTTTGTCGTAGACACAAAATACTAGCATAACTAGTAGCCTAGTGGCTAGAAAGCCATCGCTGGCATTTTGAAAAAATAAAACATAAATAAAACACAGGCTAACGTTACGTCTGGAATTATACATGCAAATACATTTAAAACGATTAAGTCTTAGCCTACTTACAGGTTGTGGTCCAACAACTGCTGCCTCTGGTTTTAAAGTTGGATCAGCTTCATTGTTTATTAACAGTTTCTTGCTGCATTGATCTCGTGGAGATTCTAGAAGCTGTCTAAAATGAGCAGCACAGAGAGCTAGATTACGATCGTCACTTTCAGGAACATAATCAAATATAAATTGTATCCATTGTTGATGAAGTAGCATTCCGTGGGAAGCTTGAAACACATAAGACCTGACAGCTGCGTGAGCAGCTCACTCGACGTGCTGCAGAAATATGCACATGCCATTTCCTGCATATTCCGAAGGGAGTGTTTGATGCAAATGTGCGGGTTAGTGACGTACCATAACCCATTGTAGTCCCAATCGAGTCGTTTTTGTAGGCGTTTACACTTCCTGGTTTTTAAAAGACGATATCTCTGCTTACATTGAACTTTCAGCGCTGCAACTTTGCAGATACTGTTAATGCACCATCAGCAACATTACACACTATTTAAAATCAAAAAAGTGAAACTGGAATCTACCACCCCTTTAAGGCTTTCACTAATTTAAATAAAAATTTGCAAGTGTCATAACCAACAATTGCTGACGGTATGAGCAGAATAAGCATGACTATGAAAGGTGTAATCAAATATAATGTAATATAATTTGTGAATTATAGCTTAAAAGGATAGTTCACCCAAAAAAGAAAATTCTGTCAGTAATTATTCATCCTGTTGTTCCAACCTTGCAAGACTTTCGTTCGTCTTCAGAACACAAATTAAGATATTTTTGATTATAATCTGACTCAAGTCAAGTATATTTATAAAGCACAATTCTCAATATAGATTGCATCAAAGCATCTTCACAGTATCAATCAAAACATAAAAGCAATGTTCGTTTCTTAGTGGAAAAACATCCACGTTTGGTAGAGCTGATCAATGGTATTAATGATTTGGATAATTAATTTGAATTTCCCCAATTGAGCAAGCCAAAGGGAACAGGGACAAGGAACTGAAAAAACTCCATCAAGTGACCTAATGGTGTCATAAAACTCCATCAGGTGACCCAGTGGAGAAAAAAACAACAACAACAACTTGGGAGTACCCAGGCTCAGTCAGGGTTAGGGTTGGGTATTGGTTAGGTTTTTTTCCGATAGCAGTACTCTGTATTTTTTAAATGGTTCCAGAAAACAAAACCGCACACACTTTGTCAAAAAAAATTGTACCCTTTTATTTACAAGGCCAAACTGGATACTAACTTAAATCTTTAAACTATATAAATACAAGTAACATATAGTAATAATAAATAAACTAATATAACATAAAAAAAAATCACATTTACATAATGTCATATTAAACAATATTGTATCAAACAATGTAATAATAGAGATTAATAGAGTTTACTACCAGGGTAATCTAATATCGACATAGCTACAGGTTCCCATGTTTTGTCTGCTTGAACCAGTCATGTAAGTTTGTATCTGGTCATTGTAGTGGGTACAGTAGTTACGCAGCGTTTAGCTTGGCGAGTTTGGTATTCCATTCCCACTGCGTCTTAGCTACGCAGCTTTGAGTAAACATATGAAAGAGAACATCTCTGGTTACTGGTGTAACACTTGTTCTCTGAATAGGGAACGAGACGCTGTGTTCGCTGCCAAACTCCTCGCGCTGCCGACAAGTTTCCTTTTTCGGCAGAGAAATCTGAGGAGCAGATGATCCGTGCACTAATATAACATGACGACGTAAGAACATCAGGGCGACGCCCGCGCCATCAGCCAATGGATTGGCCTGATTCTACATGGGCTTCAGACAATCGGCACACATTTTGTCTTCGGCATCTTCATTACTTCCTACTTCCTACTTCAGGCCTGGAGAGTACAGGAGCTTCAGCAATATGGGTGGCATGAGATTCATGAGCATGAGGCGCATCAGTGATTCCTTCTATTAAAAAGTAAACTGTATTAATGTGAGAAAATGTGTGTTACTTGACAATAAAGCACTTCTGAACTACTCTCTTAAAACAGTTTTGTTTAGTTTTAAGTACAGTAAAATGAAATTTAGTAAAACATGAAAGCCACATTCAAGTACTTGAATAAGACGCCATTATTTATTGGTCAAAAATTATGGCCAATAATTTTATATTTGAAATAATTAAATATTTTATAATATTTCGAATAACTTTAGAAATCTTTTGTATGAAATTATGGATCTCTCACTGTAGCCATATTGTTTGGTCGATATAGAATACTGTACAAGTAATTTGATTCAAAACTGTCCCACACGAATTGAATCTTAATTCACTTTGGGTCAGGATATCTTCAAACCTTCAGCCTGACAAAAATAGTCTGAATGGATTTTCTGTATACAAAATGGTCTATAAAAGGCCAATTAATTTGACATGAAGTAAACAGGCAATTTGGCTGTAACTTAAAGGGGTGGTTTGGTCCTTTTTTTCTTTGCATGATTGTGTTTATGGGGTGCAATATAACATGTATTCGTGGTTTTTCTTTTTTAAAAAGTCTTATTTTTCATAAACTTCACCTTTATCGTCAGCCGCGCTCTCCCCTGTCCCCTGAACGAGCGGTTTACTTCCTGATTCTATGAAAACACTCCCTCAGAAACACGTCGTGGGCTCAGATTGGTTCGTTTGGGCGGGTGTGTTGTGATTGGCTAAACTGTCGCTCACGTTGTCCGGAAGGTTAACGCCTATTACCTTACGGGGAAACGCCAGCTCCGGTCCAGATGTAAATAATGGTGTCGAGCTGCAGTATCAGTGAGAAAGAATCAGACCGAGAAAGCCGCGATGAAGCGAGTCAAACAGAACCACACCACACACGGCTCTTACTAAACGTTTCTGAATGATAAGTTGACATATTTTTTAACCATATACACGTTTGTTTTACACAATAGCATCTGACTGGCAACGATAGCAACTGAGCAACTGACTGTCTACTAATGTTAAGCACAAACAGCGGTGGCAAGTTTACGTTCTTGATCAAATCGAAAATAACGTCATAAAGCATATATACATGAAAAATACGTTTAAAACATTAGTACTTATACAAAATTCAGGTCCATAATGTTTGTACGCGTTTGTCGTAGACACAAAATACTAGCATAACTAGTAGCCTAGTGGCTAGAAAGCCATCGCTGGCATTTTGAAAAAATAAAACATAAATAAAACACAGGCTAACGTTACGTCTGGAATTATACATGCAAATACATTTAAAACGATTAAGTCTTAGCCTACTTACAGGTTGTGGTCCAACAACTGCTGCCTCTGGTTTTAAAGTTGGATCAGCTTCATTGTTTATTAACAGTTTCTTGCTGCATTGATCTCGTGGAGATTCTAGAAGCTGTCTAAAATGAGCAGCACAGAGAGCTAGATTACGATCGTCACTTTCAGGAACATAATCAAATATAAATTGTATCCATTGTTGATGAAGTAGCATTCCGTGGGAAGCTTGAAACACAGAAGACCTGACAGCTGCGTGAGCAGCTCACTCGACGTGCTGCAGAAATATGCACATGCCATTTCCTGCATATTCCGAAGGGAGTGTTTGATGCAAATGTGCGGGTTAGTGACGTACCATAACCCATTGTAGTCCCAATCGAGTCGTTTTTGTAGGCGTTTACACTTCCTGGTTTTTAAAAGACGATATCTCTGCTTACATTGAACTTTCAGCGCTGCAACTTTGCAGATACTGTTAATGCACCATCAGCAACATTACACACTATTTAAAATCAAAAAAGTGAAACTGGAATCTACCACCCCTTTAAGGCTTTCACTAATTTAAATAAAAATTTGCAAGTGTCATAACCAACAATTGCTGACGGTATGAGCAGAATAAGCATGACTATGAAAGGTGTAATCAAATATAATGTAATATAATTTGTGAATTATAGCTTAAAAGGATAGTTCACCCAAAAAAGAAAATTCTGTCAGTAATTATTCATCCTGTTG
The DNA here is from genome assembly GCA_038021265.1 of Cyprinella venusta. Classification (NCBI taxonomy): domain Eukaryota; kingdom Metazoa; phylum Chordata; class Actinopteri; order Cypriniformes; family Leuciscidae; genus Cyprinella; species Cyprinella venusta. The sequence continues at coordinate 24,632,371 of CM075867.1, forward strand.
TTCCAACCTTGCAAGACTTTCGTTCGTCTTCAGAACACAAATTAAGATATTTTTGATTATAATCTGACTCAAGTCAAGTATATTTATAAAGCACAATTCTCAATATAGATTGCATCAAAGCATCTTCACAGTATCAATCAAAACATAAAAGCAATGTTCGTTTCTTAGTGGAAAAACATCCACGTTTGGTAGAGCTGATCAATGGTATTAATGATTTGGATAATTAATTTGAATTTCCCCAATTGAGCAAGCCAAAGGGAACAGGGACAAGGAACTGAAAAAACTCCATCAAGTGACCTAATGGTGTCATAAAACTCCATCAGGTGACCCAGTGGAGAAAAAAAAAACAACAACAACTTGGGAGTACCCAGGCTCAGTCAGGGTTAGGGTTGGGTATTGGTTAGGTTTTTTTCCGATAGCAGTACTCTGTATTTTTTAAATGGTTCCAGAAAACAAAACCGCACACACTTTGTCAAAAAAAATTGTACCCTTTTATTTACAAGGCCAAACTGGATACTAACTTAAATCTTTAAACTATATAAATACAAGTAACATATAGTAATAATAAATAAACTAATATAACATAAAAAAAATCACATTTACATAATGTCATATTAAACAATATTGTATCAAACAATGTAATAATAGAGATTAATAGAGTTTACTACCAGGGTAATCTAATATCGACATAGCTACAGGTTCCCATGTTTTGTCTGCTTGAACCAGTCATGTAAGTTTGTATCTGGTCATTGTAGTGGGTACAGTAGTTACGCAGCGTTTAGCTTGGCGAGTTTGGTATTCCATTCCCACTGCGTCTTAGCTACGCAGCTTTGAGTAAACATATGAAAGAGAACATCTCTGGTTACTGGTGTAACACTTGTTCTCTGAATAGGGAACGAGACGCTGTGTTCGCTGCCAAACTCCTCGCGCTGCCGACAAGTTTCCTTTTTCGGCAGAGAAATCTGAGGAGCAGATGATCCGTGCACTAATATAACATGACGACGTAAGAACATCAGGGCGACGCCCGCGCCATCAGCCAATGGATTGGCCTGATTCTACATGGGCTTCAGACAATCGGCACACATTTTGTCTTCGGCATCTTCATTAATCCCCTCGCTATCAGCAGACCTTCCGGGAGTCTGCCGTATATTTATAAAGGCTCCCTGATGCCTGCTCGAGGGAAAGGGCGAGACTTTGCGTGCATGCGCGTCATGACACAGAGACTCAGCAGGCACCGAAATCAGGCACCAAAACTGTCATTCTTATTCGGTAGGGTTAGTACAGTTTACGTCGGAACCAGTTCCCTATTGGCACTGCGTTTCGGTACCCAACCCTAGTCGGGGGCCAGTTCTCCTCTAGCGATGTCACGGCACGGTTTCGAAAAAGGGGACTCAAGTGCAGAGCAAGGTGTATTTTTTTTACAAAAAGAAAACAAACACAAAGCAAAAACCCACGAGGGGGGAAACACAGTAAGTAAAACATGAAACAAAAACTGAACCTGAACAAGAAGAACATCACAGTGAAAATGGGAGACAATGACAACGAGACTGCAAACAAGAGGGGACTTAAAAAGGGAACAAATCAAGAGGGGAAAGGTGGGAGAACTCAAACACTAATCAGGTAACGGGGGGAGGGATCAGACAATGACGAGAGCACATGGCCCAAAATAACAAAACACCCATGTGCCATACAAGACAGGACAGGCATGTGACATTACCCCCTCACTACTGAGCGGCAACCAGATGCTCCATCGGGCGGGACAGGAGGGACAGACCAGGGCGGGACGCGAGGTACAGACCAGGGCGGGACGGGAGGGACAGAACGCTTAGTCCTGGGAGGCCAGGGCGAAACTGGGAGTCCATCGGGCGGCCAGGGCAAAACTGAAAGTCCATCGGGCGGCCAGGGCGGTGAAGACCCCTCGAGTGGCCAGGGCGGGGAAGACCCCTCGGGTGACCTGGGAGTCACATGCACATTAAGAATTGATTCTATAGTTATGTGCATTTGAATATATGTGTGCAGGTTTGTAAATCCCAAACCATGTCTGAACAAACTACTTGTCTTGTCTATAAATTTGATACAGAATTTTGTTTTATTTTATCACTTCGGGGTAGGTATGAGAAACAAATTCACAATACTTTATCTATAGAGTGGGAAAGGGATCCTCCATGGGGAAAGGCTAGTTGGCACTTCAGCACTGCATTCTCATAGAGTCCAGTCTAAGCTCCTCATCAGATCAGGATCCAGAACAGCAAACTAGCAAACTGTTCTACTTTCTAAAAGCTGAAATATCTAAATTATATTGATAAATTAAAAAAAAATGGATTAGGTGCTCTCATAAAAGCAATATCAGAATAAAATATCTCCTATTACAGTTGTTCACTCTGACAAGCGAAAGCCTATTAAAGTCAGTTGAATATTAATGCTTGCTATACTTTTGCCAATATAGATGAAAAAGAATTATAAACAATTGTGTTAAAGACTTAAAATGTTTTAAAAGCAAACAACAGTTACTGTAGTTTACATTAACATTTAACTTAATGATAAAAACAATTTGTTTGATAACTTCCTCCACAAGCACAAGTTACACAAGCATATTTGGTTTGAGCTTAATTTTGGCTGTTTAAAATGCTTTCTTGTCATTGGAATCGCTTTACAAGCAGAAATTTCTAATTTTCTCCACCACAAGGCTTGAAATAATAACCCTTTCAGGTCTGTAGTAGCAAACTGTACCACTCGCTACACCATGCAGCTGACTAAGGCCTTTTTAAACAATAGGAATACAAATTCTTTGGGAGTCCATATAGTATAAATTAGGCAGCAGGCTGTTGTTACAGCAGCAAGTTTGGAATAACCACAACCACAATCATGCACGGAAAGGTAAGCCTTAAAAATTCTCACCATCTTATAAAACATGCAAAGGATTTATTTGCTTTTCTAATTTATAATGGTATCTCAGCTCTAATTGATATACTGAAAATTAAAACACTGCAATTCAAATAAAAGAAATGGTTTTTGAAGAACCATGTGGATACTGTGTTGGGTGATGTTAATATAATATTGATGAATAGTAATTAATTCAATGCTGATTTTTTTAAAAAAAAAATTGTCCCAGGTCATCTTCTACGAGGACAGGAACTTCCAGGGTCGCACTTATGAGTGCATGAGCGACTGTGGAGACTTCTCCTCCTACATGAACCGCTGTCACTCTTGCAGAGTGGAGAGTGGATGCTGGATGATGTATGATCGTCCCAACTACATGGGAAATCAGTATTTCTTCAAGAAGGGCGAGTATGCTGATTACATGCCTATGTTTGGCATGAGTGACTGCATCAGATCTTGCCGTATGATCCCTATGGTGAGTTCCATATACATTTTGCATTTGTAAAAACTTAAAAAAATATATGTTTTTAAATCCATTTGCTCAAAAAGCATAGATGATAATTTCAGAATTCCAATTCATAAAAACTTAAACCTTGAACCTAAACTACTGCCTGACAACTTCTTCAATACAGTACAAAGGCTCCTACAGAATGAGGATCTACGAGAGGGAGAACTTCATGGGTCAGATGTACGAGATGACGGATGACTGTGACAACATCATGGACCGTTACCGCATGTCTCACTGCCAGTCCTGTCATGTGATGGACGGCCACTGGCTCATGTATGAGCAGCCCCACTACCGAGGCAGGATGTCCTACTTCAGGCCTGGAGAGTACAGGAGCTTCAGCAATATGGGTGGCATGAGATTCATGAGCATGAGGCGCATCATGGACTCCTTTTACTAGAGATTTAATGTTTCAATAAAATAACTTCTATACAACATTAAACATTGTGTTTTGAACCATCTTTAATGCCAATATTTGATTTGTATTAATGAATAACCCACATAAAAAAAAATCTCCAATGGATTAAATTAAACTTGCAAATAACATAAAACAAAAATATTATTTTATATACAGAAGAAAATGTCTGACAGATTTCGGTAACACTTTATTTTACGACCCGCAAACAACTGCATAGGTAAACCGAAATTACGGTGTTCGTTTCTGTAATTATGGTGTACTTCCGTGTAGGTATAAGGGAACAATATGTTAAGTTTTGGGTATGAACAGAGGCTTAAATTATTTTTTTGATGGTGACGGAGATGTATTATTGTTTCATTTAAAGACACGATGATAGTGGTTAGTGTTTGCTTTAGTTGGGCTCTTGACCCTTGACTTTATGACACCAAATTTTTTCTGGCTGTTGAAACTGAGTGTTTATAAAGCAAATTTGTTATAGCACAAAAGCCAAAAGGAAATATGATCATGTGTTGATGGTTGTATTTTGATGATGAAAATCATCAATTTGTGACTTGATTCCCTGATCTTTTCAGAGACTAATCTCTGAATAAACTGGTGATATGTATTACTTTTATTATACATTGTAGTAGAACTGTGAATCATCATATGAATCTCAACAATGGTGACCATTAAAACTAATTAATGCTGGGAGCCATGGATAAGTTTTGTATAATGCTAGTACCCAGCATGCATTGCATGTCTGTGTGAGTCTTGGTAATTCAATATATTTTCTGTGAAACTTTTTCTGCACAAAGTATTTCATAATATCTGATGGTCACAACAGTGTTACTTACTTGTAGAATCACAGTTTTGACAGATTTTGGAAGTTTTACCTTTCACTGTGAAGATTTAAATATCGAAATCATCTTCCATTGCGACACATTGCCATTGCGATACATTTCCTGTATATCTAAATATGTTTATAAAATCCGAAATCTCTAGCCGTTTCTCAATATGCGTTCTTGTCTGTACTTGTGTTCTTGTGGACTTGTGAAACGTCATCAGTCACTGCCCAAGTACTGTTCCAATTCAAAGTTTACATCTAGCCAAGTCCAGTTCAAATCCCCGGATGTGTTCTTGATCCGCCCCGTTTACCGAGGATGCATCGAGAGGTGACTTGTGTGGACTTGAGATAGCCAACCAGCACCAACCAGCAAGCAGATGGGAAAATCTGCGTATCAACATACTGCTGTTATTGTGTCATGAAATGTAATTTTAAGAGTGTTTCAGGCGAGAATTTGGTTGTTTAAATCTCAAATCTGTGGTTTATTTATTAAGATAGCACCTAAGTCAAAAATGTATCTGACATTTTCGGAGTTCTGACATCCAAGCATTCACTGACGCCCTGCACTCATCAACCCCAACTGGAACAGCTTTTCCTCGGCTTGTGCTTCTGATGTTTGCCGCTGGCACAGATGTCTTGTCTAGTGGATAAACTTGACGTATAATTCGTCTTGTGTAAAGTCTATCTTTGGTCTCATTAAACTAGTTTGTTCCATGGAAAAAAAAAATCTTTTTATTATCTTTTTTTTTTAACATTATCTTCACTATATGAACAATAAAATTAAATGAACCCTGTTAAATGTCAATACAAATCAATGTTTCATATTTTTAAAATGAAAACAAAAAGATCATGTTCCTTTTGTTATTAATATATGCAGTGAAGATAATCAGTACGCCTGAATCACATGGCCAAATATGTTTATTTTTTTTTTTATTAATGAAAAGAGGCAGAGTGGTGTTTCATAACAAATTTTGTTTTATTTTGACGAAAAGAGGCAGAGTTGTAGCATATTTCGTTTTATTGTTGCCTAATATATATATAAATAGATAATTGGAGTAGCCAGAGCGTGCTGAGTGATGCGATCAAGTAGCCTACGCTCTTTTCCATTTGCAGAATAACCGGACTTGCGTCCTCTCGTCCTCTGGAGTTTGTTCTCCTGAGTCATACTTGTCAAGTCTGAACTTCCAAGGACAGAAGTCCGAACTTTGCGTTCTTGATATTGAGAAACGGCATCTGTGTAAACTGACATACATGCGGCAGAGATCACTTCCATCGCTTTCTGGCGCATCTGCAGAGAGAAGTGCCCGTGCCTTCAGATCACTTGGATGTGGCTGTGGTTACAAGAGGTAAAAACAATATAAATACAGTTTGTTTTCTTTTTTTAAAAAAATATTGGCCTCTACCAAATGGTTGAGATGTCACTTAATGGTAATAAATGGTACCGGAATTCATACTCATACTTTGCCATATCATTGCTCATCATAATTTATCATCAAAACCTTTTCTAATCTTGACAAAACACATTGTCAGAAAGGTCTGAGTCTCAAGGTTCCATATTTTGTAACAAAAGTGATATTTGGACAGAAATTTATTAATTTGTTACAACAGAGTGCATCCAATTAAATTCAATGGAATTTATGTCATTTTTGGTATTACGCCTAAACAAAATCTCATGGGAACTTCCATTTTTGTGATATCAACTTCAAATTTGGAACACAACTTTGTTAGATATATGGTTTTGATTTTATAGTAATTTTGTTGGAAATTGTTTTGTAATATATATATATATATATATATATATATATATATATATATATATATATATTATAAAAGAAACATTTAGTAGAGTATATTTAATTTAATGTAAATTTTAAAGTGCTTTTGCTTCAACAATAACAACTTAGGTCTTTATTCCAAAGCATAACCAAGTTTTAATAGTGCATTGTAATGTCCATTCTCAAAAAGAGGGGTGACAGTTAACCATAATGTGCCAAATCAACCATTTGGTTGAGCATGTTTTTGAAAAATTATTAAAAATATACTTGTGTTTTTTCATAGCACAAGTAACATCATTTTTTAAAGTTAAGGCTATTACAGTGCAATATGTAAAAGAAATATGCTTAGCTTGCAAAATTTCACACACACACACACACACACACACACACACACACACACAAAAAAAAAAAAAACAGTTCACATGGCTGGGGTGATTTATTTGTTTCTGACATCCATGTTAGAAGAGGTGTTGTGACAAGTGCTGTTAATTGACACTGTGACATCTAGTGGATTTTTTGGGCATTGTTACGGTTGTGACATAATGCAGCTATGTTGTTTCTGCTGTTGTTGCTGCTGTCTCCTTCTCCTTTAGGATTGGTCCTGGATCTAATAACACGCTGATGGTGATTGGATCAGAGAAGAGGCCAGGACCATAAATTCCCCTGAATACCACTAGAGGGGGCACTCTGCCATTGATTGCAGCTGGTGTGTACTGTGTGTTTGCGCTCTGTGAAAATGTAGCACAATCGTGTGATATACCTCAAACAGATAACAGAGATGGCTCAAAGTTTGATTTAAGTTAGGTACTCCTCTCAGTAAAATATAGTGACTCAAAATGTGCTCAACCATTTGATTGAGAAGTCAGTTAAAGGGTTAAATGTTGGACCTTTTGTACGTGACAAGCTACCAAGTTGCGACAACGTCATTCACTTAAGACAGTCAAGCAAAAAATGCCCTATTTAATTTTAAGGCTCAGAGAGTTTTACTCTAACAAAGTGACTTATGTTATTGAGTTAGTTTTGAGTTTAACAAAAACGAATAAATTGTTTAAAAAATGCTTGATATAACCCTTTTAAAATGTCAGCCATTCAGTAATCTAATGAAACAATGGACACAAAAGCTAGTTCTGAAAATAACACTTTATTTGCTTCTAAATTCTAGTGATTTAACACATGTCAGTGATACGCCTCATGCTCATGAATCTCATGTTGCTAAATCCCATATCTCTGAAGCTCCTGTACTCTCCGGGCCTAAAGTATATCATCCTGCCTCTGAAGTGGGCCTGCTCATACATGAGCCAGTGACCATCCATCACATGACAGGACTGGCAGTCAGACATACGGAAACGATCCATGATGTTTTCACAGTCATCCATCAGCTCGTACATCTGTCCTCCAAAGTTATCCCTCTCATAGATCCTCATCCTGAAGGATCCCCTGTACTGTAAAACAAAGAAAGATTATTAATTTAGCAGTTTTTTCAGCAATGCATGCATAGAATACCATAAAAATTATGGGGGAAAAAATGTGCATTGATAAATCTGCACAACACCATTAACAAAGTGAGACCCTTACTGGAGGAATCATGCGGCAAGATCTGATACTGTCGAACATCATGCCCATGCTCATCATGCGCTGCATGTCATGGTACTCGCCCCTCCTGAGGAAGAACTGGTTGCCCGTGAAGCTATTGCGCTCATAGACCATGAAACAACCGCTCTCCACCCTGATGGAACCAACACGGCTCAGGTAAGAGGAGATATCAGAACAGTCGTTAATGCACTCATAGTTGCGGCCCTGGAAGTTCCTGTCCTCGTAGAAGATGATCTGTTGATGGAATTAAAAAAAATACACTGTTTTTAAATAAACAGAACGCTTTTTAGATCTGAATTGCATCAGGTTTCAAACTAATACTATCAAATATTAAGCATTTGTATTAAGTATACTTATTTCAAGCACTATTACCTTGCCCATGGTGGTGATGTGTTGTTTTTCTCAGTGCTTCAGCTCACTGTACCAGCTGTACTTTGATGGCCTTTGGTTGTGGTTTTTATACGAGTACCAGGGGCTCTCATTTGTTGTTATTCAAATGCCAAACGCTGATGATTAAGCAGTATGACTTCTGCTGAAGTAGTCCCGTAAACTGAAACAATAGATTTTATCCATACATCTGTGGCAGTATTTTGTGCATTGTCTTTTACAGTATAGACAAAGCTTTAGTCACATCCAGAGTGAATGTGACCGTATTCACATGACAGAGACAATTTAGCTGACAGCTATTCCCTTATCATATTAACTAGTTTTACAAAAAGGACAAAATAGAACTCAACTAACCTCTGGAATTATAAATGTAATTTGTACACTCAAACAAGGTAAGATTGGATGTCAGGACCATGTAAATAAAATGCTCTTTATGCACAAGGGCATTCGTCACATACAGTACAAACATACAATATTTATTTTTAAATTTACAGTCTCTTGTAACTATGTGTCATTTTCCATTAAATGTGCCTAATATTTCATTTTATATTCATAAATACATGTATTACACATAGTTAAATATTGCACATGGAAACAGAGATAGTTCAGTTCACAAACAGGATTGCTCCTGCCAAGAGAAATTCAATTGACCATGGTGAGCATCAAATTAACCGCAAGCATATAAATATAATATATATATATATATATATATATATATATATATATATATATATATATATATATATATATATATATATATATATATATATATATTTATATACATTTATACCTTTCATGTTTGTTTCTTTCACATCATAGTGCAAGGTTTTGACATATCATTTGAAATATAATTAAAACCTTTCATGTTACATCTTTTCAACAACAGAATCTCACAGACCCATAATCTATCCTGCTGTCTTTACACAGTCTGCAGGTAAGAGTGATTTGTGCTTCTTAAATGTGCTTCTTAGTTTCAATAGAGAAATAAAACTTATTTTTTGTTTATTAATGTTAAGGCAGTGACTTTAGTTTAGATCAGATTTTATGACCAATTTATGGGAAATCCAGGTAAATATTTTCCTGTATGTAGCTATTGTACACTGAAAACCCTGGAACGCATTCTCATCCCAAGGCATCTAACTGACACTTTTGACCATGCTTCAACATCCGAAGTGTCAGCACCCTTTAGCGTCAGTTAGATGGCGCTATCCTGGGGCGTTATCTAACTGACGCTTTACCTTTAAACCTTTACCTTCAGTTAGATGACGTGGGTTGGTTAAGGTCTGGGGTAGTGTTAGGGTTAGACCACTAGGATAGTGTCATCTAATGCCAAGTTCAGACTGCACGATTTTCAAGTCGGGTCGCTGTTCCTTTCACACTGCATGACTATTTTGGCCAGCATTCAGTCACTGCTGTGTTCACACTGGACGATGGATCGGCAACAGAAGGTTATACACTGCATGACTTTACAATAGGAAAAATCGCCGACAGACTCTGTCTAAACACACTGCGCGCAAACTACGTTTCACAACAAACACACGTGAGATGTGCAAAGGAAACAACGCGACACCACACGTGCAAGACCGGTCCCCGGAGTTCTCACGTGAGACTTTTTTTTTTTGACCCGGTTGTGGTACAGCTCAGGTGAAACGTCAAACAGACACGAGTGCTCCTGCCAAATTTCTACTAATTTTTCTTCGATTTATTGTGTCCAAATACACCGAGAAGAAGCTTTTTTCTGAAACAATGCCATATCATGTTGATATGTGATCTATAACTCCTCCCCTAATTCCCTGCTGCTCTGTATCTTGCTCTCTCACTGGCTGCCGGTGATCGCCGATGTAGTTTTCAGTCAAAACACTTTTCACACAGCAGGATTTTGAATCGCCGACAGGTCCAGATATTTAGCATGCCAAATATCTCACGGGCTTCGGCGACTCGTCGGTGATTCTCTCAGTTCGCGTCTTTGCTCATTCACACTGCGTGATTGTCACTCGCGTGAACGAGCGGCGATTTGCCAGTGATTTCGGGCATTTGTCGGCGATTTCTCAAAACCTGTCGGCGAGCCAAAATCGTGGCTAAAATCATGCAGTCTGAACTCGGCATAACTGACGCTAAAGGGTGCCTAAAACGTCGGATGTTGACGCATGGTCAAAAGCGTCAGTTACATGACGCCTTGGGATGAGAGCGGGCTGAAAACCCGCTTTTTGCAAATTTTGCAAATGATTGCCTCTATTTTTTTAAGTTTGCAAACTCAAATATCATCAGAAAGTTTTTTAAATAACTGTAAATTACAAATAAACATTCATTTAAATCAAAATATAGTGTTTTGTTCATCTTGTACTGACAACTTTAATTACTTCACTTACGCAACTAAAAATATCCCTATACATTTAGGGTTAGAGTTATTTTGCTTTATCTAAACTTAGTTTTTTTATCTAAATTTAGTAAATCACTTTAAAATGTAATAAAATTAAAAATATATAATTTAATGTAACTTACATTGTAGTAGCAATGTTACTTAAAAATTTTGTTTAGCATTTACTGTACTCTACATTTTAAGTGTCATGGCAATAGAAATCCCAGCCCAGTTTCAGTTAAATTTAATTTTGTCTAAAATAAAAGAAACAAGTTCGTAAAACTCAAAACAATGAAAAAACTTACTTTGAACTTAATTTGTCAGTTTTGTGAACTCAAAAGAAAAAGAAAGTTCTAAACAATCATAAAAGTTGATTTGATTGAACAAATTTGTATACAGTAAGTTAAGTTGGCCATTCTCAAACCGATTAATTATTTTGAGCATTAGGGTTTACAGTGATGTTTGACATTAAAATATTTGATTATAGTTTGATCTATTTTTCAAGTTCCCCAAACTTTTAATTTTATCGGAGTTGTAAAAACTTCAACTTAAAATATTTAGTGTTAACTTAAATCTCTGACAGATGTTGAATGAACTCAAAAATAATAGTTGTTCAATGTAAATATCAAATTAATCCTCAAGCCGTATTCGGGACAAATCTTTTATATATATATATATATATATATATATATATATACTTTCCTTAAACTGAGAGGTACAAGACTTTGCAACTTTTCCTAAGTTTGCCACCTGAACAATAATAATTCAGTACATTTAGTTTTTTTTATTTGTCAAATAAAAATCAGAACACAATGCAGATCATACGATACTGGCTTATTCTTAATTTTTGGTACCACTTATTTTTTTTTGAGTTATTGAAATGTTATGTTTTTTGTTTTTTGTTTTTTTTGGTTTTTTTTTTTGAAATGATAAATGATCTACTACCGTTTCCTTAGCATGGTTAGATTTGTCTAAGCATATTTTGGCATCTTTGTATAGTCTCACCCAACACAGATTTTTTTTTTTTTTTTTTTTTTTTTTTAATTACAATTTTAACTTGAGATAAAATCAAAAACTTAAGAGGTTAAATTTGTTATAACAATTGTTTATAGAGTTCAGCCTATATGCACCCATTGAGTAGACAATCATCAAGTGGCAATTGATATTATAATATTTGACACCAAAGTCACAACATTTTCAGGTTTTGGCTGCCTAAAGCTACTGGATTGATTTTTACAAGTTAAATTAATGTTACATATAAAATAAAAATAAGCATAATTTACATAGAAAATATGGTACTTTTAGAGGTAAATATTTTTTTAAAAAGGCATAATTTTTTATTGGAGACAGTGATATAACATTTATTTTCAGATCACACCTGAGACCTTCGTGCCCAAATTTGTCAATACTGCTATGTGAATACGCCTTGAGCGTTCAAAAGTTAAAAAAGCCTGTTAATTCTGTTATAGATGCTGACAATTCAGTAAAACAAGAGTACTTTATTATTACAAATATCATTTATTTATTTTTATATCCAGGCACAAGAAGTGAAAAATCAAAATGTTTATAAACAGTTATGCTTATAAACAGGAAATGAACAGTTCGTAGAAATTAGTGCAAGCAGAATAATGGCAAATGGCTAATAATCATTGACTCGTCTGAAGGAGCCCACAATAGCACAGGTGGCACACCAGTCTCGGTATCTCCTGTATTCCCCAGGTTTTAAGAAGTACTGCCTCCCTCTGTAGTTGGGATATTCATAGAAGATCCAGTAGCCATTCATCACATTACAGGAGTACACATGCCGATGGTGGAAACGGTCAGACACACAGGGGCAGTCATCCATGAATTCCATCATGTGACCTCCGTAGTCAGCCTTCTCATAGATCCTCATTCTGTATTGTCCCCTGTACTGTTGACATCAAGATGCAAAGGAATGATTTAGTACACTGGCATCAAAGAAACTGTCACGTATATCCACAAAAGCAGGACGTTCAGTGCACCTCACCATTGGTATCTGGCGACAGGATCGAATACAGCTACTGAAGCCCATCCATCTCTGGTAGTCAGAATACTCGCCTCGCTTCATAAAATACTGGTGGCCCATATAATTTGGACGTTCATAGATCATGAAACAGCCACTCTCTACTCTGATGGAGTTGCATCGACTGAAGTAAGTGTGTAGATCTGTGCAGTCGTTGCTGCACTCATAACTACGACCTTGAAAATTTTTGTCCTCGTAAAAAACAATCTGAAAAAGTTAACAAAATCAACACTTCATTATAGTGCCGCTATCAGGAGGGTAATCCGTTTTCAGCAAAGGTTAGTATACATAGGGGAGGTGCAATTCAATGTAAAAGTCATGAAAGTGGTGCCAAAAATCCTACCTTGCCCATGGTCACCGTTGGAGAGATTCCATATGCTTCCCAAGCTTTTTATACTGCCTCTTGACAAACAAAGTATTGTTATTCAAATTATCACAGGAATATGTCAGGGTACTGGCACATGTTACCTTTTTGTTAGAGCACAATATTGGGTTCAAAATATGGATTTTACTTGAAAAAGGATATATAATTACGTTGGGTGTTTTCTCTGGCATGGTCCAGGGAAATGACTGGTACGCACCCTCACATTCACAACACAATGCTCACAGAACAATATGGAACATCCCTTTTGCATTAAAGAAGTTGCTCAACAGAGGGAGCGGTCACTGAGATTCCATTCTAAATAGGATTTTCAATCCACTGACATACTTTACAGTTTTTTTTTCAGTAAATTCTTTCAGTATGAGAAATTTGCAGAAATTACATGGAGAATTTACTAGCTGTGTTTTGGGAATGATTAAACAAAAGTGTTATGTGAGCATTGTCTCATTCAAATGTCAATTCGTCTCTAGAACTGGGGTGTCACATTCAGTTCCAGAAGAGTTTAGCTCCAACGCAAAATAAACATACCTGAACCAGATAATCAAGATCTTTACAATTACTAGAAACTTCCAGGGATGTGTTTTGGGTCTAAAACCATAGATTTTGGTTAATAAAACTTTTTGAAAAACTAGTATGTTTTAGCTATTAGTTAGGATAGCAATATTAGCAACATGCAAAAGGCCCAATTAAAGTATAAATGAATGAATATATTGTGGCATGTAAAATATGCAAAAAGTTTTGTTTTGTTTATCAATATGATGGTCATTTTCAATTTCTTACGAACACCTACAGCTGTGGATGCAGCATAATGCAAATGTTAAGTAGAAAAACTTAAATGTAAAAATTGCAGCAATATATCCAATTATATAATTTTATGTAACGTGCATGTGTATTATTTATGTGCTTGTTGTAAATCTCTTCAATGTGGATAAATAGCCTAAATATTTTCAATTGCAAAAGTGAAATGCAAAACTTTTCAAGTGAAAAAAAAAATAAAAATACAAACATATTTTAGAAGGCGGCCTATACACAGTAAAAAGCAATCTAGCAACCAGGTATCATTAAATGTTCTTGTGATATCATAAACTACCAATTGACAATGTGTATCAGTGGCACAAAAGGAAAATTATTCACAAACCTGTTAGCATGAGTATTCCAAGAATAAAAATAACCACATAGGCCTAATCTCAAAGCCATACTTTCATAAACACATGAAACGAAGGACACTTTTTTATCTTCCATATTGTGAATATTCTTCCATTAGTAAAAAAAATAAAATAAAAAATAAATAAAAAATACAAAACTTGTATTAAATTATTACAAAATAGCATGACATGACATTGATAGGAGTTACTGTATTGGGATACCTTAAAAGCAGCAGCAGATATTATCTGAAATTTATATCCACCCAATCACAACTTAAATTACTTACTTTAAAAATCCAGAATGACTTAATTGATTGATAATTCAGTCTTCATATTCAGTCTTCTTCTTTACATTATAAAGCTGAATAGGTGTTTACGAGAAAAAAAAACATTGTAATTTGGTAGGTACTTTGTACCACGATAACATGCATGTGTAATAAATACGCCCTCTAATTTCGGTCAGGTCAATGTGCATTTAAATAGAAGAGCTGCTTTTGATTTTTGTCATGGTAGTGAAAGATTTATCTACAATGAGGACAGTTAATCCAGACTGAGCCCCACATTGTTCGGCCAAAAGCATAAGCTGTGTGATCGACAGTTTGCCCTCAGTTTTGCTTCACTGAATTTTTCAATGAATATTTTCCAGTCTGGTAACCAGATTTGCACTGCAGGTAAGTGAAGGAAATTACGTTTTGAATAACTATGGTTACAGTTTAATTATTTAAATGATTTTAAGTTCATATTAAAACACTACACCAGAATAATAGCCAGGCAAGCAGATATTTCAGGCAAGAGAATTTATTTAGTGCACATGTTGCTGCACAATTCATGTCGTCTAGTTGAAAGTGGTTATTCTCCTGAGGGACCCAATTCTCGGAGCCGTTCCTCCCCACTCGCTGTACTTCCTGTATTCACCTGGTCCAAGGTAATACATTCGTCCCCTGTAGTTGGGATGCTCGTATAGAAGCCAGTGACCATCCATTACGTGGCAGGAGTGGATGTCAGATGTATGGAAGCGTTCCATGATGTTAGGGCAGTCTTCTGTGAGTTCAATCATCTGACCTCCCATATCAGCCCGGTCATATAGTCTCATTCTGTAGTTACCATTATACTGCAAGAAAACATGCATTTGGGTTATACTAAGCAACACATTTATAATTTCATGTGGCAAGAACGTCAAAGTGTGTTTCAGCAGTCAAAAGCATTATATTTATTTGAATTCATGAACTAGAGCATGGTTATTTTTTTTAATCATTTAATATTTTTTCCTTTAAATCACTTACCATGGGAATCATACGGCATGACCTGATATAGTTACTGAACCCAATCATACGCTGACAGTCAGAATAATCCCCCCTACGCAGGAAGTACTGCTGTCCCATATAATTTGAGTGCTCATACACCATGAAGCACCCACTCTCTACCCTGATGGAGTTGCATTGGGTAAAATAGGGGTGTAGGTCGGCACAGTCGCTGCTGCACTCATGATGGCGGCCCTGAAAGTTCCTGTCCTCGTAGAAGATAATCTGTTAAAGAAAATTGGCAAAGTAAATCTACTATTCAAGTTCGCAATAATATGAGCTTTAATACAGATGTAAACTGGATTCATGCTATAGCGTTAAAAAACATATTAGTCTGAGAGTGAGAAAAGTGACAATCTTACCTTTCCGATAGTCATGTTGGCATCTGGCAGGGTTATACTGCTCAACACTAGCATCCAGTTTATCACTGTCTTTTATAAAACCTAGAAGCATCTGTGATTGCACAGCATAAAGTATTGTCATTCAAATAAATTTAGCCCAGTGAGTAGCAATAGGGGCTACAATCAGGGGGGCAATGAAAAAAAAAACTGATTATGTTTGGCTTGGCCTGGTGCAGTTTTTCCTTATTCAACAAAATGCTCCTGTCCTGCAAGCAGAATCTTTAATCTGGCTGTAATCAACACAATGAATCAATGCAAAAGATCTTTTATTGAATCAGTTGAGTAATAGATGCTTAGTCTGGATGAAAGCTGAAATATTGTTATATGATTCATCTTATATAATGACCAAAAATGCCAGTAAACTAACATGAAAGCAGAATATGGAATCATTTTACGGAACTTGTGTCCTTTTAAAACTGTATAAAGAAAACATTACAGTCATTCATAAGCAGTTTTATTTTGATTGATTAGTCGTAGAAACAAAATTACGTTTTGAAAAATATACTGACAATATGAAGTAAAACATGCTATAGCCTAATTCAAAAATAAACAAATCGAAAGATTCATACTTTATAAACTTTTATTTTAAGGTAACATAAGAGAGTGTCAAGGCTGAATGACTTACTCAACATGCTTGATTTTCATAATTATCATGGCTAATAAATGCGTGAATATTGCTAATTTGAAGTCGTTTGATAGAACCCACACGGGCACTCATGCCTCCCCATTCAGTGAATCTGGTGTATTCTCCAGGTCTTATGAGGTACATCCTGCCTCTGAAGTTGGAATTTTCGAAGAAGAGCCAGTTTCCACCAATTACCTTGCAGGAGAATATGTGGTTTGTTTGGAACATGTGCATCAAATCTGGACAGTCTTCCACAAGAGCCATCATTTGACCTCCATACTCAATTCTCTCAAAAATGTTCACCTCATGAGAAGATCCCTATGCATGATAGATGAACAAAACGTGTATGTAAATCAGCTTCTATCCACTCGTTTTTTTAAGAAAAATTTCTGAAATTCAAAAGAACCATAGGCGTGATAAACAGGCGAAGTTTGTAATTTCTTTCAATGTATCAAGCATATATAATCAAGCATATATAATAGCATATAATCACCATGGGAATTACACGGCAGGAGCAGACAGAATCATTTTTGCCCAACCAGCTTTCAAACTCTGGATACTCTCCTTTACAGACCAGGAATTGCTGGCCGTTGTAATTTGGTTGTTCATAGATCATGAAGCATCCACTCTCAACCATGATGGAGTTACAGCGGTTAAGATAGCAGAGCATATCCGCACAATCACCACTGCATTCATATCGATGACCCCCAAAATATTTGTCTTCATAGAAAATTATCTGAGATTGAAAGAGAGGAAAAAAGAAATTGAGTCCACATAAATACACAATTTACTGTAAACCATCATACATATCTTCAATATAACACAAAACAAAAGCCTATTTTTTGTGGGTTAATCCAAACCCTAACCCTTTCTCAATTTCCTCACAGTATTACCTTCCCCATTTTTGACAGTGCAGTTGTACCATGGGAGTGTCACACTGTTCTTTACTTTGAGGACACTATTTGGTATATATAGAAGACACGAAGTGCCGACACAGTGTGTGTCATTCATATTAAAATTGCACAAAAAAGGGAGAGAAAAAGGGAAAAAATGGTTTAAAGTTATGTTATAATTATTTGTTAAAAAAAATATTGTCAGCTCTACCGTTTTGTGAAGTAGATTATAAAATAGAGACTTTTTATTTTATATAATATATTTATATTTATTATGTGTCCGACAGAGAGAAACACAGGCAAAAAAAGAATAAGGCTACATGAAAGGAGGTCATTCCAGATTTCTCTATTCCCCATTTCTCTATCTTCTCATCCCATCATAGTTAGCTGGGGGAATTTTCTGCTGCTGTCTAGACATTCCAGGAGTAGGTTGTACTTTTTCCTTCCTTTTTTTCCACACCAAACCTTTCACTTCCATATGGGTAAATGATATCCCCAAATTTATCCAGCTTCTTTTCAACTATACCAGTTCATCTTTCCAATGCAAAGCATAGATCTGTGTTTACTGTGTCCCATGCAGTTTTCTCACAAGCTCTTGGACATCTAACTGTTAGGCCTTTACCCATTGAGGTTATTTTCTCTCTTATGCTGGTTAGTCTGACCAGGTTCACAAGTATCAATATGTTTATCACTAACTGTGCAAACCCTCCTCTCCTCTATGACGGGGTGCTGATATCCTGCAAGTTGTGGTTTGCTTCCTGTCACTGGATTTCATTTGACTGACTTAACTGACTTTGTAAGAAGTACTGATCAATGCGAGGCCCTTGTCCCTTCTCCTTCAAGCATTTCATTTTCCCTTGATGGACCTTCAAACCCCTGATTGTTGTCGCCTTGCATCAGCCACAGACACAAACTTGGAATTCAATGACTTTACTAACTGCAGATCTTAGATCTTACTAGTTTTACTCTCCATACTCGTATCTGTTTCCATTCTTAAATCGTTAACCATGTTGTCCAGCATTGAGTCATCTTGCACCCCCGCAGATTATAGGGGTATTTTTCTATTTAATTTCTCAGAAGCTTTGGATGGCTGTCTCCAGCATTCTGTAAACACGGAGCTGGATACTGCCGACAAGGGTAGCTAACCCTTACTGGCCTCAATGGGGTATCTTTCCTCCTGTCAGCTGTCTCTCCAGGCTGTCACAAGGTATTTCCCTTGTTACCAGCAGCACTATTCACTGTAGTCACTGGATGTATCCAGATCTTCATGATTTCCATTACATGAGAGTAGATGTTAAAACTTCATGCTGATTTGTACTCGGCTTTCGCCAAGATAAGCACAAACTAAGACGTTGCTTTACAGTAACCTTTGCTTCTCCATCCATTTACGCTTCTTTCCTTGGGCGTAGGCCACGTCCTTGGCAATCAATGCGACGGTAGCGGTTTCTGCATGTTCTGCCTGAAGGTGGTGGTGGCGAGGATGAAGGGGAAGAACTTACGGCAGAACTTACGCTAAAGCTTTCATTTTTTTTCCCACTTCATCTGTTTATCATAAGTAATTCACCATGAGTGAGTTTAATGTGCAGTACAAGCAAAGATAACACTCAACACCTGTCTCATGGAGAAAATTGTCTTTAAAATTTTATTCAGGTTACTGAACAGTGTAAAGTAGTCTGGAAGCCTGTAGCAAGTCTCATCTTCAGGCAGTGACCCCCTCAGGTAGAGGGTGCAAGAACAAAACTGAATACACTTGAGCACAGACACCATTTTATTTAGTGTGTGGAAAAGGGCATACAGCAGACATTTCAAAAGGACTCCTTTCATTAGAGATCCATGATTCGTCTGATGGAGCCTATCCTTGAACTCATGCCTCCCCAGTCACTATATTTCTTGTACTCCCCGGGCCTCATGTAGAAGTGCCTGCCCATATAGTTGGGCTGCTCATACCCAAGCCAGTGACCATCCATCACATGGCAGGAATGGAAGTCGGACATATTAAAGCGTTCCATAAGATTAGGGCAATCATCCATGAGCTCCATCATCTTGCCGCCCATGTCAGAGCGTTCATAGAGCCTCATTCTGAAGGACCCATGATGCTAAATGGGTAACAAAACAGGAGTTAAGGCTGATTACTTAACTTCAATGTATTAAAACAAGACCATTGATAACTTTAGGTAATGATTTGCTTCAGTCTTTACCATTGGGATCATGCGACAGGATCTGATGCAATTATTCATTCCCATCATACGCATGTAATCAGGATACTCGCCCCTTCTCAGAAAGTACTGGTGTCCCATGAAGTTGCTCCGGTCGTAGACCATGAAGCAACCACTTTCCACTCTAATGGAGTGACAGCGATTGAAGTAGGAATGCAGGTCAGCGCAGTCACTCACGCACTCATGGTGACGGCCACCGAAGTTCCTGTCCTCATAAAAGATAATCTAGAGAAAACAATATGAAGAGTTCAGATGCAAAAGCCTCTAAATGCCATTTGAAATTTTCCTCTAAAATGACCATTTTTATCAAGCTTGTATATTTAAGTTCAGTAATTTCACTTAAATGACAATTAATAGGTAATCTTCATTGCCATTTAAGTGAAATTACTGAACTTAAATATACAAGTTTGATAAAAATGATCATTTTAGAAGAAAATTTCAAATGGCACTTAGAGGCTTTTGCATCTGAACTCTTCATATGTAGTTAATGAGAGAAGCACAATAATAATTCATTTATGACTAATATGTTATTGTAATTCATTCATACCTTTCCCATGTTTATAGGGGCTTTGAGATCCTTCCTGTGCAGGTGCCAAGTGCTGCTGGAACTATACTAATATATATCCAAGAAGATAATGGTACTACTGTTTGCGTTGTCATTTAAATCACAGTGTACTCATGTCAGCAGAAACTGTACAGGAAATCTGCAAACATGACTGTCTGCTTTAGCTTAAACAATCACTTTGATTGCCTCCATAACATTAGTTTTTCCAGCAAAAGCTGCTCTGTTGAAAGCTGCTGGAAAGGTCTAGGGAAACAACACAACAATAGTGTTAGTTTTAGAATTAACATTTTAAATAAAATGATTGAATTTTAAATAAAATAATTAAACTGATAGTTTTGCTTCTAAAATTGTGAAATTCCTTAAGGATAGCTGATAGTGAATGTTTATATATGTTTCATGAGGGTATCTGTTTAAAAGAAAAAAAAAATCCATAAATGTACCGTTGACATTATTCATCTCACTATAAGTACTTTTGTAACTACATGTCAAATTATTTTACTTACCCACACCCTAACACCTAACCCAGTCTGCTAATACTCTGATGAGAGTTAATTGACAAATTATGTATAGTTGTACCAGTCAGGAGGCAAAATAACATAACAAGCATGCATTTATTAACAGCCCAGCAAGCAAGTATTGTGATGACGAAGGCAGGGGCGCAGCCAACTCCCTGGGAGGTATAGGAAGGGACTATCCTGGTAATAGGTAATAAATTAATTACCTGAAGCTTTCATTTACTAGAATGTCTAAAGTGGACACTCATAATAAAGTGTAGCCCTCTTCTCTTTTAAAAATTAAAGCATCCCCCACAGATACCATATAGTCTGAAATCTTGATCATGTACAGCTGTAATAACTGACTTGAGTGTGAATGACACATCTACAGCATGAATACAATGAAAACCATTTGTTTTTTTTGTTTTTTTTTTTACTTTTTATTGACAATTCAATGCCAGTAAAGGCACAATAATAATGTGGAATTTAAAAAATCAGTGATTTTGCAGAAGGAGCCAATGGTGGCACACATGGCATCCCAGTTGCTGGACTGGCAATACTCGCTGGGTGGCATGAAATACTGGCGGCGGTGCTCATAGAGGGTCCAGTATCCCTCCATGACGTTCCAAGAGTGAATGCTGCAGCACTGGAAGCTTTCATGGATGGACCTGCAGTCATCACTGTATTCCATCATCTGGCCTTCTGGAAATCTGGCTGATCATAGATCCTTGTGCAGAATGGATCCGCAACTTTTCTGCAAGTTTCCAATAGTTAAAGTCAAGAGTTTTGAATGTGTGCCATGTTAATGTGTAAAACAACAAAATACAACAAGAGGCTTACACATTGTGGGTACTGAGAACGTTTGTGTGTCAGAACAGGAAACTACAAAGATGGAATAATCATCGTTCACATGCACATTACTCACATTGGAAAATACGGCATGAGCAAATGGAGTCATTGTAGCCCATCCAGCGCTGATATTCAGGATACTTTCCCCTGGTTAGCACATACTGGAAACCAGAGTAGTTGGGTCTTTCATACAGGACGCAGCAGCCACTCTCCACTCTGACATAGTTGCATCGACTGAAATGAGGGTGCATGTCTGGGCAGTCTGTGCCACACTCGTAGGAACGACCCTGGAAGTTTCTATCCTCATAAAGAAATAATCTCCAATAAAGCAATTAAACCAATACACACAACTGTATTGGTTCTGTTGTTATGTCATAGTACAGTTAAGTATAAGATGGATTTGGCCAACAATTGTTCATAGTCAAATGCAAACCTAAAGTTTCCTCAAAAATGTAAAAGTCTTTGACTGTCTCATTTACCTTACTCGTTATGTGAACCTCAGGAAACAATCCTAAACAAGAGAGACAAACTAGGGCATGATGTCTGCTTTTTAAACCTCCATCAACATGGAGGATCAAACTTTATTTGTCCTCTCAATGACTGGGATTTGCCATTCTGATGGTGGTGCTTACCTCTTAATCCTATCCATAGATTTAAAAGCCATGATTCATCAAATCAAAATTCCTACATGGCAAATTACTGACCTTAGCTGCCCTCCTCTGTTTTGATCCAGACACTAATGAGATTCTTTATGTGATGGAATTATTGCTAAGACATGGAATGGACCAACAGAATGAAATACATCTGCAATGTACCACGTGTTACTGAGTTAAAGGACAAGTTCAGTATTTTACAATTAAAGCCCTGTTTTAAGATCGTCCCTGATGCAATAGAATAGTTAAGACTGTTTAGAATAGTTAAGGACCCCCCCCCCCCCATAAATTGTCGAGTTCACGTGCGCGATCATTGGTAACTAGATAACTGAAGCCCCGTTCACACCGCCAGCGATTTTGTCGCTGTGTGTCGCTAGGCTCTGTGCTGTGATGTCGCTTGTGGGCGTTCGTAGTGCTGTCGCTCAATATTGGTAGACTGCGCGTCTGGCCATATCTATACAAAAGACCATCACAAGTGATATATAATTTTAATTTGACTGGGAATAAATGACTTTTAAGGCTAAAAAGAAACCATATGCTGTTGGGAGAGTGTTTTTATATCTCCATAGCTGTGTTTAGTGGATTAAATCATTTACTAGATCAACGATCGATCAAATGAACAAATTAAACTCACTCATACTGTCACAAATTATAAAAACGTCATTCGAATTTGACAAATAATCAATTTTCTTGTCCCTAATAGTCAACGTAATGCAGGGAAAATTGTAAAATGAACTGCAGCAGTGCTAAACGTGCATCATAAAATTACAACACTCGAACTATAACGTTAATGTATTAAACTCACTGAGACTGTCGACAGTTTCTTTTCCATGCATCATTTTATTATCCATGTTATGTGGTTACAGTCAAATCATATAAAACAGTGAAATCGTCCTCAAACTCTTTCTTTCTGTCTTGCCTGCACTCGAGACGGTGACGTGAGCTGAGCTCCACTGAAAGTCTTCTTTCCTATTGGTTGTCGCTCGCGAAAATCGCTTCTCATTTGCATAAAGTTGAAAATTCTCAACTTTTGTCGCTTGTCTCTCGCTTGACACGCCCACATTCTGTCGCCAACGGTCACTGTCGCTCGTGTCGCCGGATGTCGCCAGCGTTCCATTGAAATGAATGGGATCTTGTAGCTTTGTCGCTGCGTGTCGCTGGCGGTGTGAACGGGGCTAAGGATCGCGCACGCAAACTCGACAATCGACTGCTCTGGACTTCAACCAAAAACAGGAAGAAAATGGACTTGGACAAAAACTACGATAAAATCTATGGATAAAACCTGTTGGAAAGCATATTTTGCAGCGATTTTTGTGTGAGCATATCAGTGCTAACACCCCAGACCACTCGGTGAGTTTCACGTCTTTGTAAACTAAAGTTTTATGCGTTTTAATGAATGATTGTTCGAGTGCACCTATGCTTTCATTATAAAGGTGAGGGGGTGCTAACACAGAAACCTAAAATTCTCGTGACAGGAGCATTTGTCTCAAAAACAATCTTAACTATTCTATTGCATCAAACAGGGCTTTAATTGTAAAATACCGAACTTGTCCTTTAATAAGTAGTTCAAGAACTTTATTGATTACTGCATATTTAACATTGCATCTTCATTCACATGTAGCTACTATAAAATGAGAATGGGCAAAATAATTATACACACTTTCCATTTCTAAAAGGTACTGTGTGAAAACATTGGATAAAGTCAGTAAATAAGTCATTTTGATAGTTGATATTTATAAAATAGATTACTCTAAAATTAATCTTCTCTCTTTATTATTCCCTGGCTGTGAACAAAGTCGTGGGAAATAAACATAAAGACAAACCGGGAAAGGATGGTAAATGTGTAATCAGTGTTTAATAAACCAATATTTGCTTGTTGGACAGCTGCTATTTTCAGTCCTGCAGAGATTCTTGTGAGCCCTCATAGTGAGCGGTTTCTTCTTTTAAAGAGTCCTCACTGTCCTGTTTATGTCAAAAGACATGTACAACAATTACATAATCTGAGCACATGGTGGCAGTATTTTTCAACTTTATGAGTGCATTGTTTTTTTTTTTTACTGAGTATTATAACAGATTGTGGTAGAATGTATCTGAGGAAAAGAAGACTTATACACTTACACTAAATGAGGAGCTGGAAGAGGAGGACTCCTGTGTCTCTGTTACTCCAGAGACTTTTTGTTTACTGTGTTCATTGATCCAGCGTTTCAGCGCCTGGGCTGGTATAGAGACAAAAGGAAATGATAAACAATCAACATAACCTTTTGTTCTATTTTTAGTGATCACTTTCAATTTATGCAATAACAATGTTATTATTAAAATATGTAAAAGGTCACATACTGTGTTTTCTTGAGCGCTCTACTGCTTTGAATGAACTAAGCATAGCAAATGGATGATAAGAGAGGGAGAATGGATGAACAATGTTGCCCTGTTGAGCAAAAGACATTGAAATCATTTTAAAACTAAGCCTTTTTCTCATTTTCTAAAGTGAAATTTGATGACATGAAACTCTTCAGTTAAAGAAATTAAAGAGGGATTCTGGAATAGCTTTTCATGACAGTGTACTTTATGTCTGTACGGTATAATAGCGGTTCTCAACCTGTCTCAATTTGAAGGCCCTCCATATACGTTCTGTATGATAAAATATTGATTTTGACATTTCTGCGGTCATTATGACAAGGCTGCACTTTTTCAAGGATTTTCCTTCAGTTGTCTACTTTCATATACAGCTATTTTCTTCTTGCTGTGTAAATTTGTTTAAATTTTTAATATTTTAATATGTTTATTTAATAAGTGAGTTTCGCTGCTTCTCTTGAGAGAAATTAATTTCAATGAGTTTTGAATGAGTTTCACTCTTTCTCAGCATGTGATTGGCTGTTCACTACTGATGTCACACCTAAACTCCTAAACTCAAAAAAAAAAAAAAAAAAAAAAAAATCAAGCACAGCATCATGGTATCAAGCCTGATTGGATTGGTACTCGAAATTGGCAACTCGAAACTAATCCTGCAACCCTGAGTTTGTTCAACTATCATCATGGTACAGGGCCCTGGCTATAGCCACCTAAACTGGCTTAATAGTATAAGCCCCTGTATATCCCTCCCACTTGTATCCTGCATGATATCTGCTTACTTGTGTGACAAACTCACTCTCAAAAAATAAATAATATCTAATACCTTATTGTGATTATGAGGGTAAGATGCAGATGGTTTGCAACTGTACAGAGACAGAATGTCTTCTATAGGTAAGCTGTTCTGAAAACGAGAGAACATGAACTTGTCAAAAACAGAATTTCATATTAATTAATAAATACACACACACACACACACACACACACACACACTTTT
The DNA here is from genome assembly GCA_038021265.1 of Cyprinella venusta. Classification (NCBI taxonomy): domain Eukaryota; kingdom Metazoa; phylum Chordata; class Actinopteri; order Cypriniformes; family Leuciscidae; genus Cyprinella; species Cyprinella venusta. The sequence continues at coordinate 24,658,022 of CM075867.1, forward strand.
ATTTCCTTAGTTATTTATAATTGTGTTTTTCCACAATTTATTTATTTAGCTATTTTTAATCTAAATTTATTTATTTATTTGCGGTTCATTTCGTCACACCATAAGGTGTCACTGTGCCCTCAAAACTTCAGCACTGCCACCAGTAGCACCTCATTGCAGAACACAAGATCCAGGGGGCTGAGTTGGATCCAGATCTAAGGGGTGGAGATGGGTAGGATTAGAGGTGGGGTTAGGATCAGGGGGTGGAGATGGATAGGATTAGGGGTGGGGTTATGGATCAGGGGGTAAGTTTAGGTATATGTAAGATGGATTTCCTTTACCCTGGATTTCGTGTTCTGCAGTGAGGACCATCTCACTGCCAGTCTGAGCTCTGGTCTGTCTGTATGCTAATGAGGGGGGCGTTTTACCTCCAAACATTTATAAATAAATGTGAAAATAAATAAAAGTATAAATAAATAAATGAAAAAAAATAAATAAATGCAATAGAAATATTTAAACCTCCATTGCAAACAAAGCATTTTCAGTTGAATTTAGGGAAACCACTTGAAAATATTTGTCAAGCAATTTTAATTACTTTTTACATTTATTTTTATATGAATTTACTATTTTGTCAGCTTTGGAATTACATAGAAACTGGCGAATTATACTCCCCTCTGAACCTTACCAGAAGCATTCCAGCAAAGGAAGAAAGGATCATTGCTTCTCTTTCCAGGCGATTGGGGTACTGGCTAATATGTCGTAAACTTCCAATTCCTCTACAAAGATAACACGATCAAATGTGATTGTATGCAAACAATGCAAAATTAAACATACTCACATTTCAGTTATATAAATTACTCACATGTCGTTGTTCTCAACTAAATTCTTCTCATCATCATTGAGCCTCCACAAAGCCACACTTATAGCCAAATCATAATGTGCCTATGTGTAAAATAATATATATTTAGCAATACAAGCCCAAAGCTAGTTAATTCTATTTTTTTCCCCAGAACATGTGTGATTATAACATAAAAACATCACTCACAACTAAATTTTCATCTCAATAGGACAATATAACCTTTGAAATTAAACGGATGTTTTAATATTGACTTACCAAATCATCTAACATTGTAAAAGTGCTTTTCCCTTTTGGATCAAAACCATTTTCTCTGAGTCGCTGTCCAATATATTCACCACTAAAAGATATTAATATATATACAGACATTTTCAGCAACAGTTAAAAGGTTTACAATTTTCTCTGTTATCTTCCTTGCATAAATAAATTTATATTTATCTGGATACATTTTAGTGAATTTATATTACACTTACAGCAACGTTTTAACATCCCTCTTCAATCGCTTGGCCTCCATGTTTTATACCCTCAGTTGAGACAATTAATTATTTATGCCAAAATTCAGTCTGGAAAAATCATTGAAATTCTATTAATGTGAAAAATTCAAAAGCATTATATGTTTTTTTAAAAGAAGAAAAAAAAACACAATCAACTTTACCTCTAATATTAATAATAATCTTTATTTACAAAGCACTTTTAAAATCAACAGTACAAAATGCTTTAAAAGAATCAAATAGCACTTAATCCTCTCCAGGGGCAACACTAAACACAGGAAGCAAACAGCTAACTTTGGCTTCCGATGAAGAGGAAAACTGAGACAAAAATTTGATAGGGTTTCTAACAGACTTGTATTAGGTTACCTGAGGCATCTGATTAGACAATGTACAAAAACATTGGGTTGATCCAACAAGTTACAAATGCCAAATAAAAAAATAAGAAGTCCATAAATATAAACCAGTTTGCCTACATTTTAATGTAATGCATCTACTTATGCCTTGACACAAAAAGACTGATACATATAAAAAACACATGCAAATTGTTGTAAACTAAGACAACACCTAAACTTACCTCAACTAACACTTCCTGATAGCATAATAAGATGCCTATATCAGAAGCTTCCATCTGCTTTCAGACAGCATAAACTGTTTGAACAGACACCCCTACTCAAACTCAGAATCGTAGTCCTCTCATGTGAACAGTCCTCTAAATAATTCATTAAGTCCTTTAATCACTTTAACACTGCCGGCCAGTGCTCGGTTACATAACACAGATACAACGTTCATGTATAGTTAGGAAAGAGATTGGAGATTACTTCCATATGATCAGTAGGAAAACAACTTAGGGTTGGAAAGTTTATTTAAAATTCAAACGAAATTGCCTAAATGCACAAGAATAAAACTATGCTGAGATCTGAAGGCTTACTTTAAAGGAGTAGTTCACGTTTAAAAAAAAAAAAAAAAAAAAAAAAAAAAAAAACTTTTGCTGATAATTTAATCACCCCCATGTCATCCAAGATGTCCATGTCTTTCTTTCTTCAGTCGAAAAGAAATTAAGGTTTTTGATGAAAACATTCCAGCATTTTTCTCCATGTAATGCACTTCACTAGGAACCAAACGGTTCAAGGTCCAAAAGAAACTTTCAGTGCAAACTTCAAACTGTTCAAAGGGCTTTAAACGATTCGGGTCTTGTCAAGTGAAACGATCGCTCATTTAATAAATAAATAACAAAGTTTGAGTTTTATAAGCTCAAATGCTCGCCTCGCTCTGTACTGTGATCTTTTTCCGAGTCAAGTCGTTCGTTGAATGAACCAAATGACTCGTTCATCAAAAAGATTCGTTCATTTTGATGAACGAGTTCAAACAGGAGTCACGAACGTGCATCACAGTACAGAGCAAGGCGAACATTTGAGCTTATAAAACTTAAACTTTGTTATTAATTTATTAAATGAGCGATCGTTTGGTTTGACAAGACCCTTATTAATCCTCTGGAATCGTTTAAAACCCTTTGAACAGTTTGAAGTTTGCACTGAAAGTTTCTTTTGGACCTTGAACCGTTTAGTTCCCAGTAAAGTGCATTACATGGAGAAAAATGCTGAAATGTTTTCATCAAAAACTTTAATTTCTTTTCGACTGAAGAAAGAAAGACATGGACATCTTGGATGACAAGGGGGTGAGTTAATTATCAGCAAAAGTTTTTTTTTTTTTTTTTTTTTTTAAAGTGAACTACTCCTTTAAGATCAATGCATTAAACATTTTAATTGCATAAAAAGTAAATAAAAAAAAATAGCAAATATGAAGATTAAATAAAAGACTGAAATCAATCAATAGGAAATTCACTCTTAGGTTTGTTTCTTCTTCTTCTTTTCTTTGAGCACCGGAGAGTTTAAGAATTTTGTATCAGAGTACTTGTCCCCACGCCTCATTTTGCTGCAAACAAATGTATAAATAAATCAATGAAAGAAAACACAAAAGTTATCTAAACTTGTTACAGATTGTGTAGAAATAAATCATAGAATATTTTAAATCATTATATTATTCAAGTGTGACTCACCGATTGAGAGTTGGCTCTCTGTAGGAGACTGGTGCTGCTCTTCTTCGAGTTCTGCCTATAGAGTTAACGTCTGTATTTGTTAGACTCTTCATAACCCTGCTATCTTCTGTTCACAGAATAAAAACGTATATACAAAATTCAAAAATATAAGACAAATATGTGAAATGAAAAAAGGAGAAAGAATTAAATGTATTATTTGATTCACCTTGCAAAATACAATAATTGACTAAGCATTTAGACCAACACATAAGGATTACCTGGAGCTTGGTGGCTCAATTCTGAGTCCTGGTCCTGGTAAATATTCATAGTTTGAGAGCGGGCCTCTGGTTGAGGGCTGTGGGCAAAGCGTTCGACTGAGAGCATTTCAGCACAACCATCTATGGTCTCCCATGGAGGCCTCTCCTCTGTGAGCTGAAGGTCTTTTGTGTGTTCACTGAAACGGTCTGAAGTTGCATTATATTTTTCTATGATAAACATGCTTGAGTTCATGACAGATGGAACATCATCCGTTTCATTTGTGAGATGATGATGTTCAGAAGATGATATTCTGCTGGAAGCACCAAGGTCAGTGATTTCTGTATTTAGAGATTCATGAGAAGATGAAATTACATAGGTTTTTCTGCACCTGCTCTCATGAGCTTTGTTGGTTTGATCCAGATCTTTGTTAAGAACATCCATATTGATATGGTCAGCCTGATCAAGCTCGTCAACAGAGGAAGGGCAGCGTATTTCAGGAGTTTCTGCATTATGTTCATCCCTGAGGTCCTCCTCTGAGCAATGAGATATCCTTGTTAGTTGTAAAGTATTAGACAAAGACTTGCATCCTGCTCCATTCTGAAGATCAATCCCATCTTGCCTTTCAGTTGACACATTTTTATCCATACTCACAGCACAACTGTTTTGTTTCTTTGTTAATGCTTTGGATTTTTCTTTTCCTGAAGCATTCCGTTTTTTTATTTTATTTGCCCCCTCTTTTCTTTGTTTCTTAGCCTTACCGGGAACTGATGATGGAAATTCAGAGGCTTCCTGTACAGAGCTGATATACACATCTTCTGTACATTCTGGATGATAGATGTTTTCCTTCAATGTCTCATAGGAAATATTCTCAGGCTCCTTGTGCTGTTGAGCAATAGTATCTAAACTAATATCTTGAGCTGTCATTTCGGTTCCTGGTACATTCTCCTGTGATCTTTCTGGACTGTTGAATGATTTACTTGGCTGTATCACAAATGTTCCTCTGTTTTTTTGTGCCAGAGTTTTATTTTTATGTTTTTGAACTTGAACTGCACTCTGACCTGCATGGACATCAGTACCAGCAGTTTCTGGCCATACAGTACAAGCAGACTCAACAGTTTCATGCACATTCAATGTACTGTGATCCATCATAAGGGATGAGACTTTGGTCCTCCTGCTGTTCTGAGATCTTAGCTCATCTAGAACTATAAATGTTCTCCTAGGTTCCTGGGTAACATGAGACTCTTTTGCTTTGTTTTGAGCAGCTTTACTTGAAATATTTCCATCTAAAGAAACTTTATTTCTTTTTTCAGAATTTTGAAGACCAAGATCACTGAAACAATCGTTAAAAAGGTCATTAGAAGGATCTTGGGAGATAAGGTCAATTTTCTTTGGATCAGGGTTTGGCTCTTTCCGTTTACATGTGCGCCTGCTACTTTTAGTGCAACGAGAGGTGACGTGAGTCTTCCGGAGTGCAGTTATTGATCCCGTTTCATGCTCATTCACCAGCTCGTTCTGAACAGTGGGAGAGCACTGCTGTGTTACACTGGTCAACGCTTTTGGCACAGCTGATGTATAATCTGACCTACTACATTTAATTGGTAAGTCTTCCTCTGCAGATACATGCTCACGATCTTCTCCTGGATGACACAAATCCTTCTTTTGCTGATGTTCTTCTGTAGAGGTTCTTCTTGCATTTATGTCAACTGTTACAATTTTAGCAGCAGTGTCAGTAACAGTCATCTCCATTTCAGAGTCATTTGGAGTGGTTTGCTGTGCTGGACTGTTTCTCACTTGGCTGAGGACATCACAGGCTGTAGGATCTTTAACCATAGCTGTATCCACTGGTACAGACACAACATTGCCCTGCTGTGGACACAAATGTCTCTCTGGCAAATTCTCAACCTCTTTTTCCATTTCAAACATTTGGTCTGAAAAATAAATAAATAGCTAATTAAAATTTAAATAACAGCATTCAAGATACATTGAAAATGAATGGCTTTTCTAACAGTGCCAATCATTCAAACTTGAATATATTTTAAAAATTAACCTTGACTGACATTCTTAAGGAAACTTGCATATAATGAACAACTTACACTGTGTTCTCCTTCCTTTACTGGTGTTGTGTTCTGTGTCTCCTTTACTGGTGTTGTGTTCAGTGTCTATACTGTCTGGAACCTTTAAAAATAATATTGATTATTATTATTGATGAACAACAATAATTATTTAAGAATTAGCTATTTGTGACAATGTAATCAACAAAGCTTGGCTGAAGTGTTTAAAATAATAATCAGAATGATTCATGTCATTCTTATTATTATAAACAACAAGAAAAATAGCCATATAACATGATAAAATTATATCTTACCTCATCATTGCAAAAAATGTCAACAGCCTTTGTCATGCAGTTAAGAGAAGAGTCATAAAACTCTCGTATAATGGAAAACTAGGAAAAGAAAATAAACTACATTAACTACATCTATTGTAAAAAAATAATAATATTAATAATAATACAAATAAAAACAATACGTTATCCATGTTCTTTATAGTGGTTTTAAAGTACAGTACTTTGTACCAAACTTTGGAAACTAACCAACAAAAACAAACCAGAATCATATGTATATTGTCCATACAGAATAAGTCTAACAGTCTCACCAATTGTTTGCTTTTATGACGCTGATAAGCAAGATCGAAATTAGTGGCCTGCGCATCTTTCCTCAGCCGGACCACCTCCTCCTCCAGCTCCCTGCTCTTCTTCTTCTGGGCAACCAGAGCCAGGGCCAGAGCCTTATTGTTGCTTTTCAAAGAGCACTTGAAGAATGATGAGGTATCTGGAAAACATTATTTATAACGTTACCTTCATTGTCATAATAAAAGTTATGGTCATCGGTCAACTTATAAAAGACCACAAGTAAGTAACTTAGCCTACTGCAAACAGAACAGATTACCCTATTTGGCATTTCTAAGTAACTTAAGTTATTTCTTACTGTGTATTTTCGTCTTTATCTTGGCTGCGTATACAGACGGTGTCTGTTTGCCCAGTCGTATGTTATCCTTTTTATCATTGTTGGCTGTAGAAAAGACATGACTGATTATACAATGTTTTGTCGTAAAAAACACAGCCGTTAAGAATATGATGCTATAATCTGACTAACGTTAACTTTACTCACCAACAATAAAAGAAGACGACAAACTCGAGGCTTGATGTGGTTTATCTTTATTCTTGTTAAAATGCATTTCTATTCGGATAATAAATACTGCTCACACAAATGAAATCGGTTTATGCAAATTTAAAACCAAACATTACCGCGGAATCTTAAAATTCTTCTTCGCTCGCGGTTAATGGGGTTTATACAATCAACTTTTGAGAAAATATCGCCACCCACTGGACTAAAACTGTTGCGTGACAGCCTACTACAACATCACGGGAATTAATTAACCACCTAACCAAAACTTCTGACGGACCCGAAAAAGGTCATAATATCACTAACATAAAACTAGAGTAGCCTTATGAAAGAATAAGAAGAAGCAAGTAAATGATGAAATAATTACAAATCACAAAAAAGAGAATATTACAGAATAAAGGTTTATCCACAATATCTACTTTAATACAAAACTAATGTGCGTGTAAGCTCGGTGACACTAGCAAATATATTCGTCATTTTACAACACGAATGATGGTGCATAAAGGCACGTTGTCCCTAATATAATATATCGTTCCCATGGTAACTATGACTTTTATTTTGGAATTTATGCCTGTATGGTCAGTCGCTGAATTCACACACGCGCGTGCGCACATATTCCATTGAACTTCCTCCTGAGCTGTCAAAGCGTTCACACACCATTGCTCGTGGAAGCAATATCATATATATTTTTTTTAATTTAGAATATCAAACGGGCTTAATCTGAGATGGAGGGCCAACGCTGGTTACCGCTGGAAGCTAACCCAGAGGTATGAATTTCTCCCCGATCTCACGGTCCTTCGCCGGTCATTTAATTGTATGTCGTTCGTGGGTTCATTTTAGCAGGAACGGTAACGTTAACTTAAGCTGCAATTTATGCATGTTACATCATATTTTATATGATACTGTTTTGTGTTCTGTGTCTGCTTTACAGGTTATGAACCAAGTGAGTAGATGTCGACTATCTGGGTGTGTCTAGGATTCAAAACTTGTGCCAAATGAATGAATCAGGTTTATAAATGCACGCTTGTGATCAAGCTAATTATCAACTTTGATTATATTATGTTTATCAATATAATACCGCGATGGGTATATTGTTTGTAACTTTATTGCATTTGTACTCATGTATGTATTTCATGCTCATTAGTTTATTATTTATACTTTTAAATAGAAATGCTTTTGGATTGTGTAGGCCCTTTGGTGTCTATGTATGTTCATACACTTCAAATCCCTTTACTAGTCTTATGTGATTTGTATTTAATCTACGTTGTTGTGTTATACTTTTGTTAAGTTTTTACGGCAGCTTGGCTTGGTACCCACCTGGCAGTTTGGGGATGTGTACGGTCTGGAGCCCGAAGTTCTCAGTTTGGTGCCAAGGCCTGTGTGCGCTGTACTTTTGCTCTTCCCTATAACAGAGAAGGTATGACTGTACTTTACACTCATGTAGACTCCATGTCTGTACACAAACCCTGTGTTTATAGTTAGTTGTCTGTTTGTAAATCATGGTGGACATTAAACTGGATATGTTTTTTTCTGGCATCAACTCTCTCTCTCTCTCTCTCTCTCTCTCTCTCTCTCTCTCTCTCTCTCTCTCTCTCTCTCTCTCTAAATATATATATATATATATATATATATATATATATATATATATATATATATATATATACATATATGTGTGTTAGAGATGCACTGATATGACATTTCTCAGCCAACACCGAGTTTGTTTTTTCTTATGGATAAAAAATCTCTCCCGTTTATCGCAAAAAAGATTTTACGCTTACATGAGGTGGTTTTTCAGGCAATTCCAAAAAGGAATATTTCACAAAACTGCAATGGAAACAGTCACCTGACTTGGCACGATGTGTTTGGACATAATACGAGACAGAGTTCATTACTAAATTCATAAAATAAAAAAAGAATTACAGGAATACTGGATTCTAAACCTCAAAGAAATGCCACAATCAGTACCTCAGCCTCTGGACCAGGACAGGCTGATCGGACATTCCAATCTGAAACGTGTTTACACTTCTTTTCAATGTGTATGTGGACAACATCCGGTATACAGGTCGCATGTTAATGCCAAGTGTAAACGCTGCCAATGTAGATCACATTATAACATTATAAAAACAGCATATCTTAGTTCTGTGAAACATAGCAAAACCAATGTTACTTGTTAATCAGAATGAAGCATCTTCATCAGTTTTTTTTTTTTTTTTTTTTTACTACATAATATTTACTGTAGATTTATTTTTAGTAATCTAATTCTTTTCCTCTATGTAGTATGAAACCTTTAGACAGGAAGAGGAGGCAAAAATTAAGGCACAAGGACAAGAGGTGTCCTCGGATGTTTACTTCATGAAACAAACCATCGGCAATGCTTGTGGTACAATAGGGCTGATTCATGCTGTGGCAAATAATCGAAGGCATCTGGAGTTTGGTAAATATATGAGTTGCTCATTTTCAGAATGATTTCCCATATTTTGAAAAGTATATTATTTGTCAGTCTATTTGTATGTTTAATATATTTGTTTATGGTATGTTCATGAAATTCTTCTTTTACAGAGCCGAATTCACCCCTTAAGGCTTTTTTACTGCAGTCTGCAAAAATGAGCCCAGAAGAAAAGGCAGCTTTCCTTGAAAAAGATGAGGTGATAAAATATTGTGTAATTTAGTGCGTCAGCTTGCAACTGGAACTGCTTTTGGAAGTTTAAAAAAACGTCTGTTTTCAGCAAACCTTTGATATTTTTATGATTTCAGAGTATCCGAGTAACACATGAGTCAAGCGCTCAGGAAGGACAAACAGAGGTTTGTATTTGCTAAATATAGTAGTTGATTAGTTGTTAATACAGCATTCAAAACAATACCTACAGTAAGTATCTACAGTACTCACATTTTGAAGTTTTATCCCATTGGTGAAGGTTCCATATTATGTTTTTCTTTTGTTGTAGAAGTAGACATTTTGAAATGCAGACTATATTGGAAATATTAAAGTGTTGGTCCCTGTTTCTTTTAAGAAAACAGAGACAAAGAGGCAAAGCCTCTATTTGTTTTTTTAACCTATAACCTTTAACCTATAAATTCAGACCCACATATTAACACAAATACATTTTGCATATCTAGGTTTTCTGATATGGACAAAAAAATCACCATTTACATTTGAAGACTTCAGATGCAAAAGCCTCTAAGTGCCATTTGAAATTTTCTTCTAAAATGATCATTTTTATCAAGCTTGTATACTTAAGTTCAGTAATTTCACTTAAATGGCAATGAAGATTACCTATTAATTGTCATTTAAGTGAAATTACTGAACTTAAATATACAAGTTTGATAAAAATAGTCATTTTAGAAGAAAATTTCAAATGGCATTTAGAGGCTTTTGCATCTGAACTCTTCATTTATTCATTTAGCTGACGCTTTTATCCAAAGCGGCTTACAATTGCTATATATGTCAGAGGTTGCATGCCCCTGGAGCAACTAGGGGTTAAGTGTCTTGCTCAGGGACACATTGGTGTCTTGCATTGGATTCGAACCCAGGTCTCTCACACCAAAGGCATGTGTCTTATCCACTACGCCTGTACATAGCTCATCAAAATCGACAATTCTTACTTTTTTATGGAATATTGCAGTGATTATGTAGCCTGGCTAACGCCAGACCACGTACCTTTGAGAAGGAGATGTGGTCTGGAAACCACATGTTAATATTCTCATATTTGAGGTGTGGCCAGGGCCATATTATTGGGTGCAAGAATGTCTATCAAATGCTCCTGTACATAGCTCATAGCCAATCAGTTCAATGAGACCAGGTGACATATGTAGAGCAACAGGAAATTATATGAGGTAGAATATGATGGGACAGATTTATGTATACACAAAGGCTTTATCAAAAAGTAACTAAATTAGCCCATGATTTACTCGCCCTACCCAACTTAGGTGTCTATGACATTCTTCTGTCAGATGAATACAGTCAGAGTTATAAAAAAAATGTCCTGACTCTTCCAAGCTTTATAATGGCTGTGAATGGTTGTTTTTGTTTTGAAAGTCCATAAAAGTGGATCTATCCATCATAAAAGGGCATATATCCATAATAAATAATATAAATTAAAATATGAAAAATATTCATATTCAAGTTGCGCTTTATATTTAAGTTATATCTTCTGTCCATTTGGCCGGAAGCTAGTTATTTTGCTTTATAAAGTTTTAAATACGGATGTTTTTCTTACATCTTGATCTTCCTCATCACTCCACATGAAGTCAACATCTGCAATATTTTCATCAGCTATAAGTTCAATGCTGACATACAGTATGATGTCCATGACCCCTTCCAATCTGGTTTCACGTCTTTACAAAGGACTGAGATGACTTTCCTAATTTTAAATTACCTTATTGTTTTCTCTGATTCTGAGTCCTTTAGCGTTCTCTTTATATTGGATCTCAGTTCTTCTTTTATGCCTTGTTACTACTCCAGTCCAGTGTTATAGAAAAAGTCTAACCTGCTAACTTGTTTGTTCTGCTCACCTTTATAGGCTCCAGGTTTAGATGAAAAAGTGGATTTGCATTTCATTGCCTTTGTAAACATTGAGGGAAATTTATATGAACTGGGTAGGTACACTTTAATAAATATATCTTTGTCATTTTGTTTTAGGTGCTTGTCACTTCCACGATAACGATTAACAGTATCAACACCTATTTAAAGGAATATATTTAAAATTTTTATACATAATTATTACAGGTGTTAATGTTTTGTTCATGTGTTTCAGATGGACGTAAACCTTTTCCAATTGTTCATGGGAAAACCACAGACGACACATTTCTTGAGGTGTGATGTTTCTCATTGACTTTCTATAGATATATGGACTCTCTCTGACAAGGTTGTATATGTGGAACTTGTTTTTATTTGTAGGCATTGTTTAAATTGCATTTGATCCACAGGATTCTGCAGAGGTCTGCAAGAAGTTCATGGCACGTGATCCCCAGGAGCTCCGCTTCACTGTGGTGGCTCTTTCCAAAGCATAAATGTTCTTATTTCACCTGAAAGAAAAACTGCCAATCATTCAAAAGTGCTGAATACTTTAAAACTTTAGCATTTATACAGAATAGGTTAAATTTTGACTGATTAAAATAAAAGTTTGTTAAAAGTTTCGACCACAAGGCAAACGAGAAGCAAATTAGAATCAGCCAATATCAAGAAATGTACATGCACACAAATTTTTTTTGTATCTGAATGTTGACACTGACTAAAATACTTTTTTGTGTTCATTTCTCCAAAATGTTATGAAATGATATCATACTGTTAATGATACAAATTGACCTAAGGGTGTTGTTTTTTTTTCTGCCAGAGAAGAAGCCATTTAAAATAAAAGTTGTCATGATGAATATTATGTACTCATCATATTTTGACAAAAATAAATGTACTGTTCTCACAGAAGTGCTAGACCGATGCCAGATGCCACTTCATATGGTTTCCTACTTCTAAATACAGTTTTCTGAAGAATACAGAAAAAAAAAAAAAACAGTTAAGATTAAGAGAATAAAGAACAAATGTCCAATGTTTTCATCTCATGGTGGCCTCATTGCTGTATTTTCAGTGACAACAGTTTATTCATGAATCCTTAAGCAATGATTAATTTCTGTCCTTTTTACGTCCACACCTTTTCGCTTTCAAAACAGCAATGTTATCTAAAAAAAAAAAAAAAAATGTTGACCACAAAAATTGATTCAGATTTATATTTGAATGTAAGATTTAATTATATTTAAGATAAATGAATTGTGTTCATACAGCATTTATGGGTCACATGTTTGACATATGATTGCTGTCCATGGAAATTCAAGATACCAATTGTTTCCTATACCTGTGATGATTTATATTTAGCTGATTATTATTGCTATATAAATTCTGATAGTTTAGTGTTTCTGGAAGATCTGTTTTCTCGCGTAATGAAAATAATTTTATTTTTAGTTAATGCAGAATGACTATAGCTGGCTGAAATTCATCACGTATTTGCATATTAACTAATATGTGCTTGCACTTTAAAAATCAAAATGATGAATGGGTTAAAAAATATTTCAATTGTCGTCTATTGTGATGAGAAATAATAAATCAAAACTTGTATTTAAATGATTAAAAGTCGCCACACTTAGCTTAAATTGTATCAAGTTTACCATAAGCTATGCACTTCTGATCTTTAACAGTTTTCACTCTGTTTTTACTCTGTATTTGTAAACATGACATTAGTTTATATTTGCTTTTCTCCAGTGGCGCTCAATCCTACATTTGGCTCCTGTAACGTAACCTGACTTGGTGTGTATCTTGACGCACTAGGGGGCGTATAAAGTGCACAACGCAACTCTAAAGTTTCGCTCGAGCAGGTAAAAGAACAAGGAGAGATTTAAGAGTTTGTCCTGCACGGTCGTGACGTTCGATACAGTGATGATAGTTTTGAAACTGGTAGTCGAATAAGAAAAGCGTTTCACCTAGCTGACTTCATTTTTTTTGTTTAAGAAAGCAGGTAGTATTAAAAATATTCACGCGACGCTGTACCGAAGAACAGAACTCTCGCGTCTTGTCTCTTTGATTGTAGACGCCCGTTTTTTTTTTTTTGTTTTTTTTTACAGCTTTACTACGGTGATGGAGTGGCGAGCGCAGTCTGCAGGAGGTTATGAGGCTGCTTACTCAGAAACACAGAGATGGATTGAGGTAAGAACTGTTCTCACTTTTACACGCCGTGCCCTCATTTAAATAAATTTAGTTCGGGAAAATGACAATTGACACTACGAGGTAACTAAAACGACAAAGCACTGAATATAATTTACTCAGGTTGAATTATACCCAGACACACCTGTTGAATTCGTCGTTAACAATGATTAGAATTTCTTAAAAATCTGATTTAAAAGAACATTTGTGTTGCATGGCAATGTAATAACTAGGTACTAAAGTATCTCCAAAAATGGGTAGCTAAATCAGACATTAGGGTCTCTATTTGTTCATGATTAGTTTGGAGTGGAGGTTCAATCTTCAGCTGGGTGGCAGGAGTCACATGACCTGTCAGTGGCAGCTGGCAGTCTGATTCTGGCAGGTCACGTGATGAGATATATATATATGTGTGTGTGTGTGTGTGTGTGTGTGTGTGTGTGTGTGTATCACACATATATGTATTTCTTTGTGTATTTTGTGTTCCTCTATCTCTGGCGAATTACGTTAATTATTTTTTTGTGCATCTGTTGATAATTGTTAATTTACATGATTGGTGTGTTAGAGAATTTTATTGTAATTAAAACAGTCAGATAGCCCTCTGGTTGGTTTACTGACGCTTCTCTGGCCGCTCAATCCAGCCATCCGCGGATGAGCGGACAATCAGCTATATAAAACATATATACAAAAATAAAAACTTATCTTCATTCATTTGTAATAAAACCACAAAAAAGAAAAAAAAAACTTTCCATGAGAATCAGATTAAAGTAGGTCTATGAAAGGTGAAACACAAAACTCATCATAAAGGCTCAAGGAATTCAGCACATGTTTGTTGGAGTTTGCATCTTGGCCTATTTTATTACAGGCGTAAAAGAGTGGCGAAAAATGATTCCTTGGAATGAGAGTGGGAGTCCAGTAGGGATCCCTACCAACCAGTAGGGATCATGGCCATTTGACCGCTTTAATTGTGATACACCTCTCTAAAATGTTGATTGTTTAAATGAATGTATTCATAAGAATATAAATAAATTATGAAATAATATATTTCCTTGCTGCGAGAGTGATCAGGAACGCGTTGGCTGGATTGAGCATCCAGGAAAGCGTCAGTCAAAGCTATCTGACTAATTTAATTAACATAAAATTCTCTAAAACACAAATCATGTGAAAGAACATAATCATACCAAAAGATGCACAATATTAAATTAATGTAATGTAATGTAACAAAACACAAAATCTGCCAAAAAAAGAGAAATTAATGGTTGCTGAAACTTGCCACGTCTGACTTGCCAGCCACCAGCCAGCCACCGGCAGGTCATGTGACTCCAGCCTGCCAGCTGAAGATTAAACCCCTACTGCAAGTTTGAAATAATTGTCTGTTCTCGTTTACTCTGAAATTTTATTTTAAGAAAATAAAGATTTAGAAGATTTTCTTTTCTTATTAACCTTTAAGGTCACACTCACAAATAACATTTCTAGTACCCTGTCCCACTTCATATCATGGTCAAAACAGATGCTCTTATGTTTTTATTATTATATTATTCTAAAAATGAATAAATAAAATAATTATCTTATATTTATTCATGAAATGAATATAACTTTTTATTCATTATTAATAAAATGATAACATTATAAAAATCATATTTATCAATTATTATCTTCTTGTCCATCAACGACAAATTTTGGGAATGTGATTAAGTGGACATGACAATGCATTATTGTATCTTATTCCACAAAAGATTCAATTAAACAGGATAATTCTCCAAAAAATGTAATTTATGTCGTCAATCAATTACCCTCTTGTCATTCCAAACTTGTACAACTTTCTTCGTTACACAAAGGAAGATATTTTGAAAAATGTTAGTAACCAATTTAATGACCATTGACCTCTATTGGACATAAAATAGTGAGACGTTCCTCAAAATATGTTCTAAACAATAAAGAAAATCATACAGGTTTGAAACGACATGAGGGTGAGTATAAATTACAACAGCATTTTTTACAAAAAGATCTATTATATTTTTTTCATCCAGCTCACTTGGGGAAAAATGCAGTTTTCACACGCTTTACCAGGTTTATTCTTCCAAACCCTCTGGAACCCACTTACTCCAGGGAACAAATGATTAGGACTTTCCTATCCTTGTGAATTCCCTTCTCAGCGGGAGATGGCAGGGCCAAAGTACTGGCTGTAACTGAACAAATATTGTTCTTAATTCATGAGGGGTGAATCTAAATGCTTTCAGTGTGACATCAGTCTCTCACACATGCACACTGGCTCATTGTCACAGGCAGTGGACCTTGGCAGGGCAGTTTCAGCCCCAAGCCGATTGCTCTCCTGCAAAGGAAGGTGATGTGCCATTTAGCGTCCAGTCTGAATGACTAACGGGTTGTCAGGCGCAAGGGCACACTGAGCAGTGCTGGAGTGTGTGAGTGTGTTATAGTCAGCTGAACGATCTGGAGTTTGTCACATGTGCTCATTCTTGCACCCGGTCTGTGGGCAGAGACATTCCTGTTTTTTTTTTGTTTTTTTTTTTTCTCCAGGGGAGTTCTCAGCTTGTTAAAGTCAAACCCAAAATTAGCCACCCCTCTGAAAATGCTTGGTATATCTGTAGAAAGTTGCCATTAGCCATAGCTAAATCAAAATCATATTAAATAGAAGTTTTGTTAAATCTCATCCATTATTGTTTAGGTAAATTACGGTCATATAATTTGAAGTTGAACATTTAAAAAAAAAAAAAAGTTTTACAGATTTGAATTGATTGTTCTTTTTAGCCTTAAATGACCCTAGAGATGTTTTCTCCCTATATTCCTTCTCGCTCAGCAGACTTTACTTGGGCAAAGGGATTAAAGCACTTTGGCACAATTAACGATGTGCAGCATTCCGTGTGTCCAAACAACTTGGAATGCCTCATTGCTCTTTCATGAATGAACAATTGCTGTGTGCAAAAGTGTCATTAAAATATTAAATTAAAATAATGTCTTGCATTATCAAAACATACTATTTAAATTAGTATGTGACCACTTTATGCAAGCTTGAATGACAAATAGTTTGTTATAAAATGTGTGAAATATTATTACAATTTTAATTAATTGTTT
This sequence comes from Cyprinella venusta, assembly GCA_038021265.1. Classification (NCBI taxonomy): domain Eukaryota; kingdom Metazoa; phylum Chordata; class Actinopteri; order Cypriniformes; family Leuciscidae; genus Cyprinella; species Cyprinella venusta. The sequence continues at coordinate 24,674,601 of CM075867.1, forward strand.
TCTATTTTAATATATTTCAAAATGTAATTTATTCCTGTGACGCTAAAGCAGAATTTCCATCATCATTACTTACATGATATCACATGGTCCTTCTGAAATCACTGATCAAGAAACATTTCTTATTTTTATCATTGTTGAAAACAGTTGTGCTGCTTAATATATATATATTTTTATATTTTTATATTTTATATATATATATATATATTTTTTTTTTTTTTTTTTTTTTTGTAGAACTTTTTTTCAGCATTCTTTTATTACTGTCACTTTTGATCCTGGATTCTTGCTATATAAATTCTGTTTTTCCTTTTGCAATTAGTATATAATTTAATAGTAGCCTACTAATATAGATTCATATTTTTGTTCGGTTGTTTATTGGTTATGTTAGTGATTTGTTCAAGCTCTCAAATCGTTCTCTACCTGCTACAGGGATCTGTTTAAAAACAGTAAGCCATCATGGACATTACAATGACAGGAACAGCAGGGGTCAGGATTTCATATGTCATTGAACACTGATGTTTACTCTGTGAATATGCTTCATACTGTATATGATTAACCTCATAAAAGTCTCTTTACACTATATATCTGTGTGGGTTTGTGTAATGGTTACATAAATCTACATGAAAGGGACAGGAAGCTATTTGACATTTCATTCCAAAAAGATTTATCTTTAATATTCTGACAAATTACAACTTTTTGGCTGTATTACAAGATTATCTTTTTTTTTTTTTTTTTTTTTTTTTTTTTTTCCCTCAAGCTTTGAAAGATTTAGATCAGTGTGACACGGAATACAAAATTCCTGTTGAAATAATCTACCTTTAGTTTGTAACTTAGTATAATTGGGTCTAGTAGTATAGGATCAAAATATTTGTCCACACATTTTTTTTTTCCTTGTTTTGTTCAGCGGACATAGAAAGTGTCCTTTGAAGTTCTGCTTCTAAAAGAGAACAATTGCAATTCAAATCCCACAGTCAATGCTGATCTCAACATAATCAGTGTCCTTTTACATGTAAGGCCCTCCACACCCTCTGAATACATGCCAGAAGCAGTTTAAGAGCATACTCTTCTATACAGACATCAATAAGTGGTAACCCTTTATATCATATCATATCTTTTGCATACTTTGTTTTTGCAAAAAAGACCGTTTTGGAGATTACAATACAGTATGTCTGGCCTGATTGATTGTAGTCAGTTTCTTAAATTTAATGTTATACCAGTATATTATAAAACTTCCCTAGTCTGTTTACCTAATATATAGTAGTAAGTATTACTCATAATGACATTGTCTCTGAGCTAAACTCAAATGTTTTTACTGGCGTTTAAACTTGGAAATTGAAAACATTTGCATCGGAAAAGGGGCTTTAGTCATAGATTATGTTATATGAGGTGTGGAGCAACAGGGCTCACATTGTAACTGTGTAGTCTAAGGGAATAAACACCAACATAAATGCTTCCCTGTGTGTGAGAAAAAACAATGGGCTGCCTGCCTTCTGTATCCTGCAGGAGTAGTTTGAGATCATTGGAAAGGCATGAAGCTGTGTGTAGAACTGTGACATTCCTCCAGATGCTCTCGTTCTCTGTGGTTTGGCCACTGGGCTCCAGTTCTGATTACTGAATAACCCACGATTCTCCAAAAGAGGCTGTGTTATTGTACTGGTGTGCTAGACGCTTGGACTCAAAGCTCGGAAGAACAACTTTCCTCTCCTTTCCCTGGACATACTACCTTCCCACTCACTGGTTCTTAGTGCTTCCTGTGTTTGTCCATGTCTCGCAGGCAGTCACTAAGAAGAAGTTTGGGAGAAGTAATTTCCGGAGTTCTCTGGAGAATGGACTTCTGTTGTGTGAGTAAGTAAAGCTATGTTTATTTATACTTTTTAATTGTTTTACTGTTTTTTCTTGCTTAAACCATCAAAAAAGGATTCTGCTATAAGTCTGAGGCACTTTTTGTGCACCACAAACATACTATAAAGGACAGTTCATTCAAATAGGAGCCTGTTCTCACGTAAATGCGTCTCTATAACACGCATCGTGTATTATCGTGTAATTTATACGCGAAAATGAGTTTTTACGTGCATATGAGACGCAGTTTTTCGCGTGCAATTGATACGCAGTTCATTTGCGTATAATACACACGCACCCCACACCACTAATCGTACAATACACACGCACCCTACCCCACACCTAAACTTAACCTAACCAACCAATGCGTATTATATGCACGTAAAAACTCACTTTAGCGTATATATTACACGACAATACACATGCGTGCTATAAAGACGCATTTAGTGTGATCGGGTTGCAAATAGGGAACATTCAGTCTTCGTTTACTTTAATTTGAAGAAAGTCTGATTTATTTCCCCATACTATTAAATTCAATGGGGTCCAAAAGTTTTGATGTACATAAATGTATACGTAGAGGTAAAATACGTACATAAAGGTAACGTAAAAGTAAACTGGTTTAAAGAAGTCTCGTGAATCAAAATTGACTCTGCATGCTAAACAGAGCAAGAATTAAGTGCTTGTTCAATCTCAAACCTCATTGGTGCTTGTGTCATAATATTAAGCAATGACATTTACATACATGTTACCTATTATGGCCTTTTTGGATTTAGAATTTTGGACCCCACTGACCTATGACTCATTGTTTGGACATATATATATATATATATATATATATATATATATATATAAACATACACCTCCTAAACTAAACCATACTCTAAACCTTTGCAATGGTGTTAACAAAAGCAAGTGTGAGTTGGGGAAAGTTACTTTTAATGCATTACAATATTGCATTACATTTACTTCCTAAAAAAGTAATGAATTGCGTTACGTATGGTGCTTTTCGTCATAGTAAGGCATGGCTTGCTTTGCTTTTCCACTGCGTGGTACGATTCGGCTTGGCTTGATTTGATTTGATTTTCCACTGCAGTTTAGCACCGCTTCAAAGTGGGTGTGATTATAGGCTGCTCGTTAAAGTTTATTAAGAACTTTCCTGGTTGCTATATCCAACTTTCGACCAACGAGAGGAACGTCTGCCCCTCATCTAATGACCAGTCACCACGATTCAGCCATTTCTTTTTACAAGTTTATTTTTTCAAGTAGTTTATAAAAATATTGCAAACAAATAAAACTTGGGTGGTTTTTGCTGACTATTTAAATCTAGCGGGTTTGGTGTCTCATTTTGCAAATTTTTGGATCTCTCTGACCAATAAGTGATCAGTAGAGTTTTAACGTCACATTTTACAGTAGTATCGGTATGGTACGCTTGAAACCTCAACAGAGGTGGCCGTACAGTGGAAAAGCGCCATTAGTTACTTTTTATGGAGTAGTAACTTATTTAATTTTTAAAGTTACTTTCGTTTTGCATTACCTTTTCTCACCCGGGCTGGACTTCCCTGTTTGTTTTTTTAATAATAGATATATATTTTTGGCAAATGTAAAGGCCAAAAGTGAAATGAATAAGCCTCAGGCTGAAGAAAATGCAAATTCACTCCTGTACAATTCAACTTCTTACTTCAGCAATAAAAGAAATACATGTGATGTTTATCTAAAGTCATTTTGGTTATTAGTATGGTTGAATTTGATCATCGAAGGTCAGTTGCAAAGGCATTGGTTTATACATTTATTTGTGTTGTTTAACGTATTTAATTATTGCAGCTTTGTAAAATATTCTGAGTTTGAAATGCATTTCACTGTTTTTATTCATTCCTGCTCGTATTCAGTCTAGAACTACAATGCCCATCATGTTACACAACGCCTCTGCACTTACTCCTGATTTCTCTCAAAATAGTGAGATGTGTCGGTCAATGAATGGGAGAACAAAGTAAATTTCAAAACTTGTTTGAAAAAGTAACTTGTGTTAGACACAAAATGCGTTCAAGTTAAGTTAACTTGTGTTAAAATAATGTGTTAAACTGCAATCACACTGGACTTGAGCATGGAAAATTTCTTTAGACACCGACCGCAACAGTCATGACGTGACTTCGTGCTCCGTGCTCTTTTTTTTTGTAAGCATGAATTACAAACATAAAACAAATAGTAATGCATTCAAAATGTAAAATATACTATCTACTCGGATTTACAGCAAAAATATAGTTATTTTAATTCAGTCAGCCAAGACGAGGTCACTGAGATATAGGCCTTTTAATTTTCTGCTGGTCACATGTCTTAACGCGATGTGAATTTGCAGGTCAGAGTTCACCAAACTTGAACTTTAAAACTGTTTGTGAATATGGTATTAATGGAAGTCAATTGGACTGAATTTTTACAAATCAGCATAGTAAAAGTGTTTGAGAACCGTGCAAAAATAAGTCTATTAATCAAAAATCTGTCACTTTAATCGTAATTTGAAATGCGAGACGGAATAAAGTTGCAAAAATGTGGTTAGAGGCACGTTTTCCCAGTGAGCCTGTTGGTACTATCCCTTAAACTACTTTTCTATTATGCACTGAAACTGAAATGCACCTTTTAGCTGGCTTGTGCTTATGCCAATCTCCATAAAACTCTGAATTAAGAAGAAGAAGCACTGAAACTATATTTTACCTGTTGGCTGAAATGTGATGCAAGCTAACACTACCTGAACTTTCTCATTTGGAATTTGCATTTAATGCCAGCTGCATGACATTTAACGTGCATGATGCCATGCAGCTATTTTTAAAACAAATCATTTGTACCCTGCTGTCATAATCAGAGACTCTTCCATCCCAGGAAGCATTAGTAAGCCCAGCAGAGGAAAACATGGATGGCAGAGCATTTAAAAGGACAGCTGGGAAGAGGTGATCCATAGTGCCAGCTACTCTAGCCAGTTTCAGAAACCTGAGCAGAGGGCAGGCACACGGGGAGAACCACTCTCAGCTCTCGGGCCTCTTGTGCTGTTTATGTAAAGAGAGCGTTGGATCGGTGGACAGGGCGTGACATGCTGCAAGCTCAGGGTTTTCAGTACATTTCTGAAACTGCCTGGATGGTTTTGGGGCAGTGCGTGGGCCAGTTTGACACGCTGGTGTCAGTTGAGTGATTCAGCAGACTAATTACCACAGTGAAGTGCAGAATGTCATCGTCCTTCTCCTGCGCTCTCATGCTGCCTGCTTTCAATCTGTGTGCCGAGCCATTAGCTTAGCTATTTCCACATGAACTAACAAAAGCCTACATTACCTGAGGAGACTGTCACTCTGAATTTCACGTCTAAACAAAGAGTTCTGTGAAGCTACTTCTGGGGTCAGTCAAGCAAAGGCTGTAGCTTAAAGTGTGTCAAAATACTTCTTAGACATGTGTTTTAGTGATTACAGAACTACATATTCTTTAGATATTGTAGGCCTCTACTTTTATTTTTTTCATATATATATATATATATATATATATATATATATATATATATAACATTTTTGGGCCACCAGTCTAATTTTAAAAAGCTTTTTGTAGCTCTAACTCTATATATAATAGTATATATACTGGTGTTAAAGTCATTTTTTTAACCCTTTAAGTGTCAATGTGAAAATCAATCACAGAATATGAAAACTTTCAAACGATATATAATTTATCAATATAAGTTTAGGTTTAGTATAGGATATTACTGTTTTAAATAATTGCTATGGGCCCATCAGTGGGCCGGTGAAACTTTTAAACAGATTCATGCATCATGTTGTGACACATCTTTTTGAATGGTGCTGCTTCATTAACCAATCAGATTCCACATTTTAATTGCCTTTAATTGTAAATGTTACTGTTCAATTCAGCATTCAACCAATCACATATTTGCACATTATTTTGTTATTTTAGCACGTTATTAAATGCACTACATTACTTTGATGTTGATTCTAAAACATGTATTGACCTGTAACAAATATGGCATCTAATTTATTCTCTTAAAGTTTTTACCCAAAATGAAAATCCTGTAATTTTTTTTTATTCACTTCTACCACAGAAGGAATTGCGCATCACTAAATGAGAGAAAATACACTGTATGAGACGAGTCATAAAACTGTTTAAGGGATACTCCACCATTTTATTTCATATTAAACTGTTATTCCCTTAACTAAAACGAATTGATACATGGCTCTCTCATCTCAGTGCATGCACTCAATCGCTCTGGCGCGCGAGACATTCCTATTCATTTAATAGGAGCCAAGCAGAGAAGCGACCAAACACCTCCACGTTTTCCCTATTTAAATACAGTTACACGAGTAGTGTAACTCGACCAAGAATGGTGACACAAAATAAAATGTTGCACTTTTCTAAGCGTGTTAAGTGTATAACTATAATGTAAAGCGGAATACCACAGCAAGTGATTGGGAACTATCCCTTTAATGAATGCCTCTTCTGTTAATGCACATCAGTCAGAAATCAAGTTCATCACATTTCACATACCTCACATTTTTATTTCATGCTCATCACTCAGTCACCTGCATCCCTTGTATTTTGCACTTCAATATTCCTGTGTATTTCCCAAACCAGTTTTACACACAAAACTAGACTTGGAGGCTATTGACTGATGTCTGTTTCCACTGAGAGCTGTTTGGGGGTTTTTTTCAGGGCATTAGATGGCTTTGTAAACTGAAGCCAGATGGTCAGAATAAAAAAAAAACAAAAAAAAAAACAAAACATAAACTGGCTACTGACACGCAATGTAATTGTTTGTTGACTTATGTTCTATTTTTATTTTTTTTTTGTTTTTGTTTTTTTAGACTGATCAACAAGATCAAGCCTGGCATTATCAAGAAATTAAACAGATTATCCACACCTATTGCTGGCTTGGTAAGTTGTTGTTGTTTTGTACTTTGACATGCATACAGGATTTTTGCTTTAGTATTCCATCTTGATAATAACTTTAACTCTTAAAAAGAAGTGTGAATGATTTACCAAATTGTTAACATTTACATCGGTATTTACTGTGAATTGCAAAAGTTGATTTACTTCTGGCTGTTATTTAATAGAAATCATTTGTCACCATTTTCCAAACAGGAAACAATGAAATTTTCTATTATGAATGATCAATACGGATGCATGTAGAGAAGGGGAAATTAGATTTTGAAATAATATAAAATATTACTTGGACAGTACAAAAACCTGTGCTCTTTGCTCTTGCTATGGTCTCTTGCTTTTTATGCAAGATCACAAACAAGTAGCATTTGGGCCTGAATTAAGCTGTTTTTATTGAAACTTTTTGGCCTAATCTATGCAAAACATGCTAATTTAGTTTGCCCTTTGCCCTTTAAAACTCTTGACCCTGGTAAGCTTAGATGAGCATCTACATGTCCAACAGCATCACAGTGGTATTTCCATAAAATGCTTCCAACCCCAAAACCTATCGAGCCTAACTCACAATTGAGCGCTTACATGGCAAGGGCAAAGCAAAGGTATGCAAAGAAAAACATATAGTTTGGACTATATTTTAGTTTTGCTAAATACTGCCGAGTCTGTAAAATATGTCCATAAGAGAGCTGTTTCTGAGCTACCAGCAAATCGTAAGATGCAAAAGAACACAATGTCCTTATCCAACTATGTTTATGACTGATGAAAGATTTCTTTTTCCACAGAATGAAAAGGCTCATTCAAGCCTCTGAAATTTTCCCAGCACTATTATTGTTCCCTCTGGCCGCTTGGCTTTTGATAAACGCACTTTTATTCTAATACTGAGGTTTTATATTTTGTCAAATCAAGGCTCATTAGTGTAAGAGTTGAAATCTCTGGTTTTCTGGACTGTGTAGCGACTCTGGCTTTGGATCACTAAACTCCTACTCAAGGTTTGGCTTTGGTTGATCTCTGGATCACTTTCCCATAGTTCCATCAAATCCGGAGCCGTGGTTTACCCTTGTGTTTCCCCGGATAGCTGATCCTCCTTTTAACAATTTGAAGAGAGGAAGCCTACACTTGTGTGGCACACTGGTCGGCCACATTAGAAAAGTCATTCTGGCAGGGCTTTGGCCTGAGGTTTAGCAGAGAGATGACTCTGTAGAGCACAGCCCTTCATAAACCCCCCTATAATTGAGCTGGATGGATATATTTGCAATGAGTCTCACCACTGTGAAAAGAGAATTGGCAGAACTGATTATTTGAATAGAATTTTCCACAGGCCACCAGGCTTGTTTGCTCTTAAAAGTGTGCATTTAAGCATTTATATTTTATTATTTACTTTAATTAAACCCATAATGTCCAAGTGTTAACATGTAATTCGTTTAGCATTATTCACATAATAGTTTACTGAAAATAACATGATTCATATGAGAGTTTGATCTATGCTGACACAGTTTATCACAATAATTGAACTTTAGCATACCTCAGATTACATGCGTATCAATGTCTGTGCAACAAACCAACGACCAGCAGTTGCAATGAGTATTTCTGACATGATCAGTGTATGTGCACTGGCTGTAAAATTAGAGATTCAGTTTCTCTGTCTCAAAGCTATGTGTGCAAAATTATTTTATTAACAAACATTAGTGTTTTTAACCAACAAGCCTTGTTGAGTAATTGTAGGGCATTTAAAATTCTAAGTAAAGGTTACAACATTGTTGCAAAGTTCAGGGAAGAAGAAGGCAGGAACCCAGGAAACAATTAAATAAAACTTTATTTAAATGAAATAAACAAAATACCTGCCAGCAGCCCCTCACGGACGACTGCTGGCTACCAAAATAAAATATAACAAAATACAAACAAAAGCAGGCCTGTTCGTCTCTCGATCATCCACGTCGTCGCTCCATCTTTATGCTTCCGCTCCTCTGTGAGAGATGCGAGACCGGTGTGCTCACAGTTGTTGCTCATTAGCACTCGCACCACCGGCTTCGCGCCATTGTCTCTCGGCCGTCCTGTTCGCCTCAAACATGTAATAGTGTATTTGTTTCTAACCACCTGCTTCAAGAAATTTAGCATTCAGGTAAACAGGTGACTAGTTGGACCATTTCACATCTCAGATATTTTGCATAAGTCTAGATTAAAGGTTAAAGGGATACTCCACTTTTTTTCGGAAATAGGCTCATTTTATCACTCCCCTATAGTTAAACTGTTGAGTTTTACTGTTTTCGAATCCATTCAGCCGATTTTCTGATATTTAGAAGAATGTCAGTAACCAGACAGTTTCTAGTCTCATTGACTTCCATACTAGGAAAAAAGATATACTATGGAAGTTAATGAGACCAGAAACTGTCTGGTTACTGACATTCTTCTAAATATCAGACAATCGGCTGAATGGATTCGAAAACGGTAAAACCCAACTGTTTAACTCTGGGGGAGTTGTAAAATGAGCCTATTTCCAAAAAAGTGGAGTATCCCTTTAAGGACACAGATCAAGCTGTTGGAGTGTGAGAATTTGGTTGAGGAACAGAACAAGAGATGAACAGAACCTCGAGAAATTATTTAAACGGCAGACGAGGAGGTGATTCAGAAGTAGAGCTCCTCATTGCCATCTGTTAATAAGCATGTTTGCTGTTTAAATATAGGCCAAAGCACCCTGTGATTATTTCAGAGCAAGCGGTAAAGCAGGAAAGGGTGGGCTGCGCGCTCTGAACTATCATCCAGATGGTTGATCAAGTCTAATTGAAATAATGTCATAACACGACTTCCTTACCCACCCACCGAGCTATTTTAACAGTTGCTTGGGGGAAATACTTTGTCGTTTCAGTCACCTGTGTTTCATGGCAACCCCGTCTCCAAAATAATCCACCGCCCTGAAGATTCCTCAAATATTCTGCTGATTTGTGTGGCGGTTTCTGGGTGTGAAAAGTGAGAGTATGCTTGAGTTTATATGTTTGTTCACATGCAGGTATGTGTTTGGGTTAGTCTAGAGGGAGTGCAAAGAAAGTGCGTGTGTGTTTGTGACTGCCGTACATGTGCGGGGGAGGGTACTAGTGGCTTTGACACTCCGTGTCATACTTTTGCACCTCCCCGAGGCCAAACTGCTGCTCTCACAGGTACATTCACAGGTCAATCAGTGATATCCTGCCTTTATTCTTTGCTCTTGTGGTGTCACTTTTTATTTGCCACCTGCCCTCTTTTGTCTCCTCCCACTGCTTCAGCTCACTGGACTGAACTTTGGAAGCAATGATTTCTGGACTGTCTGTGCCAAATGATCCCTGTATGAGTGCTGTCTAACTCAGAAGGTGGACACATATTCTCTGTCGACAGGACAACATCAACCTCTTCCTAAAAGCCTGTTCAGAGCTTGGACTATTAGAAGCCCAACTTTTCCACCCAGGAGACCTGCAAGACTTCTCCACACGTGTGACTGTCAAGTAAGTTCTGCTTTTCTCAACTTGCAATGTTCGGTAATATACTTGACCTTCCGCCAATGTGAAAATAGCTGTGGTTTAGCTATAACAGAATGTGTCCAACCACTGTTTATGGCTCACTAGATGGTGATTTTGGCAGATCTTATTGTCCTTTGGTCTCATATCCACATATTTTTGTAAAACAGGCTTGTATTACTAAACCAGTCATTTAAATTCAACTGAGCCAGTATGAGACTCAATGTGAATGGCTATTTAAAAAAAAAAAAAAAAAAAAAAGAAAAAGATTCATGTTGTTGACATAATAGCGTAATAACATTTATCATACAGGCCTGGCTTGAATATGCATTTGTCTTGTTTGTGGAAATGCATTGAATATTAAGTCATGAATTAGCTATGCTCTTTGTCAAGTGAGAAATTAAAGTTAGAGAAGAGCCAATAAATGAAGAAAGAGCAGAGGTGAGTTACAATGAAACTTTAATCTGATCTTAAAAAAGGCAGAATCACCCTCATGAGTGAAGCATAAACTCTCATTATCTCTGAAACACAAGCTGACAATGATGAAGAGAGATTAAAGACTTAATATGTGTGTGTGCTGTGGGTAAATTTGCCACTTGCAGATTTGTGCATGCTGTAATCATGCTATATTGTTGTAGTTTCAGTGTTTCGGATCAGCCTTTACCTGTGAAAAGGGTGGAAAAACATGGCATGTTGATCAACCTGTTCAGTATTGTCACAGGTGTGTCTTTGGGAGGTAGTGACGTGAGATCTGTCAGTCCAGCTCTGACATGTTCATCACCGCAAGCACTTTAATATTTACAAAAACACAAGAAGTTTTATTTTCTTTGTGACTTAAATTAACTAGAACGATTCATAATTCATTGCAAAAGTTCACAGAAAAATAATAATTCTGTCATCATTTAACCTCATGTCATTCAAAACCTGACTTATAGTCTATGAAGCACAGAAGGAGAAATGTTGATAAATTTATTTTTTTTTTGTTTTTTCCCCCCCCTGTGAAGTTCCTTTGAATAGGGACTGAAGCTGTCAAGCTTCAGAAAAAGGAAGTAAAAGCACCATAAAAGTATAATAAAAGTAGTTTGTTTGACTTGTGTGCAATTTTCCAAGTCTTCTGAAGTCATTTAATAGCTGTGACTGACAATCTTTGCTGTGAGTGAGTTATCTAGATCATTGAGTCAGTGAGTTGAACTTAAAGTTTATCTGGATCAGTTCAATTTGTAAAATAATAATAATAATTCAGACTTTTATTATGTTTAATCAAATTCACTGAAAAGATCAATCACTACTACTCTCATAAGCTCTCATGATGAATTCGCATGAGCTTGTTTTCCGGTAGTTGGTCCTTTTGTGAGCTTCATTTGACTAGGTTTGTTCAGCTCTGTCTTGAACTGGTCCAGCTCAAAATATTAGTGTGTGTTGGGGCATTGTGACATAGCTGTATTACGTCACATACAAATTAGTAACTATTCAAATATGTGAAATCAACCTGACCATATTGATAAGACTGCTTTGAATATGGGAAGGGGAGGGCTTTATGTTTCTGCCCGTCCTGTCATTGTCACCTCAGCAGAAGTGACAGTACTGTCAGACTCTAACCTGTGGGCCGAGATTAAACAAAGCAAGCCTTGCTGCATGACGGTTACCATGCCACACCCGTACTGCCATGGAAACTGTACAGAGGCTCTGATTAAACAGGACTCATCCAATCCCTATAGGCTATAATTATAATCACTTACGCCACTTGTATATGTCTGAGGTTGTGTGTCTGTGAGCATGAAGTGCGGGTTTATCTGTGTCCACTGTCAGGTATTTGTCGGAAGAGTTCCAGGGTTCCTAATTTTAGAATTGAAAGGTCGCTTTTTGACACTGTCCAGGGCATGCAGTGATATGATTCCTGACTGTTACTATTTTTAGCTTGTTTTCTCCTTCATTCTCCTGGTGTAACTTTACATCCTTCAGAAACATGTTTGTGTTTACATCAAGAACCCAAGAAGATTTGGCTTTGCCATTTTTGCTTGTATTTTCTGTTCTGGGATTGTGTCGACCAGACAATTTGCATAACTGTAAGCTGGCCAAGAATTAGACTCACACCCTATCAGCACTGTCCAACACCGATATATGGTAGGGCTTATTTTTAAATGTTTTTTATAATGACTCCTGCCAAATCATTCTAGAAAATGTATTTTTAGTGTTTTAAAACCATACATACAAGCAGTAAATGATACATGGCAGTAAACCATCTGTAATATGAGGGCAGAGTTTGCACGCCACATTTAAAATTTTCAGATCTCTCACTCTGATCTGAGGTTTATAGCCCTTGTGGAGTTTGATGGCGACTGTTCATAGTCACACAGAAGGCGACGTGAGCAGATATTGCAGCCTGTTGCTGGCAGGCTTGAGATAAGCAGGGCCTACATTCATTATTACTCATCAGTCCATGAAAAGCAAGTGTCTCAGGGAGGGAAACAACTCCAGGTCATCTGTCCCACTGGCAGCCTCTTCCAGCATGACAGCTGCTCTGTTTCATGGCCTGTATACATGTGCTGATAAACATGATAAACATTACTTGCACACACACACACACACACACACACACATACATGTATATGTGTGTCCTTATGTTATATAATTTATTATATATATATATATATATATATATATATATATATATATATATATAAGCAATAAGGTACGAGAGGCTGTGCTGTATCGTGAATAAGGAATGGCTGAAGGGCATTGTTAGGCTCGATATATATATACTGTATATATATATATATATATATATATATATATATATATATATATATATATATATATATATATATTTATATACTGTATATATATATATATATATATATATATATATATGAATCAGCGAACATTCAAAGATTTATATAAACCTAAAATAAGCAAATACAAAACGAAAGTAAAGGCTGCTGCCACATAAATAGAAACAAAACATATAATAAAGTCCAGGCCTGGCCTATCTTAATCTTCACTGTCGTCGCTCCTACTTTATGCTTCAGCTCCTCCGTGAGAGATACGTGAGAGATAGACCGGTGTGTCAAGCAGGTTTTGCTCATAATCAATCACGCCACCGGCCTCGCGCCATTCTCCCACGGCTCCTGGCCTTGTCCTGCTCACCACAATATACATGCATACAATTGTCATTGTAAATGGTGAAATATACGTAGCTGTGTGAACTTTGTCTCTGTGTTTTATTAGTGTCTCGTACAGTATGTTACTAGCACTTACAAAATGTTAATGATAAAGAATTTTTATCTCTTCCTGCATTCCAGTAGTTTATAGAGTTGTGAATTTGAACTGATTGGGAGTCTTGATAGCACTTCACTTTTCAATTTCAAACCATATTAATAATTATGGACTATCATCAGTTATTGACTTTTAGAGAAGCCATACACATTGCTCCAAGTAAGAGAGCCAAATTATTCATAAAAGAAATGTGATCACATTTGCTTTCATGTCATTAATACAACCTGCTAAAACTGTAAGAGAAATTGGAATGCGTTGAAGCAACCGAACACAAGAGCAACACAACCTGGCTGTTTAGATCTTATTGGTTGTTTGCTTGTCAATGGTTGCACGCTGATTTATCGAAACATCTGATAGGCTGTTATAAGATCTATGGGCGATGCGCATACATTTTAATGAAAATAAGCGCAATATCTAACATTTTAGTGGTGACAATGGTGTACCGTTGATAAATATACCATTTTATCCCCCAGCCCTATTTCATAGTTTTTTTTCAGCAGCAATACAGTGTGACAGTATTGTTCTTATTGACCGCAGATGCCATCATCTCATGCCCAAAAGCACCAAACTGATTGACCAAAATCATTTTAAAAGCAGTTCTCCTAACACATGTAAATGTACTCTGGGGTTGGGTACATTTAGCTGTTGAAAAATACTTGAAAATAGATGTGCTAAATGTTATACTCATTATTAGATTTAAATACACTACCGTTCATCATTATCAACAATCATCACAGCTTGATTATTTTAACTCCCTCTGTATTTGAATAAGTAATGAAATTATAAATCCTCTTCAGATGGTTCAAAATGCAGCTGCCAGACTTCTGACTGGCACCCACAAATTTGATTACATGTCCTGTATTACGCTCTTTGCATTTACTCTTTGAGTTAAATTTTTTGTGTGCTTTTTTCAACAAAAGAAAATCTTTAAAGCTCTTAGTGGAATGGCTCCTGAATATCTCTGTGATCTTTCTTTTAAATCCAAATTCATCAGTTAGATCTCTGAAGTCTTCTGAGCACAGAGTGTTAATGGTCCCGAGATTCTGATTAAAGTCGAAGGGTGACCGTGCCTTTTTCTATTGTTGCTAAACTTTTAGCAAGATTTTGTACAGCACAGTGTTCAACAACTGTTGTTTTTATTTCAGTATGTGACCTTTATAAAGTTACAGTAAATATACATATACAGTAAATTCTATATACAGTAAATTCAACATTCATTAAATTCTGGGGAAAAAAATGTCCACAAAAATATTAAGGAGCACAGCTGGGTGTATAATAATATTTGATGTGTGATAAGACCCATTTCTTGAGGAGCAAATCATCATATTAAAGTGATTACTGAAGGATCTTGTGACTATGAAGACTCTAAAGTATCTAAAAATACAGCTTTGCATCACAGGAATTGCATTTCTTTCAAAAAACATTAAATAATCGTATCTACCACAAACTTTTAATCGGTAGTGTAAGTCTGTTTGGGTCAGTAAAAAGTACTATTGGTGGACTGTTTGTTTATATTATTTAAAAGATCCTCTTTTCTACAGTGTTGTTGTGAATTGTAATATAATGTTTTCATTATAAGTGCTGTGGGAGAATGAACATGTCATTTGCTCAATGGTGTATGGCACTGGATGGCATCAGTGGTCTCTATGACGGGGACACTGGTATATTGTGAATTGCTCAATTGTCCATAAGCAGACAAACAAGAGCTACATTTGTGCAACGCTCACTCATCTGACTAGTGAAAATTATTCCTTACAGTGTTTTACTTGGGGATTATAGCTGGTGAATTGTATAAGAATGAAACTAGCCTTTTGGGAGACATTAAATCAATCACAGCCAATGCCTCCATTTAAATGTACATGTTGTATCATAGAGTAGAGTAAAAACACATAGAGTGATTGATGCAAGCTGGCATGACTAATTAGTGACATTCGTACATAAAAACACGAACATTCTTTACCCGCTGAATGTTACTGAACTGGGCTGTGAGTTCTTACTCTCCAGCTATGCACACACACCCACTTTATAAATGAGGGGTGTTGATGAACCTTCCCATCCATTGTCACTGTGTCATTTTATTGCATTGCCCAAATGGGTATGGCTGGCCTTTTATGGACTAAAAGTATTTCGAAATGGAGAACGGATATACAACTTGGAAATTCCAGAAATATGCTGTGGATATTGTGTAACTGAAGGCTAGACTTGTGTCCATGTGCAAGTATTTTACATTATGTGTAGGTGATATTCTATCTCTGTTATTGACTATATTACTTTTTCACTCAGAACATCGTTTTGAGCCACTGTGGTTTGGACATTGTTTGGAGGGAAACAGCACAGTGCCATTTAGAAATTTCCATTGTGTTTTATTTTGAAATGTTCCAACTCAATTATACATACAGAAATGGTTTGGTTTCTAGAGAGAGACAAATCCTAATTGTAACACTGACTTTCCCACAGACTGGCACAGTACTTGTTTATGACATTGACCTGCTCAGACAGTATCTTTAGGCCCTAAAATGGTCAGAAGAATACAGTTTTGGGGAATGTTACTTTGTTTCCGAGTTCATTACACATAAATATTAAAAAATGCAGCAGGTTGATGTCACCTTTTGTGAGAATGTAACAGTGCAAACATTATATTCTCACACGTGGTCATTAGCTTAAACAACATTTTTTTGCCTTGGGAACAGACGGGTTATTATAAGCAATTTAACGCAGTCTTGTACTTATTTAGACATATTAGTTCAAAGCGTTTAAAGCCTGATGTGTGAATAGAGACCCTATTGAAAAGCATTTGGCTCTGATTATGTCTGACAGTGTTTTGAGTAGAAAAATGAGCTGCTGTTATTGGAATGTTGTAGTTCTGTTACTAAAAGATGGAGAATTAGGAGTGGCAAGAGCGGCTGGTTGGCTATTAGGAGTGGCATAAATATGCTAGATGGATATGGATTGGTTCACCCAAAAAAGAAAATACCATTAATGTTTATTATTTATCTGGAACACAATAATGATTTAAAAAAATATATATATTCTGCCCACTCTTTTTAATCTAATGAATGAGGACAGGGGCTGTCAAGCCCCAAAATTATTTTAAAAAGCACCATAAAAGTATTAGAAAAGTGGTCTGTGCTACTCATGTGCTTTACTGCATGTCTTGCAATGCATATTATAGCTTTTTGTCTGGAACAAAACCAAAATCGAAATATTACTGACTACTTTTATGAGACCTTTTATGGTGTCTTTGCGTCCTTTTTGATGTTTGAAAGTTTAAGACGCAATTTATTGTAATTGCAAAGAAACGAGGGCTTGTACATTCTTCAAAATTTCTTCTTTTGAATTTTGCAATGAAGTCATATAAGTTTATGTCAACATGAGAGTGAGTTAATAACACAATTTTCACTTTTGGTAAACTTTCTCTTTAATCAGATTGGATCATAAATGTTGATTTAGCTGATTTATCCTTCCCTTTCAAGATCAGTGCATTCTCAGATAACATCTCAAATCTCAAGATTTGCTGTTAAATAAATGCCTCATATTCATGTGAGGGAACAGCTGACCAAAATACACCCTAGAGGTTCCCCTCCATCTCTTCTCACCCCAACAAAGAGTCCTTTGGCTTTTTCATGGATCATAAATTATCATTAGGTAAAAAGCATTAGAATGTTCTTGACTTTTTTTTTTTTTTTTTCAAACAGCTTTATAAATGTGGACTTTGTTCTGATGGCAGACACAGACCCTTTTTTTTACCTCTTGCATCTTTTATTGGAGCAATAAATTGCTGTTATCGTGAGCAGGGAACGCCTTCATTCAGCTAGTTGAACATGTCATACAGGTTCACCAGCTTGAAAAACACAGGTTGCTGACTAGCATAATCCCTCTTCAACCTCTCAGCTGTTGAACTCTATGGCGTCATAAATCTTGCATCATGGCTGTCACAGCTAAAAATGTATTTTTATTTTGAAAGTGTATTGTTAGTACTCTAAGTAACCAGTGTTGCTTAAGTCCATTGGAAATTGGTAGGATTGCTAGATTGTTGTGGTTTGATACTGCTGTGATGTCATGTGAGATACAGGTTGTCCCACCCTTGTGCCAGTAAACACATCATCAGAGAGGTGTTAGTGCAAGTGGGAGGGGAAGTCATCTTGAATTTAAAAATGAATAAAAAAAATGATGTGCAAGGGACAAATCATTTATAATAAATAATGCATTATTCCATTACAAAATAAGAATTGTTAATTTGTGATGCGATCTGGGAAAACCCACCACATGGTGAAATTTGACATATTACAGGTTTTGAGATCATATTAAAGCTGGATTCAATTGTTTTTTCTCTAACAAAAGTTATGGTTATCTGAAGTTGTCTGATTGCTATGATTTTCAGAAACGGAATTTTGAGAAAAAAAGTGGTTTAATTGGTTTAATAACGGTTTAATTCCTGGCCATGGAATTCACCAGAGCTGCACAGGTTGTTGCTGGGATGCTTCTCCACTTTCCTCTTGAGGATGCCCCACAGGTGCTCGATAGGGTTCAGGTCTGGAGACGTACTTGGCCACTCTATTACCTTCACCTTCCGCTTCCTCAAGGTTGTTGTCATTTTGGCGGTGTGTTTGGGGTCGTTATGCCGTTCAGCACAGTTTCTGAAGGGAGGGCATCATGTTCTGCTTCAGAATGTCACAATACATACTGGAATCCTTGTTTCCCTCAATGAAGCTCAGCTCCCCAGTACTAGCAGCACTCATGCAGCCCCTGATCATGATGCTACCACTGATGGGGTTGATTGTAGGCAAGACACAATTTTCTTGGTACTCCTCACCAGGGGTCGCCATACATGCTGGACACCATCTGAGCCAAACAAGTTTATCTTAGTCCCATCAGATAACAGGACATGGTTCCAATAATTCATGTTCTTGGACAGGTTGCTTTCAGCAAACTGTTTGCAGGCTTTCTTGTGAGCCAGCTTCAGAAGAGGCTTCATTCTGGGATGACGTCCATGTAAACTGACTTGTTGCAGAAATGGAAGGTCAGCTTGTCAGTGCTCAGACCATACGCCACGCCACACAATGAAACATCTAAAGTAATGCTGGCAGGACTCATGTCTGTTTTTTGAAGCCCGCTTCTGCACCTGACGCACAGCACGAGAACTCGACTTTTTTGATTGACCCTCGCGAGGCCTGTTAAGCAGACAAAAACATGAACATGATGAATAGGACACGTGGCTTAGCATGGTTAAACGACATACAGCTATTATCACTTAGGGTGTTTTCGCTCTTTTGCCAGCTATTTTGACAATAATGGCTGAATGTTGAGTTATTTGTACTCCCTTTTGTGAGATACTGTACATTGAATCATTATAATTGGAACAGGAATTGTTCTTTTTGTTACGGAATAACAAAAGCAAGACAAACAGTGTCAAATTTTGGCTAGTTAGCATGGGACTTTTTGCAACTGCTGATATATGCCTTTATTGTGCACTCTGGACACACATACAAAAAAAAAAACATATTTCTCCATTCACACATCCATTTAAAATCTGTGTATCTATTTTTGTATTAAGTAATGAATTTGAAATTGTAATGATGATGAAGATAATGGTTTTTATTGTTGTAGTTTATATCTTAATTGCCTGCATATATACATAATAATGTAATCTATCATATCAATAAACTACTATTTCATTACATTGTAGTACATGTTATCCAGTGACCTATTTAGGTGGGCTCTTAAGGGGCCCTCCAATTCTGATAACTAATAGCTTGAGTATTTTAATCTTTCGCTCCAAACATCAGCAAGAAATACAGTTCCTCACTTTACAGGCAAAGGGATGTCAGGAATCTTAAGTTCAAAATGCCATAGATATTTTACATCAAAGAATGTGGTATTTTTATTGTGATCCTATTTAGGTTTTAACCTTAGGTGACAGTGCTCATAAATAACAAGTCAAGGACAAGATTAATGACATAAAAGTAGAACATACACGGTGCATATTCTGTATCTTATTTTTATTCTGCTTATTTAGCTTGTTGCATTCATAAAATAAAATAATATTGTCAATTTAGAGTGGAGCTACTGTTAGTAGGGTTCTTTGGCTGTTTTTCTGGTCTTTATATCTGCTGTCAACCATCCCTATATCGCAGTGTTTGTCAGTGTGTTTGAGTGAACGTGTTTTCAGTGTGTATCCTTTTGTATAGAGCTGCTGGGAGTGATGGGATTGTGCTCTCACCTTCTAGCTCATTCACTAGGGCACACAGAAACCCAAAACACTGTTCTGTTATTGTCCTTTTCCCAGACTGTGAGTGATTAACCAAACACCTCTTCTCCCCTACAGACGCCAGGAAAGCAGCAGGAGGCTCAAAAATGTAAGTGAATTATTTGGGTTGATGTGAAATCATGTTTAATTTGCTCAATTGAAATATGCTGTGAGCTTTTGGAATTTTTGCTTCATTACTGTGGTGTCAAATAAAATGCTCACTTAACAGATCCCATATTGTGGTTAGTGTTTGTCTGTTTATCTCTTAAAGTATCACAGTAGCAGTATGTCGTAGTAACATTTCAAGATGCTTCATCTAAAACTCAAGTACACTGATCAAGACCGAGAACAAATGCAGTGGCCCAAAGAGTATCTGGACACAAGTGTGAATACCTGAATAAAATATCTAAGCAAGCTTTACTATTGTAATGAAGTAAACAAAAATAAGTTAGATTTCAAGTTATAAAACAATAGATAAAGTACACTCACGTTCAAAAGTTTGAGGTCGGTATAAATTTTTTAATGATTTAGAAAGAAGTTTATTATGCTCACCAAGCCTGTGTTTACTTGATACAGTAAAATATTTATATTGTAAAATGTTATTACAATTTAAAATAACCTTGTTCTATTGTACTGTTTTCAAATATAATTCACTCCTGTTTTCAGCATCATTGCAGTGTCACATGATCCTTCTAAAATCTTTCTAATATGTTGATTTGCTGCACAAGAAACATTTCTTACAGTTGTGCTGCTTAATATTTTTATGGAAACCATGATAAAAAACATTCTGGATTTGAATATAAAGATAAAAAGAACAAAATCTGTAAAATACTTTGCTGTCACTTTTGATCATTTTAATGCATCCTTGCTGAATAAGAGTATTATTTAAAAAAAAAAAATCTTACTGATCCAAACTTTTGAATGGTAGTGTATGTTCTTTACAATTAGGACAAACATAAATAAATATATATTTTTTTAATGTTTTTCCTAATTGTAAAGAATAAATAAACTAGAATGACCACAAATAAATGACCACTTGAGTAATTGGGAAACTTCTCAAAAAGGGTATTTAAAAAAGTTCAATACTTTTTAGAGCTACAGTAGTGTATATAATATATTAAACTTGTGCAATGTGATTTATCTAGTTCCTGTTGATATCTCAGCATGAATGGTTTGACATATACAACTTTGTTTCAACAAGTGCTTATACAATTGTGTTGATTTGTCTCACAGGTTCTGATTACCATATATTGGCTGGGCAGAAAGGCACATGCTGATCCTTTTTACAATGGACCTTACTTAAAACTAAAGGCTTTTGAGGAATTACTTGGCACAGCACTATATAAGGTAAGATTATGCAGTATTTGACTAGTATTTAGTATCGACAGGTTGGTGATTCCTGTTACATACTGTTTTATGGTCGATGACAAGAGTACTAATCAGCTGTCTCATGAACGTAACCAGCACATTTAAGCACATAGCAAAGGAGCAAACACAGTGAAGGAGAAGAACTAAGTTACATGAAACAATCCAACTACATATTTCACACCACTGACAAGGGAAAAGTCACTATTCATGGTGTCTATGGCTAGCCTCTAGCTTTCTGCGGCTTCTCTTTCAAGGTAGTGACGAAACACGCTCTGTTTTTTTGTTTTTTTTTTGCTTTCGGCTACGGTAGAAACATGACATCACAATGTGTCAGCCTTCATAGAAGGGGGTGCCCGTGGTTATGTAGATATAAATGTCTCATTCTAAGGTAATAAAAACATTACGGTTTATCAAGTAAGTTTGTTATACACCACCTGAAAACATAGTTGTGGATGTCATATTGCATTTCTGTTAATAGATACTCACATTTTTTACACATTGCACCTTTAATTCATCTGATTGCATTGATACCTTTGACTATCACATATTGTTAAAAAAAAGTTTTTGAAGGGAATTTTGCTTATTCTATAATTTTAAGTGACTTAAAAAATGTTTTGCCATTGTAAGTTTACAACTGTGCGCATTTCAGTTATTGTTGTCATGATCATCTGTGGGCTTCAATGGTATGACTTTAAATGGAAGAGACTGCAGTTTCTCACAAGCAAGACTGTTTATGCTCTGAGAGAGGCTGTATGCTGTGTTTGTTGTTTGTGTTTTTCCCTTGTGCATGCTGTGTGTCGGCCTGTCTCCCTCACACTCACACCCTTGTGCTCGACAGGCACTAGAGGATCGCACATCACTGCGGGGCAGTGCACGAAACGGCACTTGTAGAGATAGCTGTTACTCAGAGAAAGAAGATCTGTTCCCGCTAAGGGCCGGACACAGGAGAGAAGACTCTCTAGACAGCCTCGATTCGCTGGGCTCCAGAACTTACAGCACATCCTCAGACGCTACACTCAAAGGAAGCAGCGAGGGTAAGACTCTTCAATCTCTGAAGTCACTCTTGTGCATTCTAGCTTGACTTTGAGAGTCAGAGATGAGTAGTTGTACAAAAGGTGGAGGTGGTGGATATCTCATTTTGTGTCTTTTTAAACAAAACACTCTCCACCAGTGCAAGCAAAATATGCAGTCAAGTTTAAAAACCTGACCACAGATAGCTTTGGCTCAAATGTAGTTAGTTAATTAAAGGATTAGTTAACTCCAGAATTAAAATGTCCTGATAATTTACTCGCCTCCAGGTCATCCAGACGATTTTGAAGTTGGAGTAGAAAATGAGATGAGTTTTTCGCCCTACCCTACCCTTTTGAACTGGAACACACGTGACCTTTCCAACGTAATGTGTGGCGCATCGTAGAGCTAGCGCAAGATGAGCTTTTTTGGATTAAAAAGTATATACATTTTAATTATTTTTAGAAAATAACAAATTGTTTCGCTACATAATACCCTTATTTCTCGGCTGGGATCTTGTAGAGCCCATTGGACATGGGGGTGAGTAAATTGTCAGGAAATTTGAATTCTGGAGTGAACTCTTGTTTGTCAAAACAAATGCCTAGTGCCCTCTAGTGGTACTCGAACTATAAACCTTTTAATGCTTTTAATGTTTTAATGAGCTATATTTTGTTGTCTGTGACGGTCAGCACAGCAGATACGGTTTTGATGGAAAGTGCAAACTGCGTTTCAATGACATTAGCATCTTTTTACTCAGTCATGGTCCCAGGGGCTCAATTGCAGCTCATGAGGAAGGTGCTGATGTAATTAGCTGCTGATATAATTAGCCTGCTGGACTGTCTACACGTTCACCCCAGTGAGACCTTTTTTTTCTTATTCCCAACTGACCTGCCCATGAGTCAGACGCATCCCATCATGTTTACTACAGAGAAGCGTGTTAAAAAAAAGCTGTCGTCCGTTTAAAATATTTGCTACAAAACAAATTATCTAAATTATATTAGGATGATAAAGGCATTTTCAGAGAATTCCATTCAAGAGATTGGGGTCGGTCAGATTTTATGCTCACTGAGCCTGCATTTGTTTGATCAAAAATATTGTAAAAACCGTAATATTGTGAAATATAGTTATAATTTAAAATAATAAATATAAAATTCAATTTCTTCCTGTGATGGCAAAGTTGAATTTTCAGCATCATTACTGTCTTCAGTGTCACATGATCCCTCAGAAATCATTCTAATATGCTGATTTTCTGCACAAGAAACATTTATATCACAATTGTGCTCCTTAATATTTTTTAATTGAAATATATATTTTTTCTAAGTTAAAATTCTTTACTTTGATCAATTCAATGCAGTTTTGTTCTGTTTTCTTTAAAAAAAAAAAAAACTTTATTCTTTTTTAAATCTTACTGCCACCAAACTTTTGAACAGTAATATATTATATGGATTACATGTATTTTCTTAACCATCAGCTAAGAGATTTTTTTCTTGCTTAAAATGTTCTTAAAATCTAAATTCTAGTGAAGAAAATACATTTTTGCTCTGCATATTTTGTGTGAATTAAATTTCATCTCATAGAATAGAAACGTGTGAATTAACCTAAGGGGACCATCCAGCAGTCCCTGTAAGAAAAATGAAAAGCAAAATTCAAAAAGATTAAACTGTTACATTCTATAAGGTTTAGGGTTATGGGCTAGAAAAACATCATTAGCTCAGTAAAAAAACAATAAAAGTCAATGGAAAGTCCCCACCAGGAAAGAAAAACAATCATGTGTGCATGAGCGTGTTTATACGCTCACACTTCTGGCTCTCTGTGCTGTTTCTCCAGGTTGTGGTAGTGACCCCGAAGCAGATCTGAGCTTCATGATGTCAGAAAATAAGGAATACCGCCGTTCGTTGGTCTTAACACCTAAGACCACCACTCCGTTCAATCAGTTCCTGCCATCAAAGGATAAGCAGTCGGGCTATGTTCCAGCACCATTACGCAAGAAACGTGCAGAGCGAAATGAAGACAACAGAAGAAGCTGGGCTAGCCCTATGTTCACAGAAGATGACGGCACTTTTACTAGGTAATGCAAGTCTACACTTTAAAGTTTTCATTGGATGATATATTTACCAACACTGGTGAAAGATGACCATCTGATCATTGATTTATGGTGTAATACAGACCATTATTGCCAAAGAATTTTTTTTTTCTTCTTTCTTTGAGGAAAACACCCACAGAATGGAAAAGGCACAAATGAGGTCTCAGTAGTTTCTCCTAGGCAGCAATAAAATTAAAAAGAGCTTCTCAGATTTTTCTCCAAAATACCCTAGTTATCTTAAATCTGTCTCTTCTAAAAAATATTTAAAAAAAATTTTTATCACATTGTGCTCTGATACTTGCCATCAAAAGTTCTCAATGTTACCTTTTCTCAAAACAATTCTCAACATTTCTCTTGATCATTTTTTACTTCCTAGAAATGTTTATCATTATATTCCTCCTTTGTTGGGTGAGATGTTTGCTATGAAACATTCTCAATGTTTGAATACCAGTGCTTATTATTCCCACTATTTCTTGGCATTTTGTGCTTTCGTGACCATCATTGGTGGTGTGTCCCAGTCATGAGAGGGCTGGTTCAGACCCTTCATCTATCACAGAGTCGAAATCGCAGACAACTGCCAACCAATCTTTGGCCTATGAGTATGAGAGCAGTGATTCAGATACAGATCGACCGGATCCCGACATGGTTCTAGATGACTTCGCTAGCCGTAGATTTCACAGCCCGTCCCCTGTCACTCCGACCAACTTTGCCTTACCCATGAGCCCGCTGGAGGGAGCTGCTGTCTCGTGTACCACCAGGCCACAGGTGGTTGTCAGTAACGTGCCCCGGCATTCATTGACCCATCTCAGGTCAGAATCTGGCTCCTTTGACACGCATCTGTTTGCTATTTTATCAGTGTTACCGGTAACTTTGGGTCTTCTCCAGAAACCTTGGTTTTGAGTTGCTGTGATGTCATTATTTCGCTTGATTTTCAACCCATAGCGTGGACTTTTTGAAACAACATTTTGTTTTCAAAGTTTGATTTTCATTTGGTTTGGTATGCTTGATAACCATGGGTGGTTTGATGTGCATTGATCATTGGTGGTATGTAACAAAAATGGCTGTCTTTTGAGCAGCGGTCAGTCACAGCCTCTTCAGAGGACTTACAGGAGGCCTGTATCAGCTGACGCCTGCATTTACGATGACTCTGAAGAAGAGGATGATGAGTTTGGCTATGCTGATCCTGTTCAAGATGACCTTTATGCCCGTAAAGTAGGCCTGATGCCACAAACATCTGCCACAGTGCCTTTTGATAAATTTCTGCCTAAGTTCTGGACACCTGAGGAGGATGCACACGTGAAGAAGATCAAACTGGGCTCCCAGCGCCGCCCTTGGTACAGGAAGATCCAAGGTTTCAGGTCTGTCCAGTGCTGAGGCAAAAAAAAATAAATAAATAAATAAATAAAATAACATAAATTAAGAAAAGAAACCGAAAAATAACCGTGTACATAACTCCAGGAATACTTAATTTTTCAAGACATGCTTGGTATCCCCATATTTATTATAATTGGCAACTGTCCATTAAAGTAATTTGGAAATTAAAATTAAAAGAAAAATACACTAACTGATTTTTTTTGCTTTCAGTTCTAAGCCCCATTGATCAGTCCATCAGGTGTTTTTCAGTTTCTAATTTTGCTACCCAGTGGCTCCAAAAAAGTACAGAAAAGTACATAAATAGACCTGTCAAATGAACGTTTCATAAAATTTGATAATCAGGATAGATGTCCAAATTTAGTTTTTATCTTGATATATATACTGTATAGTACTTTCATACTGTATATAGTTTTAGTGTTGCTTAAATGTACAAATTTATTGGATGCCACAGTAAACCATGAGGTTTCCTTTTTGCTTATTTACTTGCTAAGGCTTCTCTGTTACTTCCCTCTGTTTTCTCTCTGATGATGGTTACTAACTTTTCTCCACTTTCTTTCTCTGTGCTCTTTCACCTCACATTTTTCCAGTCACAAGAAGTCAGGTTCGTCCTCTGAAGAATCAGATGGTGACGCCAATCCCTGGCTCTCTCTACCTGCTTTCTCTCGTACTCAATCTGAACCCCCTCCCTCTCACTTCCATGCACCTGAAGGCCTCGCTCAGTCCTGCCTCACTTCCACACCCAGGTCCTTATCACAGCCCCATATGCAGTAGGACCGGACATCCACTCACTTCCCTTGATCAGCTTCTCTACATATTCTAATAAATCTATCAACTGATGCGTACTAATAGAATTTTTTTTGTCTTAATCATCATTGTGAATGTTAATGATCTCAACAGACAAGTGCACATAAGTGATTGAAATGGTGAGAAGGTCGAAATGACTCATGCCTAACATTACAAGTTTTCTGAAGCTATAAATGATTTGTGCGAGGAGACAAAGCCATCCAATAAGCTGTTCATTTGAGTCAGTGAGTTGAATTCAAAAACCGGTTCATTGAAAAAGTTATGAGTATACAGCTAATTCAGAAATTTATCTGATCAATTCCTTAACAAACACACTGATTTCATGTAACTCAATTAATGCTCTTTGAGCTCTTGAATTATGTGCCACAACTGATTTAACGGTAATATAATCAGTGAATAATTACATTTTGGTCTGTTCCTCAAACAAAGCTATCGTATCTTCAGAAAATGTGGAATATTACAATCAAGTTGTTCGGACCATTTTACAAATTTGTTGGTGCATTTTTAGAGCTTCAAGGCCCGCTTACACCAAGAACGATAACTACAGACAAAAAAATAACTACGGTATATTAGTGCCCACACTAATGCACCATAAAGTCCTTTTTATTATAAGCTTGCGCTACAGTTACTGTATGTCATCTGCAACTTTAAATGCTCAAGCTCTTTGATTACTGTCAATGTTTTCATTATTCATCAGCTGGGAAAAAAAATCTATCTGAAAGTTATTCCAATGATATCATTCCTCTGTGTGGTTATAGTTGTGGTGTGTATCAAAATTCTTAAAACTACTTTTATCACAACTAGATTTGAAGTAACATTTAGTATTTCGAGGCAGAACACTCACTGTTGTTTTTCCAAAATTTAGAGGAAAATGAGTCCACATAATGCTGCTGTTGCTTATATATTGCATGGTTAGTTGCATCCCTCTGCATACACTACTCGTTCTAACTGGTCTTAACTGATTTCTACTCTTTTTACTGTCCCCTTGCATGTTCGGAATCCTTTCTTTACTCTTTTCTCCTTTGATTCACCCACAGTTCTCAGACACAACACCTCACGGTTGCTCAGCAGAGTGCTGGGCTCTCTAAGTCAAACCCCCCTGATTTTTGGCCCAGACCAGATCCCACCTCTGGCCCCAGACTCATAAAATGCGAAAAGCACCTACTCCTTGGGCGTGAACATCCTAACGACCCGTACAACGTTTCTGCCGACATCCTGCCTGATTTGGAAAATGACGATATGTTTACACGTCGTACAAAAACCTTCCACTCGAGTGATGATCTGGCCAAGTTGAAGTACGGTAACTTCCTGGTGCCTCGCCACAGATCGGAGGCTGAAGTCACGGTGGTAATTCAGCCCCGCCATGAGGGTGAACCCATTTATCCTGACATTG
Organism: Cyprinella venusta; assembly: GCA_038021265.1. Taxonomy (NCBI): domain Eukaryota; kingdom Metazoa; phylum Chordata; class Actinopteri; order Cypriniformes; family Leuciscidae; genus Cyprinella; species Cyprinella venusta. The sequence goes on from CM075867.1 coordinate 24,702,389, forward strand.
AAAACGACGACGTGGTTTTTCGAAGGGCTCAACAGCGAATCAGTCATTACCCTCTGTCTGGGGCCCCTGATAACTATCACCCTGTTCCTATTCCAGAGACATGGGCTTTGCCACCAAAACTGCAGGCCAAGCTAATGTTTGGCCCAGTTGAACCCAGACAGAACGAACCCAAGTCGGAGATTAAACACGGAGTAGAGCAGCACGTGAAAACAGATGATATGCTACTTAGGAAGCTAAAAGCTTTAAATACCCAAGGGGTGGAGGAAAAAGGATCTCCCCGTGTTTCTTTGTCTTGCAATGAAGAAGATATGCAGAAATGGCAAGCCATCAGAGAGGCCAGCCGTGTGCGATACAGGAAGAGGCTGTTGGTTGAGAGGTTAGGTTTCTGAGCCTGCAGAAATACCTGTGTGCGCTTGTCATCATGATCTCATCTGCAGTGTACTTTTCTCATTCTCGTGTTAACTGTGATCTTACACTGGCAATGGCAAATGTTTGCGAGTCTGACATGGGTTTGACTTTGATTGCTTGGGAATGATTGTAACAGGTAGATATTTGGTTTTCTTAAGCCTAGTTCACACTACATGATTTGAAGCCCGATTTGCAAATCGTTGAGCTCGCCAACAGGTCAGGGTGTTATCGCGTACAAATCGTGGGGAATTAGAGGGCGATGAACGCTCGCCAATCTGTTAGTATGAAAGAGCCAACAACGAATCAAAGACGCTCGCAGGCGCCTTGCAGACATGCTAGATATCCAGAGCTGCCTCATGACTCAACCTCACGTGACGTCATGAGCTATAGCCAATAAGAGCAAGGCATGGGTTGAGGTCAGTGGGTAAATCAATTTTTTTTTCCTTTTTTTGCATTTTTTCTCAGAGCAAATCATTGCGCAAACAGTTTGCAGCACTAGTTTCTGTCTGACGTCCATAGTCGCGTGTTGTGTTCTTCGTCTTCATTGCTGGTTATTGGCGCGCTTGCTGTTTCGGGTTCGTTTTATCGTGTGATTTTTCATGACAAAATGTGGTTTGTAGACAAGATGGAATCGTTGTTGTCAATTGTGTAGTGCGTTACCTCCTGTTGCAGATCAATCACGTTGTGTCGTGTGGTGTGAACAGCTCAGCAAATTGAACACTTTTCACAGAGCGCAAGTCATGTAGTTTGAACCGACGTTTTAAAATCATGTTGTGTGAATAGGCTTTAGTGTTTTTCTCTTAAATAATTTTGGACCAGCTTCAAATTTTGCACTAATTTATATAAGTTTGTGCATGAAGTGATGGGGTCAAAATGGTTTTCAGCATTAATTTTCTTGAATGTACAAGGCTTTCATTGTCAGCTGCTTCTAATTATTTTAGCTTTATAAAAATAGTCAGTTATGCTGGTTGATATTACAAACTATTACAAACTACTATTTATCATATTATTTTAACTTATTGTCATAATTAAACACACTGTTATAACACATAGGGTTTTACAGTTTAATGCTGGTTATTTACATGTGGCTAATGAGTCAAAAGTCTGTTTTCTTAGGTTCACTTTCTTGAATTATATAAAATGAAAAGCATTGTTATTGATTAGCTTGAACACCAAATAATGTGACATTACAGAGACACTTTGTTTGAGTTTGGAGAGACTGACCAATTGCCTGTGAAATGCATTTTGCTTGTGTTTAATAAAAGATCGTTTTGATCATGAAAGCATTTAAGAAACTGATCCATCAAGTGCAGACTCAACTGCTTTGACTTTCGTTTAAGTACCAAAGTCCTAACAGACTTTATAAGGTGCGAGTGTATCCAGCTAAGCTGTGGTGGAATTTTAAAACCTGAGCAATGTCTAAAAATAATCCAGTCAGACACATTCACTCTTTACAAAGTAACTTACAATGCACTCTAGCTCCAAATTCCCCACACCCTTGTGATCATGTGAAAGCTGGAACTTACACTTATGTGACCATGGAAACACACCTAGCACTTGAACCCCAAGTACAACATTGCATTTGATCAGAGTCCATGTAATGTCGGGGCATTAAAATGAGCAAACGCACTGGGATTGGTGGGGAATTCTACAAGTTTCCAATGATGTCATTCTACCTGAACCTAAACTAAATTACAACTGACCGTTAATATTACGTTTGCACATTTTAAATGTCAGACAGCCAGGTCTGTAATCACTGAATTAACTGAATGCTGAAGCTTGACTTTGTACTGTAAAAAAATAATAATTATGCACTTGATCATAGCTGGAGTGATGTGGCTGGGCTATTGACATGTACTAAACTGTTCGAAAGTTTGGGGTCAGTACCGTGATTTTTTTTTTTTTAAGTTAATAATTTTTTTCTGCAAATACACATTGAAGACATTTATAATGTTACAAAATTTTCTATTTCAAATAAATGCTGATCTTTTCTTCTTTCAATTTATCGAAGAATCCTGAAAAAATATATTCATTTCCACAATAATATGAAGCAGCACAACTGTTTTCAACTTTGATAATAAGAAATGTTTCTCATCATGCGATCATCAAATCAGCATGTTAGAAAGATTTCTGAAGGGTCATGTGACACTGATGACTGCCTGCTGAAAATTCAGCTTTGCCATTACAGAAATAAATGTTATTTTTATACATATTAGCATAAATATCAAAATAATTTATTTTAAATTATAGAAATAATTCACAATATTACTGTTTTGCTGTATTTTTTTAATCAAGTAAATGCAGCCTTAGTCAGGATAAAAGACTTTATCCTGTCAAAAAGAATCTTACCGACCCAGAACCTTTGAACAACAGTGAATGTTACTTTATTGGTCATTCAATAAAAACTGTCAATCAACACACCAAATTATGACTATTTTGTTGCTGTTGTTCTATTTTGGTTTCTAGACTGTTCCAGAAATGCTCTGATAGTAAAGGGTGAGTTGTGGCCTTGTGCAGTAACAGCATGTTTTTGTGTGTTCACACTGCTACGTATAGGCTACCCTACACTATATTAAGCACTGACACTCACAATGTACTCAGTGCTATGATCCCCATGGGCTGCTTTAAAAACTTTTAACTGCAAAAAAAAAAAAAAAAGTGTCGACTACAGATATGCACACTGCTGGCTAATTTAATCTGTTCAAACGTGTCTTTCTGGAAAGATCCAGAGCATGAGAAGCACAGATGTGCTCTCACAGGTAAGTCACATGAGTGCAAGTGATTGAATGTGCAACTTGTGGAAAATTCTTAACCAATTGAGACTTCCCATATAAGATAATTCATTAGTTATCATGATAACTAATTGTGGCTTGAATAATATTCAGGACATGCTGTTTTACTAACCCTTCAATCTTTGTCTTGTATGCTTTGTCAAAATGCTGAATGGCTAAACTCCATTAACTCTTTTGACCATCCTATTGCATTTTTTTTTTTCTTAAGGAATTAATTGGACTACTAACGTTTTTTGAAAAACATGTTTACAGGAGCAAATCAGTGAGTGACATCACCGACAGTAAGACGAACCTCGGCGCCTCGGCGATGGAGTTGCGCTTCGAAGACCTGCAGAAGATGCGTAATCGGATTAAGGAAAACGAAGATAAGTGGCAAGATGTGAGTATCGGATCACATGGTTTTGTTATTGATAATATTCATAGCTGCAGATGTTTGGCCTGTGATTCAATGAAAGTTGAGACTAGTAAGATGTCCTCATAAGGACCTTGACTACTTCGAGTCACATCAATAATAAGTAGTCTGTAACTGTTCAGTGATACTTTGTAGTGTGAATGTGGTTGGACTTAGCTTCAGTACAGCATCTAGGTCATATACGGTCCTCTAATTCACACGGGAAAAGAAGTCGGGTGGAGCCAAACAGGCAAAATAGGACACCGGCAAAATCTAGTCCTCCCTCACTCCTCAATCTGTCCCTCGTATCTCTCCACCCTTTCCCTACACTGTCCCTCCTACCGTTACTGCTTATGAATAAGCACCTGTGCTCCAGTTATGGAGGCTGAGCGTCTTTCTCCTCATCCCTGCAGGATCTTTCAAGGTGGAAGAATAAGCGCAGGAGTGTGAATTCTGAAATTGTGAAAAAGAAAGAAGAGAGAGAACAGATCGAGCAGATCACTTCAAGCGACATCAGGAAATCAAAGACCTTGAAGGAAATGCATGATGAGAGGTGAACATACATTCCTTCAAATCAAGCTGTAGTTGTGTCTCTAGAAACAGTACAAAACGGTATATTTAATTGAGTATTTAATTTTAAAGTTTAATTTTAAAGTCCTAGTTGTATTTTATTTTTGAAATTGTGTGTGTGTGTGGTGAACTATGATGAAATGTTGCTGTCACTGTTTGTTTTTTGTCATTTCTGTTGTCTGTTGTTAGTGCGGAGAGTTTAGTGTGTTCTACTTTCTCTGATCCGTTGTCCGCATTGTAAAAGTGTAATCTAATCGTGGTTCTTGTCCTGCCTCCCTCCTGCTCCTTTTCAGAGAGAGCCGTGAGCAAAGCAACTACAGGGACATATTTAACTCCGTCATTGATGATGTCTTTGAAGAACCTGTACCCCAAAGCAGAACTCTGCCAGCACGTAGCTACACCATTGACACCCCTTACGCCCCCACGGAAAAACCTTCACTACCCTCTATACCATCTATGAGAGAAAAGGAACCTGTGGCTGGCACCCTGGCATCACATCAGCCAGATTTGCCTGATCGCTCTAGCCCAGATATCCCACTTACAATGAATGACAGCATTCAGGAGAGCAAAACAACAACCCAAAACCTTCTGGATGATCCAGTTCCTGATTTCTCCTACAGCAACACCAGCCTGATTAAGCCCACCAGCATGATCAAGCCCATCAGCGTCAGTAAACCCAGCAGCGTTCTCAACAGCTCAGACTCGGTTAGCAAAACGAAGCCAGTTGAAAACTACAGCAGCACTAGCTCATTGTATAAGCCCAATTCAATGGATACAAAGCAGTCGGGGCTGGATCAAGTTTCTGCCTCCCTCCCCAGGAGCTACCAGAGATCAGATAGCGCAAGACTCACCTCTGTAGTTACGCCCAGGCCATTCGGCACACAGGCCACCCGAGTAACCTCTCTTCCCAGAGCATTCACGGTGAGTTGGCCCTGTTTGGTCTCAAAAAAAAATCATGATGCCGTTTGTCTTTTTTAAAAAATGAAGGTCTTTGAGAACATTATGCTACCTGTCACAGTGTAATCGATACAGTGAAGTTCTGATGTAATTACAGCACATATGAATTATAAAAAATCCAATTGAGTTACAACACTTGAATAAAACTGTACACTTTGCCCAAAAAATCTGGCTAAAGAGTGCAGTGGTTCTTCAAGTAAAAATTATTTTTCTCCATAGATTTTTTACGATAACTTATAAACTGTTAAATACCTGCTATGTGTGACAAGGTTGCTATTTGTTCTATTAGTTACAATTGATGGTATTTCCTTTTGTTGAAGCCATCAGCTTATAACTCATTAACAGACACTTTTTTAATTTCTATGGGTAAAAAAAAATGTATTTGAATACCTCCATAGTCAATCCAGCTGAACAGTGGACTGTTGCACTCTATTCCTCTGTTTTGACTTTTCCCATAGTTAAAATGATCAGTCATGATCTTTTCTGTTTTATTCACTATAAATGTAAGTAATGAATACATCTCAAACAGTGAAGAGTTCAAATCGGTTATGTAAATACTCACAGTATGTGGCATCAAACCTTTTAGATGGATGACTCACTTAAGCGCACCAATGGAGAGACAGACAGCCTCAAGAAACCTACAGTTTTCAACCGCTATGCTCAGTATGTGAAAGAAGATGAGGATATGTCGCAGGAAAGCCCTAAGCAGAGCAGTGATGAAGAGGAGAGATCAGAGGAGAGAACCCCATCTCCTGTCCCTCCGATCAACAAGGTGTTGCCCCTGTCTAAATCTTCATTCCCGCTCAACCCTCCAATTGAGGCAAGACACTCCCAAGCAAATCTCAACTACAAATTATAATAACAGTACATTTTCTAAAGCAAAAGCAAATTTTACGTGCAGAGAAAGACACACAAACACTTTATATTCAGTAAATCTGACTAAATCCAGAGCATTAAAAAAGTTTATAGTAACATTTTGTGGTCTGGGTTGCCTTCAATGGCAATTTGGATGTCAATGTTCCTACTCCTCAAAGTAATTTAGATTTTATTACAATAAATCTCAATTGCACACTCCCGAAAACCAGAAATCACTTCATGTGAAATCCCTTCACTTTCTGTGTATAGCTAACCTGTTTGTGTCTTCCAGGTGGACTACAGTGAGATGAGGATTAGCCTAAACCAGAAACCCAACAGTAGCCGTGACTTTGGCTTTCAGAACGACTGGGACTCCACTGGGGTCCGTGTCAAATCTGTAGTTCCAGGTAAAATAAACTGTTTAAGTCATCTGAAATAGAAGTGATGTCAAAAGTGATCTCATGTGCTGCCCAGTGAATTAATGAAGCACCAAGTACATGCTCTTCCTCCAGCTTCAGACAACGTCTGCATAAAAAAACACACATCTACTGTCCTGCTACAGTATATAGAGCAGTTATTTTTCTGGGTTAAATCTAATGAGCCTTTAGTTGCCTAAGATAGCAATGGAACAAAATGTGCATGAAACAAAATGTATTGTCACAGTTCGGGCATCATTGTCATTCCTATAATTGTTGTGTGGAGGTTTTTACATTTGTTTTGTGTATCATGCATGTGTGCATCAATGCAGGCAGCACAGCGGAGCTCGGTCAGGTTAAGGTTGGAGATGAGATTCTTGCGGTGAACGGGCACCGGGTGGCAGACATGAGCTATAATGAGTGGAAGAGCAGTATGGAGGAGGCCTTGCAGCAGGGAAGTCTGCTTATGGACATCCGCAGACATGGCAAGAATAGTAAGTCCCCGCCATCTCATCGAGTGCAGCACTGACTACACCAAACATTGGTAAAGCTTTCAACAAAACAAAAAATCACCAGACTTCTTATTGTAACCTTTTGCTACATGGATTGCAGACTAAGATCCTCTATTCTTGGTTGACCCATGTATTTAAAGTATATATAGTAGCAACACATAGTGTGTATCATCTGTTCATCTCAAATATGCTTGTCAGTTGTGCGTTTGGCTTTTTTGTTGCTGATATTCTTTTTCTGCTTTTTCCAATTTGAAGGAAAAGTTCACTCAAAAAAAAAAATGTAAATGCTAATAATATTTTCAAACCTGTATGCTGCTGTTTTTGTGTGTAATTTTAAAAAAAAGACAATTTTATTCAAATATATGTATGCTTAAAATAGTATATGTGGTATAGTGGGCTGTGTCATTTTCCAAAAAGGACAAAACTACAATGAAGTACCGTGAAAATAGTCCATATGACATTTGTGCACTATATCCCAACTTTTTATTTTGTTTTATAACCGTTTTTCATTTTTGGGTGAACTATTCCTTTGTTTAACTTTCCCTGGTGTGGTTCTTTAGTATACATGTAGTGTGTTTGTATTTTTCCTAAACAGTGCATTATCTTACTTTCTAAAGTAAGTGGTTCTTTATATTTTCAGTGGTTCATATTTTCAGTGTTTACTAACAGACTTATAGTTTGTGACTGAAGGCAGATCAGAGGGCATCTGTAAGCTTTTCTGTAAACTTGATGTCTGCGGAGCTCATTCTGATTGCATGGCAGGGGAAGGTGGTCTGTCTTTCATCCCCACATTTTCGAAGTATTTACCAGACACATTCAGTTTTTACTATCTGTCAGTAGTCATAAATCTCTTTTCATAGTTTGCTAATTCTTTGTTTTTGAAATGAATGGTTTTGTTGACATGCCACAATCAGACTGGGGCAGAGACCTACCTTCCCTTCCATTTAAAAGCCATAAGACCATCAATCTGACCAGTCTGGATCCTCTAGGTCCCTCTGAGTCATACCTCAGCACCAGCCTGGATTTCACATCCCAACAAACCAAGGACAATGTTGTGAAAACTATGAATGTCAGCTCACAGCCAGGCAATGTGAGCATACTAATTAATCACCTACTATATATATGACACTTTATTTATTTTTATTTTTTGGTATTTAAAGCTTGTTTCATAATGTTAAACTGTTTACTCTTTTCCACAGAATAATGGTTCAAATGGAATAAATGGTGGTTTCTATGAGGATTCAGAGAATATGAATAATAAAGGTAAATTACGATTTCAGCTAATTCCTTGGAAATATTCTGTAAAGGTTTTTTTGTTGTATGCTTGTTTTAATAAACGCATGTTTGCAGAAAATTTTGCTCTGAGGTTGTTTAATAGCTTGACAAGAATGCTTGTTTTTGTTTAACTTAAAACAGTGTGATAAAGATTATTTAAAATGAGATCAGCTATCAAATTCTATGTACGTACTGTGTTTATACAGTGTATATATATATATATATATATATATACACACACACTGTATGCACGCAGTATGTGCATAGAATTTGGATGGCTGATCTCATATATAGTGCCATTTTTTTTCTACCAAACTTTTTTAAAGAAAGCATTGTGGATTAAGAATGAATTGCTAAATATACTGCCCCAGGGCAAATTCATCTTCTTCTAACATTTTTATCTCCCGTGTAGAATCTGAATCCATTTCTGTGAAAAACTTAAAAAGGCGATCAGAGTTTTTTGAACAAGGTAACAGAACAGCATCAGTGCAGTGCTGATGCGTTCAGGCTATGTGTTTCGGGGGCTGTGGGTAAACCGCTAAGTCTTCATCCTGCCATCCTCCTCTCCTCTCTCTAGCAGGAGCCCCTCATAACCTCTGTGCTCTTCCCTCAGGCTCTGCAGGGCTCACAGTCAGTTCTCTGGTCTACCTCTGTGGTAAAGGGGGGTTGATTGTGCAGTGTCCACTTCCATCTTGTGCGCTGCTGACATGCTGTCTACAAGAGCCAGAGTACTTTAAAAAGTAGAGGAAAATTGGCGAGTGAATAGTGCAGAGGAACAAAACAAACTAGTTTATCTAAAAGTAGCAACTCTGCCATCGTTCATCACTGATAATCTTCCCTCCAGTAGACTGTGAACAGTCAGTGATTTTAACTGGATCATTTGTAAATCTGATTCATCAATTAAACTTGTGATCCAGATCCACTGATTCATCAAAAAGATTCTACTCTCGCTGTCAGTGCGAACCAACCTTAAGAGTTTGTAAATTGTTTTAAAAATATATCTTCATTAGTCATTCTCTGAGGGCTCTGAAAGACAGCATGTCAGGACCATGCCAACATACAAAGCACTTTAAATAAAAGTAGGAAAGTTATCTTGTTTATACCTTACGTACAGTCCCATATTAATACAATTTCAGAGATTTTTCCCATAGGTATAAATGAAAGAATTTAGGATAAGACAGATATGAATATGAGACATTCTTGATTGTAGAAGCAGCTCAGGAAAATAAATCAGTAATCAGTGTGGAGTGTGTTGGTATTGTGTTGTGAATGCAAATAGTGCATGCTGTGCTGGGCATGGATGTGGGGTTTGGTTTTACTAATAGCCAGTGCTTCTGCATGTGGCATTGCATATGGGGAGGGGACTGGCCAAAGGTGTTTATCTACGAGATGTGCTTTTGCATTATTCATTTGGTTTGTTTATTGAAGTCTGTGCATGCATTTGTTTATCTGAGTCTGCATGTGATTCTAATTTAACATTTATTTATGGTACTGTTGGGTTGTGTGTTTCTTATTTTAATAGATTATATGTTATCAGTTCATGTGTTCTCTTCATGCTATGATGAAGATTATTTTTTTAATGTAGGCTACACTGTCTAAGAATCATCTAATTATAGCTCTTTTTTACAGGTGGATCTGATACAGCAATATCGAATGTAAGTTGAGTTTCAATGTTTTCTTTTAATCCAGCCACTGTTGCTTAAACGCATATGATGTGATTTAATTAATAATAAGTGAATGATAGGGTTTTGGATCTGTGACATGCCAAGATATTGTAAAGGTTATCTGGGATATTTTATAGCTCCAATAATTCAAAGCGTTTTCTGTGTGTGTAGCTTCCGACGCCCTCTATCTCTACATCCACTACACGCTGGTCCTGGGACCCAGAAGAAGAGCGCAGACGCCAGGAGAAGTGGCAGAAAGAGCAGGAGCGTTTGCTGCAGGTGAATTTTATATGAGCTCAACAGTTGTGCTTTTTAGAGTTATGGCCTAAATATGGGTTATGTTGTCGGGTAAAAGAAATATATATAGCCTTTAAATGAATAGTTGAGATTATTTTGTCCTAAGGTTATAGAAACTAGTTCTGAAAGGAGATGTGTATTGTGCTGCTGATCTTGCAACTCAAACAGTTTTTCTCTTGTTCTCCTCTTGCAGGAGAAGTACAGAAAAGACCAAGAAAAACTTGATGAAGAGTGGAAAAAGGCACAGCAAGATCTTGTCAAAGAGGGTCCCAAAGATTATGAGGAGGTATGTTATGTATGTCATGTCATAGGTCAGTATTTTATGGATGCCTCATCAATAAGTATGTTCACGGGAGAAAGTATATTCCAAAAGAAATATTACAGAATTTATAAAAATAATTACACATATTACATATGCCAGTAAAACATAGCTACATGAGGCCATGCAAACTATTTTTTTCTTCAGATTTTGTAAGGGCTATGTAAATGTATGTCATTGTTACTGTCAAACAATTCTTTGATTGTTGTTGAACAGGAGATGGAGCTGAACAGACACAACCTCTACTCCCCTCTTCCCTCCATCAGACAACCTACTGTTTCATGGGAAGAGCAAGAGGCCTCCAGATTGGCCCAGAAAGAGGAAGAAAGAAAGAAAATAGAGGAGGAAAGGCTCCGTTTAGAGGAAGAGAGGAGAAAAAGAGAGGAAGAGAGGCTGCGGTTAGAGGAAGAGAGGAGAAAACGAGAGGAACAACAGCGTCATGAGGAAAAGAAGAGAGAAGAAGAGAGGAAGAGAAGAGAAGAGGAGAGGCAGCGTTTAGAGGAGGAGAGGAGGACTAAAGAGCAAGAGCGCCTTGAGGAACAGAGGAAGAAGAGAGAAGAAGAGCGCCTTCTTCAGGAAAAAGAGAGGAACAGAAGAGAGGAGGAATGGAGGCAACAGGAAGAGCAGAAGAGTTTTCAGGATCAAGAGTGAGTTTCTGCGTTTCAACAGTCATTAGCTGTTTTCTCGTTTTAATTTTATGTCCCATCTTTCATTATCTGTGCCATGCTAATATAAATGTATAATTTTCTCAAGCATGCAGTTTAAACAGGGTTTGTTTTGTTTTTTGTTTTTTTTACTTCCAGAACATTAACATAAAGGAATGGCATTGAATAGCATGCTTGACAAATATGTCTTAGTCCTGCTTTAAATACTAAAGTAACCTGACTAAACTAACATTGTCTGTGGTAGGGCTGGGCAGTATGACACTATAAATTTGTAATACATTCTATGCATTGGTAGATACTGTATCTATATATTAGTGGGCATGTCTGTTTTGCATTATTTACACATTAAGAGCAATGAAGAAACATGGAATAATGCAAAAATACATAGTGAAATTAGTTACTGAAAAAGTTTCAGGATTCTTTGATGAATAACATTAATAGGAACAGTATTTATTTAACTGAAATCTTTTGTCACAGGTTTTACTGTCAACGTATTAACCCCAAACTTTTGAACACTATATTATAACAAATCAGTAAGATTATAGAATCTTTTTTACAGCAATAATAAATATATTGTGATGAATGCTGTTGCCACGATACAAGAAACTCGTGGCACGATTTAAGATTTTAGTCCTGCTTCCCAGCCCTAATATGGATTTTACTCATGCATTAATAATCACACTAATTTATCTTCTATTAATGACTGTGTGAACATCTGCTTGCCTGTGCTGATTCTGCTGTTTGGCCACAGTAAGGTGGACTCCTTTGGCTATTCCAATGTTTACCCTGAGTTATCCTACTCGCACAGGTAAATTGGACTCTGCTGTTTGCACTACCATTTTTATTTATCAAAGTTGTTAATGAATGCAATGCTTTCAGGCTATGTGTCCATACAGAAGTTATACATTGATAAGATCTTTCATCTTAATGTTTATCGGATTGAGCAATCGTATTCTCTGTTTCGGTTTGGTTTCCAGGTCCATTTCCAAATCTACTCCAGAACTTGATGAGGTCGCAAAACCAGATATTAAAGGTCAGTGCAGCTTTTATCTTTTCCTCTAACCCTTTATGCGCGTCTATTGTTGGTTTGACAAATAAGGAGCCGCTGAGACAGCATTCCTGAAGAGCGTGTTGTCAGTGTGCCCCATGTTGTAAGGGCTGGAGTTAAATCACACAGACAGTACAGTGCTGTAGAGTCTGTGGCTCTCTTCAGGTGTGTACAGCAGACACAGGGGGTTGGCAGGATGGCTGCTGGAGGAGGAATTGAGGCGAAAGAAAAATCCTCAGATCCAGAGAAAGGAGGCAGCGAGTGAGCTAGAGCTTGAGAGGAGGAGCATCCTCAATGCCATGAAATACAGAGACCCAGAGAGAGGTGGGGCGGCTCGGACCCACGCCAATCAATCAGATAAACCAATCAGCTTGGCCTTATTTTGTGCAAATTTGACAGATGCAATGTCAGCAAAATCAGATGTAATCGAGTCTGTGTCCACGTGATCAGTGTGCATTTGATTACAAACGCTAATATAAAAACAGTGGGGTCAAACAGCCTAAGAGAAATGTTTCTATTTTTAAATTGTTTTAATTAAATGACTTTTTTCAAATGATCTAATATAAATTACACTACCATTTTAAAGTTTGGTGTTAGTAAGTTTTTTTTTGTTGTTGTTGTTGTTGTTTACAAAAAAGAATACATTTATTCTGCAAGAATGCTTTGTTAAAATATTCTATATCAAATAAATGCTTTAAAAAAAAACTTTCTATAATCATTAAAAAAAAATGGTCACAGTTTACTAAAAAATATTAAGATGCACAGTTTTCACCTTTGATAATTATAAGAAATGTTTCTTGAGCTCCAAATTATCATATTATCATATTAGAGTGATTTAAGGATCGTGTGACACTGAAGACTGTATTAATGATACTGATTGATTCAGCTTTGTCAAAAACATTAAAATAGAAAATAGTTATTTTTAAATTGTAGTCTTAGTGAGCTAAGATCTTTGAAACATTTTTTTTTGAAAAAAAAAAAATAAAAATCTTACCAACCCCAGACTTTTGAAAGGTTTTGTAAATTATCAATTAAAAAAAAAAATGCTGAGTTAATTTTTTTAAGGATGTCTTAATTATGGTTATCCTCGTTTTGCTTTAATAACATTAAGACAAGCTGCATGAACGTTATGTAAAAAAAAACCCTGATGATCGTGTTCTTCAGCATGATTTGAGATGATCCTGTCTGTGACTTTTTTTTTTATTGCCAGGCTTACATTTTTATTCAATATACATTTATATTGAATCCCAGATTTTCACTGTGATCTTTCTATGGAAATTATCTGAAATCAATTGCTCTTGATGTGAAATTGCATGATGTTTATCTACTACAACTTGTCACTATGGTCACTAATGGTCATTTTTGTCTGAGCAGCAAGTGGTCTGGGTGAGGTCAGCAGGGACTATAAGAAAGAGCCTCTATCTCGGGCTGAATTGGAAAGGCAGCAGATCATTCAGGAAATGAAGAAGAAAACGTCCTTGAACACAGACAACAGCTGGATTCGCCAGCAGAGCTCTGCCAGTGTCATTGCAAAAGAACCGGTCGATCTTCCCATTAGGAGGTTAGTATATGCCAATTTTTCTTACTTTGTAAACAATGAGGGGAAAAAAAATGACTTGAGTGCTCCTGTAAAGATACAACTGATGTTACTTGCGAGCTACAAACATTGACAAACTCACTTTGCTTGCAGGGGCGAGTCTCTTGACAACCTTGATATGCCTCGTTCCACCTGGAGATCATCATGGAGCACATCTAACAGCACCTCGTCCATCCCAGACTACAGCCGTCCTCATTCTGCCCTCTCTGGCTCCTCGTCGTACCATAGTGGACGTCCCGGGTCTGCCAATCTAGAGGCTTCTCAGTCCATGAGTTCCCTTAAGCAATCCTGGTCTTCATCCGCAACCACACCAGAGCCAGAGCCTCGAGCTCCACCACGAAATAGGTATTCTTCGCTAAAAGAAATCGTTATTGGTTTCTAAATACTTTAAAACAGTGGTTCTCAACTAGTGGACTGATGACAGCAGAATAATAAAATGCAAATAATTCTGGATAGCAAAGCAAAATCATTAAATCATTTTTGTTCATCTTCCATCATTTTTGTTGTAGACATCAAAGGTCATGTGTCCTATTAAAGTCCCTGTAAAGTCAAAATTAAGTATGTGTTTGAGTTTGGCACACCACAGAAAAATGCCTCAGTGCGTCATCAAGTAGGGGCGTGTCTACGAGATCAGGGGTTTCAGTGCGTCATCGAGCCCTGTTTTAGCCCTGCCCAAAAAATCCGGAAAATAGCTATGGTGGAAAAAACTCTTTAACGGTCTAACTCCACAATTCAGTACTTCACAGTTCACAGTCTTTGTAATATATTTTAGCAATGCATTTTTAACATTTATAATGTGTTTAGAATTTTTTTTGTAGAATTGCCTTTACAGGGACTTTAAACTGCATTTTTTTTTAATTTAAATTAAGACAAGTAAAAAAAATCCTAGTGCATTAGTACAAAATGCATATTTACTTTGTTTTAAGGAATATTGTCATTTTCTCCCCCTCATGTCATTCTAAATCTGTATTTCCTTTCTTCTGGAAGACAAAAGAAAATAGTTGTTAATTAAACAGTTTTGGTTCCCATTGACGTCCATTGTAATGACAAAAAATATAATGAAAGTATCATAAAGGTACACTCAACTTGTTATGACACACCTTAATAATGTTTTATTGACATGATAAACAGTAGATACTATGTTGGGCTGCCACTTGATGTCATCAAGCCAAACCATTTGATAACCACGGACTTAAACAGTTCCATCCACCCCCATGTGTCTCCCATATTTTTGTTGTCTTCAAAATGTGTTTGGACCCACATAAGCCATGGGATGTGTGCAAGTGTGTTGCTTGGCCCTCAGATCATGTTTTGTGTAATCTAGGTCAGTGAGTGGCAGGAAAATCTGTTCGTTCTGTAGTACACCACTGGGCAAAGGAGCAGCCATGATCATCGAGTCCCTCGGGCTCTGTTTTCATTTGAATTGTTTCAAGGTGAGCTTTCAGCTATACTCCGAGCTCAGGTCCAGCCTGGCTTCATCAGTGACTAACCTGACTAATCTGCCCTGCCTGCTTTTACGATTATTCTAATCAGTTGTTGTGTGCACATATAAACTCAGCCTTCAAAATGTCAACCCAGAGAATCAAAATGCCAATTCTAACTCTAGCTGATTTGTGGATATCGACACTGACATCTCTGCCCTGTGACTTTCCTTTCTTTCCGAAAAGACTCTAATTTGTTTCTCTCAAATGTAAAGAAACTATCAAGGAGAAACCATGTGCACTTTTAAAAGGCTGGACTACACAAATCCATGTCTACCATGATGGAACAAATGTGATTTTATAAACGCAAGAAGAGAACTGCCCCTGACCGAGCCTGGGTGGAGCTGCTTTGATGCAATCTATATTGTGAAAGAGCTATATAAATATACTTGACTTCCCTTGATTTTGCTTCAATAATAGTTGTACTATGAAGATTTTGATTGCATCTGTGTCAAAAAATCCCATGACAAAAACGCACCTTATTCACTAACCACATATAGTCTAACTTTATCAGTTACCCTTTATGTGTTGGATTAGGACTACACCGTGGCATATTTAAATAAAAACTAAATTTTGTAAACACACCTATGCAAATTGCACCGTATTCACTAAATTCTAAGTACTATTTGACTGGTGCAATAAACATTATGCTATTATAAATTTGTACCGGTATTTTAAAGGTACAATTTGCAAGGGTAATTCATCAAATGATGATGAAAAGTGTTATGATGGGACATATATCCAAAAATGTTGTGTATTCAAGCATTTTTTCTGTGTGCTATTTAACTGTCACAGTGGCCCACTTAAGTACTCCAGATTGCAGTAATCTGCTGCATCTTCCATAATTTAGCACTCAAAAAATGGCCTGCAGGATGGTAAATTGCACTGCGCATATTGCATTTAGCACATTTCTGTAGAAAAATCGGGTGCTAAAACAGCACAGGCAAGTGCGTGTAAACAACGCTATTAGTAGGCATTCTTATTTAATTCCCTTTACCTTCAGAGCAGCCATATGTGGCTCATCTAGAGCTTTATCATACCTCGCTCATACTCATCGTTCTCCAAATGCCAGTCATATGTATTTCCGCTCATCCTTTTATTCACACTGCATTGTCCTCTTTCTAATCTTGTTGCTGGGTTATTTCTGGTCCTTTGAGCTGGTGTTACAACTTCAGTTTCATATCCTCTTATGCTGCTGCCTTTGACCTCAAGCTAGGATTCTCTCTCACACTCTTAGATGGAGGTGAGTCTATGATATTCTGACTGTCTAATAGTGTGTTCGTTCATCTTGCATTTACAGTGCTCTGTCTGCAAGTCTGATTTGGGAGGCTCAGAAGCAGGAGCAGAAGTCAGAATACGAAACCAACAGCTCTATTGTAACTCCTGCTATGTGCGACTCAAAAGTAGGCCATACATCTCTACAGTATGATTTCTCTACAGTAGTGATTTCTGATCTTCTTTATGACTATATTTGTTCTTTTTCTAGCTGGGCAGCCTACAGCCATGTGATCTTGCTGTACTGCAGCAGATTGAGGAAGAACCAATCACAGACAAGTAACTGTAAACACTAAAGAGAGTGTTGGAGATGTGATAACCATTGAGTGATTCAGCCAGCCTTGATAATTCAATGAACTTCTATTCTTCCTTTTTTACTTATGAGAGGGTGAGATTCCTAAGGTTATGTTTATTTGAAAGTATTAGTAATTGTTTGTACAAAAGGGACGTGCATGTACCTGAATATGAACTATGCATTTGAAAAGATAAATCATACACCGTCTTTTTCATCATCACTGATCGAAAGATTCTTATGATTTCTGGCTGGTTAACAAATATTTGTAAGGTCCTAAAAGTGTTTATATTAATTAATAGCAATATGCTATTTTATTGTTTTTCCTTGTCTAGGTTTCTCCTGCAGTATGTGTTATATAAGGGTTTGCTGACTAAGATATCCTGTTAATATTCCACTTCATCTGTGTGCCTTTTTGTTTTTTTGTTTTTTGATGGGGAAAGATAATTAAGTATAAATGCATTAAGAATTTATTTAAAATGGCATGGTTAGTAAGCAGCACTCATTAGTTATATACTGGTAGCATCGATTGTATGTATCTGAGCAATTTCTCTGCTTGGTGAAAAAGAATCTAGAACAAAAGCAGTGTACTCACTAATAATTGTAAATAAAATTTACCAAACTAAGTCATTCCTGGGTGTTATTTAGTTGACTAATCTCTGATTAATGGGATAGTTCACCCAAAAATGAAAATTCTGCCAGTATTTACTCACCCTCATGTTGTTCCAACCGCGTAAAACCTTTGTTCATCTTTGGAACACGGATTAAGATATTTTTGATGAAATCTGAGAGCTGGATCAATCCTCCATATAGTCCATATGGCTTCTTGGGGGATTGAAACTTGCCGGCCTCAAAGTTATTAAAGACATTTTTAAAATAGTCCAAGTGACTACAGTGGCTCAATCTTAAGTTTATCAAACAACGAGAACACTTACGAAGTTTGTTTTGGCCTGATTTTGTTTGTTATGACGTCACATAAGTTCGTTCTTTGATTTCACTTAAAGTTTATCAATATCAAGATCAAGATGTTTCTATAAGCAAATAACACAATACAATAACAATGAAAATAATAAACTTAAAGAGTTCTGACTTGTACCTGACTGCTGCAGATTAATTTCAGCATTTGTAGTGTTGTCGATGAAACGCATAAATTCAAGTCATGAATTGCTCCGAGTATAACTTCACAGGTTGTGTTTCTATTTGGGTGCAGAATGCAATGAACATTTTATGGTCCCACCACAGACCATAATTTATATTTTGAGAAAATTGTGTGTATGTATGTATAAATAGTGTGTGTGGGTGTGTGTGTGTGTGTGTGTATGTATGTACGTATGTATATATATATATATATATATATATATATATATATATATATATATATATATATATATATATGAACCTATATATCAGGATGTGAAGAGACTTTCAACCTGCACTTTCAACAAATCGCCTACCCTGCCTTTAAGTATGCATGAAACCATACTTAAGACTGTTTCTGATCTCCCTCCCACATCGTGTTGTTTCTAATTACAGCGTAGTCAGCTCCAGGAGGCGCTGTTAGCCTAGATGAACAGTTTTTACTGACCTGTGGAACATGCACAAAGAGATCTTTGAAATTCATTTAAAGAGGTGATACAGATGTCCGATCTCATTGTCTGAGTGGTTGGCAGGATTGAGGGTTTCCTCCATCTCCAAGCTGGCCCACCTGCTATCTGGACTGATGCTAATTTTAGTTCACATGATTGATGTCAGCCTTGTCTAGTTGCCATGGTTTTAGTTTCTCAATGAACACCACCTGCAAGGTGCTACACTTCTCTTATCTGACATGTTTGGTAACATTTACAGATAAAGGAAAAAATCATTTGTACCTCTATCTAAAAATGCTAATTTTATTGTAAGGCTAATTAATTTAAGAAAATTACTTTTTTTATTAAGTGTTCCATGTCCTCTGTTTCATCAAAGACCTTAGTTTGATGCAGTTATTTGTATACTATTGTAGGACTATTAATAATGCAAATTAAAAAATGGTAATCTTTAGTACTTTTGTGCTTTTTGTTCGGGGTTTTTTTTTTGTTTGTTTTTTGTCTGCATGAATTGGAAGTTGTGATAAAAATGTATATCTAAGTGAAACAGCTTGTTGAACAAGAGAAAACGTTATTGGATGGTTGTGGTTGCTATAGCTGTGATGTCATGTGAGTGGGTTTTTTCAACTTTAATATGTTTTTGGATTATTTATACTACTTACCAATATTTTTTTTTTGTATAAAGCTTCTTTAAATAAAGCTTTTTCCAGCAATTTGAAAAGGATTGTTGGAGGACCTTTTGATCAATTAGATCTGATGTGTCCCAGACTGTAGCTCTAGGCAATATTTGGGTCGATTAAGAATAAAGAATGTTCCTATTTTGTTCTAGCGCTGTGGAGGCAAATGTACACTTGCTTGTTTTTTACACAGCTCACATTTAGTTTTTCAACACTGAGTTTCCTAAAGGTCTTCATTTAATGCAGAGGTCTGTTTGGATATTATAGTGGTCCTGTTTTACTTAATTGTACAGGTAGTTGAGTTGTATCCCCCTTGTAGTGTTTAGTAATGGCTTGTTGTTATCAGCCTTTCTATGCTGGAGGCCTCTGTTGTTTTGTGGAGGTGGGTAATATGCTTATTGACTAAAGTGGCCATTAAACCAGCACTTAGTAACCTGGCAGTGACATGCAGCACAACCCTCAATACCGCATCGTTTCTCCTCCGCACTTTAGAGGCAAGCACACACATGAGAAGCGAGTGGCTACCTGACTGAAGTGGAGGAGGGAAGGATTCTTGCAGGTGTGAGAATCAAAGGGACTTCTTTAAAGAGGGGCAAAGCATCCACTCTTCAGTCAAATGGAGATTTGGTGTGGGGGTAGAAAGTGATTCATTTTTTATATCAGGAACTAAGCCGAGTGCTATCACTGCAGGCGCTGATTTCTAATTTCCCTTGATGGCATACTTCAAAGATCCAATCTGACTTCTATCATATTGTACCGGTCAGTCTAACGCTTGGCCTCCAATGAAATGTCCTGGCCATAAAAAAAATGTTTCATTGCTCATAAATGCTAAGATGGCCACAGCTGGAGGAAGCAGATGTACTTGTACTTATTATTAAGAGAATGTTTTTTTGTTTGTTTTGTTTTTTGCCATTGTGCTGAGCTGGGCATGGAGATGAATTCTGTTTTCACAGTAAATTATTTTGTCGAGCTCAGGAGATCAAGTATGGTGTGAAGTTTAGGGTGTATTGGCAAATTACAGCTGTGGCAGATTTTGGTATTGACAGAATCACACTTTTAAAGTTTCCCTGCGATTTGGCCTCAAATTTACACGAAAACCCTGTTTTTTATCACAGAAAATAATTATTTCTAAAAACTCTGGCCAAAGTGGAGATTTATGATAACGCCAGTTATGTGTTGCCATGTCCACTGGGAGAAACAGAGTCTTAGGATCTCAAACGTCACAATATGGGCCAGAAAATGCTTAACCTCATGTGAGCATCCAAAGACCCGGTCCGAACTCCAGGCACAATTCGTCGACCGAAAATGCCTAGATCCCCTTACCCTCTTAAGAGGCCAGAGCCAACAGGAGAGCTGTCTTCATAGCCACGATATTTAACTCTGTTGTATTTAAGGGCTGAACACTCTGAACACTAGAGTTAAGTCCCAAGAAGGTACAGAGTGTGGATTACGAGGTGGATTTAGCCTCCTAGCACCCTTAAGGAATCTGATGACCAGGTCATGCTTTCCTAAAGACTTACCATCTACTCCTGTATCGTGATTCTCTGATGAGCGGCTATTGCGGCAACATACACTGTGAGGGTGGGGGAAGACAGCCTTAAGTTTGGGGGTCTTCCCGGAATGAACACCAATCAACGAACAGGTTCCACTTCCACGCATAGAGGCGCCTCATAGAGGGGACTCTAGCGGAAGTGACGGTGTCTACCACAGCCTGTGGTAGGCCACCTAGAACCTCCCTGTCCTGTCCGAGGACCAGATATGGAGTCTCCAGAGGTCTGGACGCGGCTGCCATATAGAGTGCCCCATCTCTGAGAAAGCAGGTCCTTCCTCAGAGGAATGGGCCAAGGAGCATTCCTCTGTTGCTCGCCTTTTGCTTTGATTTGCCATCAAAGAACAGTTGGGTTAGTGAATTTGCTATGCCAGAGGAATATGCTATGTCAGTTTTTTGCTGCAAGGGCCAAAAAAAAAAAAAAAAAAAAAAAAACATTGGATGGACATTCAATACCGTCACCATATTTGCCAAATAGGTATAATGCTGTTAACAGCTGCTCATGAAGCCTCAGGAGATGAATACCTGATTATGGAAAGGGTCATTACATTTTCGACGCACACTTTAAATTGTTGACCAAATCGCTGACAAATCAGAGCAGACTGGGTTTTTCAGAAAGCTGGGGTTTAAAGGGACAGGAAGTAAAAAGGTGTGTCACAGGCTAGCATGTAAAGAGGTATTGCAGCAATGTTTAACCTTAAATTATGTAAATGTAGTATAGCAGACTTCAAAAATGTAAATATGGACTTAATGAGCATTATATGGCCACTTTAATGAAGTTAAAAGATTAAAAGTTAAAACACTGTAACTATAGCCTGTTGTCAAACTTTCATTTAATTTTCTCAGTATGGGAACGAAAAAAAAAAATAGAATTGGAATTTTTTTCTTCTGGAATTCAACTGTTGTTCTCTGTTACCACCGAAGATAATACGTATAATACTTTTATACAAAAGAAAAAAAAAAGAAAAAAAAAAAAGTTACTATTCCATGGTAAAAAAAAAAAAAGAATAATAATACTATGGAAGTCAATGGTGCCCCACAACTATTTGGTTCCAATCGTTCTTCAAAATATCTTTCAGCAGAAGAAAGAAACTCATACAGGTTTGCAACAACTTGAGGGTCAATAAATGATGACAATTTAAATTGTGTATCCCTTTAAGCTACAGCTACTGTGTTGACAACCATACTTTAAACAAGGCAAATCAAATAAAAAACATGCTCTCGTTATTTCTTATTTAAATAGAATGTAGCTAATAAAAGTGCAGTTTAGTCCCACAGAGAACCAGCGCTCCATGACTTCAACTAGACAAATGTTAACAGCTGTGTGAGAAGGGCAATGTACCGTCGTGGTAGATGACCTTAAATCAGATGTTTTTGGCATTGTGCCTGAATGACATCTAATATGAGCAGGGAAGAGCAAGGACAAATGTGAGCAAGGACAAATGTAAGCACAAATGTAGAGCCTTATTTCATAAATTAACAAGTCAGTTTAAACCGAAGCAATACTATAAGTTCCCAGTAACAAATGAAAGCACTTTCGGATGGGTTGAGCAACACAAGACCAAACCTGCATTTTTATGACTAGAATGTGAACCATTTGGCCTTTAAACTTCATTTTATGCCAGGTTGGTTCAGTTTGTTAAAAGATTGTAGATGTCGGATCAATATTGGGGATCAATCTTTAATGGCAATGTGAGATTATTCCATTGACATAAGTTTGAACAATGTACCGACTGCTGCATTGATGTAACTGAATCACTTTGAATGTGTTTAAAAACCTCAGTTCATACATTGGAAGGTTTATTTTTTATCCAAGGTTTAAGTAGTGACCTCAGATCCTCTAAAGATGTCAGTACGTTGATCAAATGTTCTCTGGGTTCGGTGACGCAGCTGTTGTCATAGAAACAAATGCCTGGGCTTATAATGGGGGTGAGCCAAGGTATTATTTGTAACTGGATTAAAAGACAGAGGCTTCCCGTGCTCCGTAAACCACTGTGGAATTATGGAAACATTTAAAGCCCGTTATCATAACTCAAAGTGGGCTTTGAGGCTGCATTATTCTTCTTTGCGGTGTTTTACACTTTGTTTCAACTTTGGAGAAAGCGCTCATGTTCTTACACCTCTGATTAGAACAGTGAATCCACGTTTGCCCTATGAATTGAAATGTATGAATTTTGCATAGTTTCCTTGTATTTGAACACTGCTGAAGCTGCAAGCTGGCAAGACAGGCAACAGAGCGAGTCTTTTAAGTGACACAAAGCCTCCTCCTCAGGTGCTTCATGCTTATTCAGTGCTGTGAATATGTCAAGCTTTTAATTAACTGAATGCTACATACCATTGGAGCTACAAGAACTGTGAATTTAGACCATATATAATATTGTCCTCTTCCTTAAGATGTAAACAGTTTTATGACACAAAAATGCTTTTATTTCTTGCAATAAAATCACTTTAAACAATAATACGTTTTTTTGAGAATTATAGTTAGCACCTACTGTAGATTTAAATTATATATATATATATATATATATATATATATATATATATATACCATAAAAATGATTACTGTAAATTAGCTTTTAGTGCTTTGAAATGAACTTTTATGTCTCAGAGACCCCAAGGCAATTTTGATACCTTAAATAAATATACCTAACATTTAAGTAATGCTTTGACTCGAAGACTGTCAGATAGGTATTAACATTTTCTTTTGTTTTTAAGTGATATTACATTGTGCTGATACATGTTTTGTAAACAAGACTGGATTTGCAGACCGATTAAGAGTAAAGAACGGAGCAGTGTCATCTATATATTGGATCTGAGAGGAATTGTGCCACACACACGGTCTCTGGTTCAAATCATTCCGGTTGCCGTTTTACAACATTGGACGTTTTCAAAACAATTTCCCCCAAGTGCATCGATGGGTGAGTTGAAACTCATTATAATATGCAAAACTGTTATCCACTCACAGCAGTGGGCGTTTACTTCCAAGTCTTCAGTGCAAGAAGCCCATAAAAACCGTTAACCATAAAAAGCGTTTTTCAGGTATAGGCTAAAAATTTGGGTACAAAATACCCTATTTCTTATTCATTTTGATGTTTTTGAATGCAAAAACCGAGCTAACATCATAAATTGACCTCAGACAACAATATGATAAAATTTAAAAAGCCAGTTCATGACCCCTTTAAATCTAGTGAATTTTTAAAGACATGTAATGTATTGCATTAGAACACCGTTATTTTAAATTAAAGTAATATTTCACAAAATTATTTTTTATTGTTTTTTTAACCAAAAAAAACTTTCCCAACCCCAAACTTTTGAACAGTAGTGTTTAATATAAATATATAATTCATAATGTATAATTCTGTTTCATTTAAACTTAAGTCAAACAGCATAATGAATTTAAACTAAGGGATAGTTCACCCAAAAATGTTCACCCTCAAGTCAGGTGTACATGACATTCTTCTTTCAGGCGAATACAATCAGAGTTATATTAAAAAATGTCCCGGCTCTTCCAAGCTTCATAAAGGTTACTCTTTAATAAAATTAATGGATTACACTAATCAACATTAAAAGACTTAATTTTCCTTAAAAAGGAATCTACAGTGACCCAAAGATCTTTAGAGGATCTGTATTTGTATGTATACACGTCTCTTACTGAAAGGCCTACACCAATAATAGCATTTATTTAGTTGCATCCTTTTCTGATGATGAAAGCTAGAGGCAGTAGACGCTTGAGGGATGAATCAGACCGCTGCAGTGGAAGTCTTTTGATTACACAGTGCTTGATGAATTTCAAGGTTATTGTTTGTTCTCACAAAATCAATTTTTGTGATTTTGCGTTTGCATTTGCTTTGCTCTGAACTCAGTTTCGGACTGGCGTTTGCTATCTGAATCATACCAATGCAGATGTTAATTATTTTGTGACTTAGTGTTGCGTTATAAGATTCATCAAAATTACATTTGGGGAGTACCTGTAATAGAATATAAAACTTTTTTTAATTTATTTTTTGAAGGAAAGACAAAAACTAAGCCATGCCAGATCTGCAGCATTAAAATTCAGTTGTGAAAGGCTAATTGATTAGTATTGTTGTGTTTACTGTTTTAAAATCGTGCACTTTTGGGGATTCCATTACGAGCTGAGCAACTGCCACTGGGATGAATGGGAGTATAGCTTTATAATTATAGACCTCCTTCGAGATCACTGGTGTTAGTGACAGATGTTACTGTTCGTTATCAATATAAATCTCTCTCTCTCTCATGATGCATTTCCAATGAGAAGATAGGTCATCAGCATGTAATTCTCAATTAAATGGCTACCAACTGCTTCCACAGCTGTACAGGTTGCACCTTATTGACAAAACCACCCCCTACCAAGTCCGTTGGCCAAACCAGATCAATAAACTTGCCTGTGCTGGTTCAGGAACAGTGCACTCATGCTGCCATTTACAGACCCCAGCATGGGGAAACCCATGCTGCTTAAAGCGAGATAAGCTGATGAGATAGAGGATGATGGGGTACTTGGCAGGACCATCCTGTGGAAGTGTGCCTTGTGACCATGTTTACTGATTAAACCAGACTTCCTTTTGAGAAACTAACAGAAGAAACGATTACTTTAACTTTGTTTAAGATGCTAAACTGAGGTTCTCTTGAAAACATCTTTGTCATTTTTTAAATTCTCTTAAAGTAAGAACACAAGACGTGGATTAAGAACATTGATATATTTACTGGTTTGCATATTATATGTAGCTTATTTATTTAGAGAAATCATTATTGGTACTGTTAACTAAACTGGTACCTAATTCAATAAGAATTTTGGTTACACTTTACTTGAAGGGGTGTGCATAAGACTGACATGACACCTTCATAATCATGACATGACATATGTTATGAATATGAAGGAAGTTTTATGCATGTCTGTGACAACTGTCATTAAGTGTCCTTCACTCAGTTATGACATTTTTAATGCAAATATGACATTGTTTGAGATGTCTTGGTTATGACACCTTGACATAAACCAATACATCACATCAGTGTCTTTGACATGACATCACTAAGACAACACAACTTGTCATAAACATGACATAGCAGATTAATTATCAAACTTAAGAAACTACCTAGCTTTATTGGTTAGCATTACATTAAACTGTCAGGTGGTTGGTTGGCTGTCATGAAGCCATTATATCTAACTTAATTTTATGTCAAGTCGTCATGACATAGACACTGACAGGTTGATGTATTACTTTATGTCAAGATGTCATTACACCAAAAAGCAAGATCACTGAACACTGTCCTTTTCTCTCAAATAGACTTACCAAGAGTAATACTACTTAAAAAAAGAAAGGATTATGCTCATCAGAGCCATATACAATTTAATAATCTGTTTGAAATTATGGATAGAATATTTCTTTGAGCTGAAAAGGCAACTTTTACAGTATTAGTTGAGATTTTGTGGTTTGTTGAGTCAGAAGTGGCTGGTCTGCTTTGTTCCCGATGATCTTGCAAGGACAAAGTTATTTCCTGAAGAACACACCCAGATAGCAACATTGTATTAAATTCTTCTTGTTTATTTATTGTTGTTTTCCTTTCTCTTCTACACCCTTTCGTCATATCTTTCTGTTTGTGAGCTTCTTTGCATTATGTGTTTTCAAATCCCTACTATTACTAACACACGTAAATCAAATGTCAAATGTCAGAGGCGGTACAATCCTAACAATCTCTGTACCCTTCCTGTGTCTTCTAATACTTTATTCTCTTACTGGTCTCTGGAACTGCCAGTCCGCTGTTAACTAAGCTGATTTCATTACATCTTTTTCAAATCATTCAGGTCTCAGTCTGTTGGCCCTGACTGAGACCTGGATCAGACCAGAGGACGCATGTCACACCTGCTGCCCTCTCCACTAACTTCACTTTCTCACACATGCCCCGTCTGACCAGAAGGGGTGGTGGTTCTGGTACTGGACTGGAAATTGGATCCGTTACCACCTCTATATGACAACAGCTCATTTGAATCACCTTCAATTACCATCAATAGTCCTATTAAAATCCATTTTGTAGTTGTATATCGTCCCCTAGGTCAACTTGGCAGTTTCCTGGAGGAGCTTGACATGCTACTCTCATCCTTCCCTGAAGATTCTTGGAGACTTCAACATCCAACAAGAAAAACCTGAGGCTGCCGATTTCCACACCCTGCTTGCATCATTCGACCTCAAATGAGTACTGTTGCTACTCACAAATCAGGTAACCAACTGGACCTTATCTACATGCGCTACTGCTCTATGAACAATAAACTGGTCACTCCACTGCACACCTCAGATCACTTCCTCCTCACTCTCAACCTCAAAACACAACACACTCTCCTCCACAGGTCACCTATCCTCTTTGGTTTCATCCATACTTCCTCCACCTGATCAGCTCTCAACACTAGATACTAACAGTGCAACTGATGCTCTTTCCTCCAGTTTAACATCCTGCTTGGACAACTTCTATCCCCTTTCCTCCAGGCCAGCCTGCACCACACTCTCTGTCCCCTGGTTATCTGATATTCTCTGCAAACATCGTAATAAACTCAGGGATCCAGAGAGGAAGTGGCGCAAATCGAAAGATCCGAATGACCTGAGTCTTTATCAGTCTCTCCTCTCTTCCTTCACTGCTAATATCTCTACTGCTACAATGGCTTACTATCACAACAAAATTTTCAATTCTTCTGACTCTCGTATGCTTTTCAAAATCTTCTCACTTCTTAGTAGCTCTCTTCTTCTCCTCTCAGCTGACGACTTTGTCTCGTTTTTCATAGAAAAAACAACCACCATCAGCGGCCAATTTACCAATCCACAAACTGACACACACATTTTACCAACAAACGCACACATTCTACCCTCCTTCTCTCTTTTTTCAGAGGCAGAAGTCTCTAAACTCCTCTTTTCCAATTGCCCTACCTGTCCGTCAATGCATTTAATATTAGCCACTAGTGGTTGTCCAAATCAAGTACAACAAGAGACATGACATGACATGCTTTCTCATATGTTTTTGTAGCTAGTCTGCGGTTCATGATGAGCATAAGATCATAAGTCTTCTCTTCATAGCTCCATATACTGTATGTGAGCACACACACAGTGACTATAAGTAGAATAACTTGTTAAAGTAAATGTCTATATTATACTTGCTTAATTTATATTATGATTATAATTCTTCAGTGGCACCCGCAGCACTCTTACTGTTTCACCAAATTTTATCACATTAAAGAGGGACTAAGTGATTTTTATTTTTGGAGCAAGCCAACCAGGAAATCACAGTCCAGGTCACTGCTGTGAAATATTTCACGCTCCAAAGACAGAATGTGCTAGCATAAAACAGCTGAACTGTGCTTAAATGTGGAAGCAGTCTTTTTTACTATTTTGATATACTGAAGCTGTGCCCTGTTAATAACACAAGAAGTTAGGAGCAGCCATCTGGTGATAGTATAATAATGAACAGATGTGTCTTCCCCAAATCATGTTGCCTTTGTGACTGCACATATTATAATAGTGCTTGTTATCCAATGAGTAATTCAACGAAAATATAAAAACAAACATTTACCACCATTCAAAACTTTGGAGTTTGTTTTTTAAGTTAAGTCTCAATATGTTCACCAAGGCTGCATGTATTTGATTACAAATAAAATAAAAACGGTAATATTGTAAAATAGTATTACAATGTTTTATATTTTAATTTATTATTTATTCTTGTGGTAAAACTGAATATAGTAATTTTAATATGCGAATTTAGTGCTCAAAAATATTTCTTATTATTACCAGTGTTTAAAACAGTTGTGCTGCTTAATATTTTATTTTAGAAACCATGTATTTTGTTCAGGATTCTTTGATGAATGGAAAATTCCAAAGAAAAGTATTTGAAATATAAATATTTTGTAAGATTATAAATGTCTGTATCAGGTTTGATCAATTTAATGTGTCCTTGCTGAATACAAGTATTAATATATTTTTTTAATAGTAGAATAAAAAAAATAACTCTAGAAGCTTTTACAGGCTTTTGCCTTTGCATTAAATTACAAGTCACTCTCCCAAATAGATACATAATTTATTTCAAATTAAAATGATTACAAACGCACAAAATTTCCCCTTAAGATGTGCTTAGTCTTCTCGTCTTTGAAGACTGACCATCTGTTGTGTAATTTGTACTGTTTATCTGTTACATTGCCATACTGACAGAGTGATATTGTTGTACAAACCTTTATGCCACCCGTTTCTTCAGCAAATTATGCATTGGATTTGGCAGAGCTTAAGGCCAACAGACTCCAATTGCCTACTAATGTTTTAGGCTAAACATCCCCCAAATGTTTTGCATAACACCTGTGTTAAGTGTTTATTACAAGGAGTTGATTAAAGATAGGACTCATGTTTTTTTAGAAGAAGCTGGGGATGTGGAAGGAAAGCAGGTGACAAGTGGCAAAGCTTTTTAATACTGAATTAGTGTCCTTCCACAAAATTTATATAAGTCACATTATTTTATTTCTATTTTTAATGAATTCTGTAAAATGATTAATAATTCAAGACAGTATAATTCACCTGTTTAACCATTGTAATAGGTAATGCAAAGGACACATTAGTTTTTGTCTAGAAGTTGAATGCAAATTAACACAAATGGATACATAGAAGAAAAAAGTTATGTGTGTCTGGCTTTCTGGTTTTCTAGTTTCTAGAAAGTATCTAAAGGGGTGCTATGAACTAGGTTCTAAACATTATTTTGTTTATTTGGTCTAATAATGCAATGGGTTTACACAGTTTTAGGTTAAAAGAAGAAATTATTTTACACATATCGTACATTATTACTGCTCCTCTATGCCCCGCCTTACTGAAAAGTATCGATTGTTACAAAGCTCATCGTTCTGAAAAGTGCGGTGTGCTCTGATTGGCCAGCGATCCAGTGCCCGAATACCTTAAGTGTGAGATGGAAATGTCACACCTCTTTTGGAACATCAGCTCCCAAAGCAATTAAGAGCTGTCTCTTAATTCAGGGGCTGCATCCTCTGAAGGCCGAATTTGAAGGCCAATTGTGTCAAAGTGGTGCAATGAAGGCTGTCCTAAGACAAAAAGGATCCTTCTAATGCAGCCTATAAGTACACAACCATGCCTGCAAATGTGATTTTTCTATAGCAAATTTCTATATTTAGAATGGCTATCTTAATTTGTTCAGTTAGGTTAAAGAGCAATATGAGTCTTACTCACAGGACTGGAGTCTGTTAGCACCAGCAACAGGAATGTTGAACATACTCTCAAATTAAATTCTTTTGGGTCAATGAGGGACAAGTAATGATCACCTCATTAGGCCTCTTATACGTACACACATCGATTGGAAAACAGTTTATTGAATGCAAGATTGAGTGTGTGTGTGCGCGCAATGGTGTTGATAAGGATGCTGACCTTTAATTCTACTTTGATTAATATGTAATCCTATTAAAGTATAGGCTACCATTTTTTTGGAGATTGAAACTTCAATATTAAATTTGCACTTCACTTAATGCTCTCCTTGAGAAAGAACTGAGTTGTGCAATTAGTGCATAGACCATTAATACAAATTCTCAGCTGAGAGTATTGGTTATTTTTAGCCATGAATTGAACTGGAATAATCACGGTTGTTTTTTTTAAGTCTGCAGTCAGTCTTGTGGTATGTTTTGTTATGCAATGCTTTGATGTGATTTTCACAGAAAATAAAGGTTTTCTAGGAGAACAGAGAGTATGCTGTAAGCTGAAACAGCAAGAATAGAGATATATACAAATATTCAGAAATGGTCATCTGTCTGAGGCAATGATTTGATCTGATTCTGAGATGATATTAACTGAACACTTTTTTCTTCTTCTAGCTATTCCACTTATCATCCAAAGCTTCTCTGAACTTTAGGGTTTTATGCAACTTCATGTTCCTCACTGCAACCTTTTAGATGATGAACCACCATATTCTCCCCTGACCCAAGCTTCACAACAACTGCAATTTACTAGTTTGAGTCTTACCTCACAAGCAAGACAAAATTAACTTTCCCCATTGAGAACAGCTGCCAAATCACATCAAATGACCAATGGTGTGCCTCATGGTTCGGTTCTTGGTCCCCTTCTTTTCACAGTCACTGCAATGCAGACAATATGCTGCTTGATATTGCAAACCGGTATTTGTTATATTATTATTATTTTTTTCATAAACACTCTGGACATAGTTTAACACGCACTTTCTTATTCATATAGTTATTTACAGAGCTAATGAATCACAAGTCTTGCACATTCACAGCCTAAATCTGCTTTGAAAAATAAGATGGATATACTTACAATATATCCAGAAGTGTGTTGATTATATATGTCCACCCCACAATTTTCAGATTGTTTTTACTCCCCTTTATTGAACTGAAAATGTTTAATATATTTTTTTGTAGAATGCTAATAGAACTGAGGACTTTCATTGCAAGCTAACAGAGAGACCCATCCTGTAACCCTAACCTTGCAGCTGGATCCATTCATTATTTGCACTCGAAATGATAATGCCACCTATATTTGTGCACAGCTGAGCCATCTGCATTTCAAGAACATTTGTGTCACAATAAAAACGAAAAAGGAACTATAGTACATTGATACAAATATTGTATTCATTAAAACTGACAATGATCCATGATTAAGCCAAAGAAAAAATCTGGCTGACCCCCAAACCTCTTGGGAGTTATTAACACTCCATCCAAAAAGCAAACCAGAGGACCGATTTATTAATCCCAGTTATTTCCATGTTATTTGTTTTCTCCCTGAATCTCTATCACTGCTTGAAGAGTTTAGATAAAGTTCTGCAAAAAAATAAATAAATAAATTATTAATGTTTTATGTTATTGCTAAAACAATTTTAACATTCCATTTAAATTCAAATATTCCTTTTTTTTTTCTTCGGTGATTCCATTTCTATATCCATGCCACAAAGGTATTTTAAAAATAGAATGCACTTAAAGCTTGGGATGCATTTGCACCAAACAGAAGAGAAAACCTGGGTTGTTCAGCAGCTGGTTAGACATGTTCTTGTTTAGCCCTCCAGACTTTAGAGCTGCTCAGGACACAAAAATCTGACTAGGGCTGAAAGATTATAACAGAATGTAATTTATTGAATGATTGACTCATTGAACAAACAACAGAGGATGTTTACAATGTTGTAATACCTACATAGAAACCTTAAAGTTTAGAGACACACACAAACCAGAAACTATTCCCATTCTTTGCCCAAACAAAAAAGGTGTGCAAAATTTAATACAATCCAATTGTATGCTATAACATTTTAAGCCTCACTTTTAAGATATTGTAATTGATTTAATTTATTACAAATTTCTGTTTCTTCTTTTTATTTTAAGAGGTTCCACTATTTTCTTAATACCTAATGTAATTCAAATTGGTCAAAAAAGTGCAATAAATCACTGCAGGCAACTTTGGCACAACTTTAATTTTAGAAAAAAAAAGGCAGCAATTATATTTACAGTTTTCGTTTTAGTGGATTATTTATTTACAGTGAAAAGATAAAGCTAAACTTATTAAGTGTCACTGAGACCTGATCTGGTGAACACAAAGTCCATCAGATTGTTGCCTAGAATGATTGATTAATCCCATTTTCTGAAAGTGTACTGTCCAAGAAAAAACACCATTATGAACATTCATCAAAATCGTATAACTTACAAATGTGGTCGTTGTGACATAATGAAGCAATATTTACATCATATTCATTTAAAATACATGCATAAAGAATAGCAAGTAGCCTACTAAACACATCTGGGACTTTTAATAATAGGCCATCAAATCAGGATTAAAAACGTCTTTATCTTCAAACAAAATTAAACAACAAAGGGAAGTACAATGATAGCTAGGCCTGGTTATTCTGCGTTCGTTAATTTTAATAGGGCTTTCAAAGACTCAGAGTAAACAGCCGATACAACGATGAGGCAAAAACGAAACAACTGCCAATGTGAATGAGGCACTCCCAGTTTGCACCTCTAAAAAAGACGGACAAAACTTTACTCTTGTAATGGAATGGCTATACACACACACACAATTAAATGCAACCTATTTTGGCTCATTCGCGACAGAAAACATACTCTGTGTAGCTTGTCCAGATTTTGTCCTCGTTTGGGTCACTGCTGGAATAAGAGCAAGTGCCAGTGGAGCTGCACGCGACCATGTGGAAG